>VXBZ01012713.1:324962-391616 GCA_013399135.1 Heliornis fulica | reverse complement strand
TCTCTCTCTTTAACTTCTCCCTGTCTGAAGGGACAACTCATTCCTCGGTCCCAGAGCTGCTCTCTTACCGGAGTTCAATGGAGCCTGCAAGGAAAGGACCCTCTGACACCCCCACCATGGGCAGGAGATGTCAGGAAGGTCATGGCCATAAGATCAAGTGTGGACGCTTGAACTCCTGCCATCATCCACCTCTGAACACTGTCTCCAGTGAGAACACTTCCTTGTAATTCTGCTCAGGAAGTGCACCCAGTACCCTCCTCTGCTTTTAACGACTCCTTAGAGATCTTTCTCAACCAGGTATTTTAATGATGGAAAAACACTTTCTTCTAATCACTTTCACCACCCGTTCACAAACCCTGAGACAGGGAAAGAGGCAAATTATGGAGAAAAAGATGTTTTAACTCGGATGAAGTTTTAAGACAAATGATTTTTACTGGGGACAACTACACATGGAGCCTGCTGCCCCGTTGACAGTCACATAATTAGATAGATCAACTCCCCAAATGAGTGAGCTCTCCCTGCAGCTCCATCTCTGGATGCGGAGATGCCGTGTGGATGCAGCGGTGATTTGACTGCTTGCTGCTGCTCACCCTGTGCTGATAAAGAGCAGCGATAAGACGCACTCTCTGCTCCAAATCCATCAGTTGTAGTTGCAAGCAGTGAAGAAATTCTAGAAACAGCATCATAAAAAGTAACAGTAGTGGAGAAATTCACACACTTTACCACTTGAGATTTCATTGTCTCATCGTATTGCTTCACTCCTCCATGCAAATAAATTCTCCTGATGTGAAGAGGCATTGCCAGAAGTACTAAAGCAACCATCACTGCTCCACATTTGGGAATTCAGAAGGGATAATGTGGCCTCAGAGGTGATTTAGGAGGTGCAGTAGGAAAATATTCTTTGGGCATCAGCTCTCTTCCTTACAGCGATGTTCCCGTGGCTGGAGTAGGAAGAACCAGGCATCTATTAACATGACTTGTACTTGAAAAAGCCGACCTTGTTCAGCCATGTCTGTACCAAACAAAGCCAGTGGCATGTGAAAATAAAAATAGAAAGTGGTTTATAGGTAATAAAATCAGAATCAACTAATGCAATGCTATCTGTCTGGGAAGGAGAGAATCAAAGTGCTTGCTTTTCCTGAGGATCAGAAGTAGGTTAAAACCTGTTTCTTCCATCATCCCTTTTAAAGGAGGCTTTGATAAACAAATTGTATGTTTTTATTACATTAGCATTGAAAGGCTCCACTAAAGATTGAGAATTGAGCTGAGCACTGGATCTGTGTTCATAAAGAAAGTAAACCTTTCTCCCAAAGATCTAAGTGAAAAAGCATGAGGCTGGGCAACAAGTGGAAGAAAAAAAATACAGCAAAGACCCAAAATGCTGGAACGAAACTGGAGATCAGTCCCTTTCCTGTGCCCACCCAGGGCTAAGTGTGAGGGCATGGATGCACATTGTCCTGGCACCAGGAGAGCCCGTGCCCCAGTCCTGGTGCAGCACAGATCTCCTCTGAGCAAGCCCCGAAGGGACACAGCAGCCCTCCTGGGACAGGAGTTTGCATTTAATGGAGCTTAGGCTTTTAATAACTGGGGGCAATCTATTTATTTATCTATTTATTTATTTATTTATTTATTTATTACTAAACAAGGGAATTATGTTCTGGGAAATCTAGGTTTCAAATACTATCCTCCTGCCTTGTAGGAAGTCTTTTGCTCAGAAAAAAAAAAAACAAAACCCAAACCAAAAACAGATGAAAAATAGTCATTCAGCCTAACAGGATTCCCACCTTTGTAATGATCACACAATAACATTTTATGTTACTAATGATCTGCCCAGAAAACAAAAGATCCCTCCTTAACAGGCAGTGCCATCCACAATTTGTATTCTCTTTTTGTGTGAACAAGAAGGAAATTATCACCACTCAGATTTACTTTGGGTGAGAAATGGCTTTTATGTGTGCTGGGGATGAGAACATCTGCATTTTTGCAGGTGATATAGGAGTGTACTGCTTTGTCTTTTAGCAGCTGTAGAGAAAAACCTGTGAAGATTTTACTTCCCCTTTCAAGGCATATTTTTAGGGCTGGCAAAATGCACCAGGCTGAAGAGCATTAAAAGCTCTCTCTGAATGCCCACTGACTCCAGGTCCTGGGAGCAGACATCCTCCACCTCCAGACCAGATGTGACACAATACCAAAACTTCCCTACATTGTCCTGACCGAGGTATCTAATCCTGTCCTGAATAAACCTCAAAAGGACAGGCCAAGGAGATGCCAGCTTGGTCCCATGTGGTGGCCCAGCTCTGAAAACGGACAGGATCAAATGATGCAATCAAAGGTGCAAGAAATCCACATTTCAAAGTATACCAGAGGAGATTTTTTTTTTTTCCTCAGTTCATGAGCTGTTGCCTTTGTCCTACTGAGTCTCTGTACTCTCCATGGGGGCAGAAATACCAGGGACTGCAGGCTCTCCTGAACGTGCCCCTGCCTTCCCGTCCTGATGCAGATACCCATTCCTCTCTCCAGCCCCGCATCACTCCTGACCACCAAGATACTGTGGCAAGGGCCACCTCCACTGGGCAAAGTCATCTCATCTTCATACTCCAAAATGTATTTTCCAGTTTCATTCAGTGTTCCTGTTTTCCTATAATAAACTTGAATTGCTCACTTTAACTCCTCTTTGTCTCCCTTGCTTGCTCTCTCCCCATCCCGCACCCTCCAACCGCTTCTCCACTGTTTCTATAGAGAAATCTCCCCCTGCCTTTCACCTATCAGTCTTTGCCGGCGAATTCCTCTCGCTCTAACGACCCATTCATGTTTTCATTCCTCGGATGAAAAATCCCTCCCAGCACCGCTGATCTGAATGGCTCCTTTTGTGATGCAGACACCTGTTTGCGACGGGAGAGCGCTCATTTATTTTGCGCGGCTTGCCCGACAGTGCCAGGTAGTAATGAATTTCGGTCACTATCACCCAAGGGTAAAAGAGAAGCAGTGACGTCAATGTGAAAGCCACACAGCATCCCGTGAGCTGCCCGGGCTCTGGCAGTGATTTTATTAACCTGAGCAGGGCTGTGTAACGCAGCAGCGCCTGGGTGACTCATGCTGGCTCTGAGTGAGGCGAAACCTCGGCGGTTGAGAAAGTGGCTTTTCCCCCCCTCCTGGCTGATAAAACAGCTCCTTATAGTGAGGGCTGGGAGACATCTGAAGGTCCTGCAGGTCACACAGGCTCCTTGTTTCAGATGGCAGGTTCTTTTATGGGCATTCAAGGGACTCGTGGCCCTTCGAGGAATCAGGAGCAGACACGGCTCTGGCTGGTGAATGCAGATGGTTTCCTCAGAGGAGCTCAAACCAAACTTGTGCACTTGGTGTGTGGTTGAGGAAACGTGCTTCTCTCTGAATGCACCCAGGCAAACTGGAAATGAGAGTTTTAGATGCCTTGAGGACAATGTTTTCCTGCAGAAAAAAAACCCCAAACCCTGCTGTTAAATGCATCTCAGTTCCACTCTTCCCCCCATGGATCTTTCTTCTCCGCTTTGCCATTTGAATCAATACAGACATTACCAAAATAGGATGTTTAAAACAGCTTTACTTGGATCCCTTCGCTGCAGTAAAGACAGAGAGAGAGTTGCTGTTCGGTAATTCTCCCTGGGAATATCCCATGATCTGTTCTTGTACTGTCAGATTGTCTCCAAGATGCTAGAGGTTTATTTTCTGCCTGTGAACCACTGTGGAGACAAAAAAAAAAAAAAAGAAAGAGAAAAAAAAAAGAGAGATAATCCTTTGTACGAGGTATTGTAGAGGTACATACAGTCAGGACTGGTACGTAGCCCTCGTATGGAGAACGATGAATCACTGTTTCTTATAATAAAATACTCAGAGGGGAAACAGTGAAATGATTAGACAGCATGTGTAAGGGCAGGGCAGCACCTTTCCTCCCACTGCGAGCAGCAGCTGAGCTGAGAAGAGGCCCTGAGTGCTGAAGGCAATAATATAAAGGGTTCAAGAGGAGACTGGGCTGTTTGCAGCAGAAAGGGCCATCAAGGGCTATTAAAAACAATGAAGCAACTTTTGGCTTAGAGAGCATTGGGTATGTAACATATCATTTCCACTTTTGCTCCTTCCCAGCACACATGCTACTGGCCACCACTGGGAGATGGATGCTGGGCTGAGCCTCATTTGGTCTATTTGGTACCCTTGTTCTTATGCTCCTGTGCAAAAAAAAAAGCAGCTCCACATTAACCTGGGTCTTGTTTTAAAGAGTGGGGGGAGAGCAGGGCGTGACTTCAAACCTGGCATAATGTAATCAACAGTAAGACTGTACAGGACATCTGGAGGTAGGACACATCAGTGCTGTCACAGCACAGGCTGAGAAATGCTCACTGAGTCACTTGCAGTGTGAGAGCTGAGCAGTCCCAGCAGATGCTGCATGGTGCTCACTGCAATGCTACACAACAGAAATAACAGACCCATCCTTCTTCTGATATTTATCAGGCCCCTGGTGGGTCAGCACCGTCATGGCATCAACCCCTAGAACATCCTCCAAAGAGCAACCCCTGGCTGGTGGTGTCCTACATATCAGACTTCTTGATGCTGGGATTCAAACTAGGATGGAACGTGTCTGGTGAGTTATCTGCAACACCAGCAGCCCCCAGCACAGATCCTGTGTCTCCTCCTGCACTCCCACCACCCCAGCACACCCCATACACAAACAGCTGAGCTCTCCTGACTTGAAATACTAAATGATCAGGGAGGGAACAGGGACTGCCCGGGTTTCCAGTGCATTGTGATGCCCCTGGTGTAAAGAACCAGAGAATTATCCACGCAAATTTTCTAGGAAAAATCAGTGCAGCTCAGTTTCCCTTTGTGATTGTATTCAGCATGAAAACAAATCACTGGAGGCTGCTAGAAGAACAAATAAAAGAGCATCTAAGAGCAGGTACAACGGAAGAGATCACTGGAGCCCTCTGGGAAAGAGTCAGCCTCCCGGAAAGTACTGCTCACCTGGCACATACGGGGATGGTACAAGACTTCCTAGACCTTCTGGGAGTCACTGGGAGTTAACTGAGCCCCAGGGGCACAGGAATTGCAGAAGTTGCTTTTTCTGCTTGCTAAACATCTTTAGTAAAGATGTAAAGTCCCAGGACTCAGAGCTGTCACAATTCCCAGCAACTGCTACCCCCAAGCTCCCTCGCAGCTCATGATAGAGGGTCCCGGCTGCCCTGATTCAGGGATTTCTTTTTATTCTTATTTTGAATCAATTGGGAAAACCTGGCCTGGGGCAGAGTGGGCACACAACAGGGTAAGTGCCTAATCTGGAGGGTGAAGAATGCCTCTTGCCACCTTATGAGGGTACCCAGTCACTAAAGGTTGTGAGACAGAATATAATTTTATTATTTCATTAATACCTTATTCAAAGAAAAAATTTAAAATATTTCACTTGCACAAAACATTTTTTTCAAGTGAGGAATCTGCACCAGAGGTTTCCTATTTGGTGTCTCTTGCTGATTGCAAGAAACCCCCAGAAGAAATCAGTGCTGGAGCACACTGGTAAGGAGCTGGCTCAGGACTGCTGGAGCAGGGGACACTGATTACCTTGTGATTATCCTCCCTGCATGGGGAACGGGAGATCTCATGGAGATGCAATGTGACCTTTGATTTTAAATGCTTTCTCTGCCCAACCTTTTCCTTTTACCTCCTTGTGCCCTAAGACATCTGCTTCATGTTGCAAACAGGAGAAGAAATTATCCCAGGAGACTATTTTTAAAAAGTGCATGTGAAATATTTCTGCACCTGAAGGACCCAGGAATTAACAGCTTGTCCCTGTATGCCTTACCCCTCTCTGTTCATTTTTATGATAACAGACAGATTCTGCAGAGCACGAGATGCTCTGTGCATTGTAGGATGAAATCACCAAACTTTAATCATTCCTTAATCAGGCATCCGCTCCCAGCCGCTGCACCCTGCCAAGCTCCTCCAGTCCAAGCTGCAGAGAAGTGAGCAGTCAGCACTGCTGACAGCCAGGCTCTCCTGTCCTGCCTGCCTGGCAGCTTGGCCTTCCCCTCCAGGAGATGCCAGTTTTGGTGCCAAGCTGAGTCTGGCAGCTCCACACCTCCAACCGCTGAGGACCATGTCCTCAAGCAGAGCCGCTGGGGAAGGTTCCCAGGCTGGCTCCTATGCCCCATGGAACAGGTTTGGCCACAGCCCAGGGACCAGTTACAGGCTGGGGGACTGACCTGTTCTTGTTTCTAATCACTGCAGCAAGTCTGAGTTTGTGGAGGGCAACTGTGAGGACTTGCCGACCGTAAACCAGCGATGCTCCGGCATCTCTAGGTAGCTGCACGGGTGTGCTGTTACCCCAGGTGCCACACAGTCTTTGTGTGTCTTCATTTTCCCCTTGAGGTGTTTCTAGTCAATCCTTGCTTCCCCCTCCTCAGCCATTCACCGTGAGAATGGAGCTGTTGAATTCGAGAGCTGTATGAATGGGTCTTTAGGCAGATGTATCCCATTACCTGGTGCTCACAAGCCATAAGCTGTTATTTCTCGGTGTGAGGAAGGAAAATGTGGTAAAACATTCAGGAAATGAGCTAAAGAATAAAAAGAGGAATGAAAGAAAATCCAGACAGTGAAACAAAACCATCTTAAGGCAATTACCTGGGAAGAAATAGAGCTGCCAAGGATATTAAAGCTCTCACGCACCTGTTAATCTCTTCTGATAAAAATCTGGCTGGCTAAATAATAACACTATTAAATCTGCAATAGTCATTACCAGAGGCAGCCCAAGGGTCTCACAGAGCCATGTGCCTGCAGGAAGACTGTTTCCAGCAACACCATACACAACCAGTAGCAGATAAGTGGTACCTGCATCTGAGATGTCAGTGTGATCACCGAGTGGCTGTGACCCAGTAACCTCCCCAACTGACCCAGTGACCCTCAGCTGAGAGCTGAGCCCAGACCTCCTTAGGCTTCACCCAGAACTTCTGCTTTCCTGGACTGTTCTTCCTGGTAGCACAAGAAGTTCCTGCACAGCCCCACTGTACAGATCTGTATTTGGGGTGGGCTGACTCAGAAAGTCTCCACAAAGGTTGGGATGTTCTCCTTCAGGAGCTAACACCACAACACAGCCTCTGGCAGAAAAGCATCAGGAAGAGGCTCTGCTAAAGTATCAAAAATCCTCCTCCTAAATCCTCAAGGCAGGAGAAAAACTGCTGTTTGCTCCTCTGCAAGAGGAAGGAGAAATGGGCTCAGGTGGGATGAGCAGCCCACGCGGTGGCCCTGGCACCTCAGGGGAGAGGTGTATCCATGTGGCAACACCAACAGGTGATCATGAGTTTGTGCAAACCATTATTGATGCCATCAATTGTTCCTGAGCACCTGGAGAGAGGGAGGGGATGCTGCTTCCTCTGCAGAAGCAAGGTGTGCAGGTGATCCTCAGCCTGAGAACACCAGATCCTGCTCCTCTGCCATTCCCTCTGCATCCCTGTTGGCTTTGGCAGAGCCTCTTCTGATTTATCCCAGCAGGAGATTAGAGAAGCCCACAGTGAATGAAATACTGTCAAGGTGAGGCTGCTGTCACATCAGCTGCTGTAATTCCATCGAATTAATGGATCTGCTCCTAATTTAAAAGTCAGAGGTGGATCTGGCACTGCAGGCTGACTACAAAGGTGTCATTTTTATATAGTCAAATTTATATCTGAAATAAATGCCACATTAGAGCTTTCCATGAGGTCTGAGCTGCAATGTATTCACTTTTCTCCCTGCAGAAATTCTCACTAATATTTTCAGGTTACCTTGGAACCTCAGGGTTGGATATATTTCAGCCATCTCCTCCTTCTTGGGGCCAAAATAGGTAACTGTACCCTTCAGGGAATCCTCCAGCCATTTGCTGTGAGAGGTATAAGCCCCTTCCCAATGATGCAGCACCCTGATAAAGAGTCTACTGTTGCAGCTAAAAATTAAGATAATGAAGAACAAAAATCTCCATCTATGTGGGATTTTCTTGAATACTTCAGAAATAAGGAATGCTTGCATATAAGCACACATCCCAGCCCATAATGGTGTAAGCACAAGAAGTTTGAAACACCCTGGTCCCTTCAACAACCAGCATCTGTGTGTCCACAAGCTGTGAGTGGAATTTCAGCACTTAACCAATACCACACTGCACAGGGCTGATTATGAGTGAGTGAAATGGATCTACACAGACACACATCCCAGAAAAAACACACCCACCACAGCCACACGTCTGCATCTGCAAGAAGAGTGTGGGAAGGCTGTGTAGGGTGGGAAAGTCTTCACTCTCAAGTCAAATAACAAAATATTCTTCTTGATCTCATCTCCCTAATTCCCTTCCTGAAGTCCAGGCAGGACAGTCCAGAAGCCAGAAAGCTGCCAAAATTGTCATGGAAACAGCAAAGCTTTTCTGCGAGGCACGATGCCAGGACTGGAAGCCAGAACTCCTAGCAACAGCAAACAACTCTTTCCTGATTCTTTTTGCTCCATCAAGCAATAAAAGAGACCTGGGAAAATGGGGGGCAGTGATGGGTGCAGGGGTCTGGGTGGTTGGAATGAAGCAGGTCCCCTTCCTCCATTCCCATCACCAAAGGAAGCCAAGAGAGACAGTGCTGGGACTCACAGAAGGCTCCTTTCTCCAGGTTCAGTTGGCTGCAAGAGGCAGCAAGACCTTTGATTTCTTATCTACAGACTCAACCCTGTTGAAGGAAGCACTAACCCAGATGAACAACCAGAGGCATTCTTTGCTGCCTGCTCCTGTAGCACAGAAGTATGGCCAAAACCCCATAACCTCTTAGCAATTGGAGGTGACTGGAGGAAACCCTCAGGGCATGGCACTTGCTGATGAAGGTCCATATCCCACCCTGGGGGAGCAGAGATGTGTTCTGCTGGTGAGAGGACTCAAAAGGAGGGAGAAAGAGAAAAGGAGTGTTTCATTTTTGCTGATAAGCCTGAGTGTGTTCAGTCAATCAGCCTTTGCCCATGGGGAATGTTTGACAGATTATTGTTGGAGCAGGGTTCCCAAGTCTTTTCTCAACTGTGAGAAAAGTTTAGCATTTTTAGTTTTATTTTTTTAATCCCTTGGCATGCTGTGCTGGAATAAGAGAAATCTGCAAAGAAAGGGGTGAGATGATAAAGTGTGATCTCCAAAAGAGCTGGACACAGAGAGTTGAAAACAGTTTAGATTGTGAAGCAGCAAGAAAGAACGTGAATAAAGTATCCTTAGGTGAGCACACGTCTGTGCCTCCTCTGCTAGAGGGAGATGCTTCAAGAACCAGAGAGCCAACATGCAGACTACAGGAATTTGTCTTACCCTACCCCCCTCTACCCTTAATACATGGTGGTCTGACATTCACACAGGGGAAGGGAGGACAATTGGCTTTGGCAGTCACCAATGTCCTTTCCATAGCCTTTTCAAATGGAAAATGCCTCCCCATGCCTCCCAACGTGCTGGGACCTGACTTCCCTCAGTTCTGCCATCCCCAAGGAGATTCTGGTGCCTCAGGCTCCACAGGCCAAGGCTTGGTCCAGGAAAGGACAGGCTGGAGCAATACAGACCCCTCTGTGAGGACTGGGTGCTCAAAGGAAATGCCATCTGCATACATTTGAAAGCATGATTATTTAATTTGTCCTTTCTTTACTGCTAGCTATTTAAATTATACAAATGAGGTTTTCTCTTGTCTTGTCCCCAGAGAGTTGATGCATTAAACAAAACATTAAAACATACTCATAATCACAGAAACTCTCTCATATATATTTATAATTTCTGAATTACTGGCATTAATGCAGAAGTGGTTTCTGTGCACTAATCTCTTCTCACTGCTTATATTTCCAAAATATACAGCACACAAAAGATAAACACATTGAAAGCACCCATCCATTAACACATCTGCCATCCAGAAACAAACACAAGGAACACATTTACAAGAAAAAAACAGTGAAGGAGACAAATACAATTACAGTGATGTGTCTCCACCGCTGGCTGATGATTAAGGATGACTATAAGAGAATTAAGAGTCATTCTGAAGACTCTGGCTATTTGAGGGCCGTTTCCAACATGAGAAGCACTAAGCAGAGATGAAGAGTCAAGTGTAAAACCCACAGTGACCCAGAGCAAACAGGCTGGATTGATACCTGTGTGTAGTGCAGAAGTATGGGAAGGACCAGCAGTAAAGAGGGCAGGAATTACCATGTACTTTCAATGGTTACTCCCAAAATGCTTCCTGTTTTCAATGAAAAACGAGATGCCAAGAGAAGCTCAGCCATGCTCTGCAGGGGAAGGGTAGAAAAGGATGAAGGTGCTCAGTGCTTCTCAGCACAAGCAGCCATTACCTGCTCCAGTCCCTCCATCGCTCTCAAGCTCCTCAAGATGTGCTCAGCCCCATCCCAGGCACAGTTTGGTGCTGCTTTCGCAGACCAAGCTGCGCCCTGGCAAGCTGCCAGTGTCTGGATGCCTCTCTGAAGGCCACGAGATGTTTGCAGGCCATCTCACAGCTTCCAGCAACTGTGGAGCCCATGGGGTCTCCCTCTAATCAATCACCAAAGTGATGGACAGTGACCTCAGGCCCATGTGAGGGTGGGTCCCTTCTCATACTCCCCTTGCCTTTCTGTTTTTCCTGGGGAAGGATGGCCACAGCTTTATCCTGGGTCAGGAAGGGCCAGGCCTGGTGTGTCTCACAGAGGAGCCAGCCTCCTGGTGCTCTGAGCACCAAAACACAGACACCAACCCCCCAACACACACCGCTCAGCTGGGGAATCTGTACCACCCCATGAACACCCCCAACACTGCACACTTTTCCTTCCAAGCCTTCTGAATTCTAGGGCAGGAGTTGCTCTCCAGCACGAGGCTCCATAACCCACCTTATGGAGAAGACCTCAACCTCCAGTTTCCATTTCATACTGAGGCTTTGTGCTGCTGAAGCACCAGTTTGGAGGTGTCCAGCTGTCTGCTTGATTTGCGATCACCCCCCAAGCGCTCACAAATCCAATCAGCCGTCCTTGTGGGAGTCACTGCCACGGTCACACGGGATTCGAGGGACGTTACAGGGACGGCCAGGCACGCAGAGCTGACCTTCAGCAGCAATAATGAATGTTGCTGAAGCTGACTCCTCAGATGTTAGCGAGCTTGACTGCTGCTCCCTGTAAGATGTATCGATGCCAAGAGCACCTTGAGTGCGTATTAGCAATAACTTACTGTAGATATCGCTTGGCTTCTTCAAGCAAAAAGCAATCGCCCTCCTCCCTTCCCCATGGCAACCAGGGTTTAGTAATCACCTCATCACCTATTCCAAATTGAGGCTGAAATACATGTTCCCAAAGACTGAAAGCTCCGGTCTTTATTAAACTGCAAATATTTGTTACCCGCTCAGACAAAGCATCTTCCAGTCTGCACACGGGTAAGTGTTCCCTTCTCCGATTTGAAGTATGGTGGGACGGGAAGGGCAGAGAAGGTAAATATTTAAACAGCCTGCTAAAGGAAAGCCATGCTTTGAGACCCAGAAAACCAAATGCTCCACAGGTGAAACTTCCAACAACAACAACAAAATAGCAAACAGAGGATGAGGAATCAAGTATTGCATTTTGGCCGCGGGGAAGCCGTCGCTCGTCTTTTTATCTGCCTTTTGCAGACAAGATGACAGCCTGAATTATCAAGGGATTGTCCTACACAGAAGGTATTCTCATTCTGGGGCTGATGCAGCAGAAGACATCTCAGCCAGAAATAGAGGTCACTCTTTGTTTCTCTGCTGTCAGCTCTGGTTACAAAGAATTAGTTACTGTGACTTCTATCCCCACCAGAGGTAAAACTAATGGTAGATCTCAGCACTAGCAAACATATGGCCAGGGAGTCTGAAAACTCTCCTCAAGATCTGATCGAGGATGCTGAGCACCCACTTGCACAATTTCTTCTTCAGAACCACTTCTCAGGGTTTTCCAGCACTACATTCTGGCCCAATGCAAGATCCAAGCACTGACTTTTACTCAACAAATGTGAAAAAATGGGGAAATTATATACATTCAAACATGAATGATCACAAGTTAGGTTGTTTTTTTTTTCAAATAAGTGTACTGTAAAACAATGTTAAATAGGTAACATGAGGAAAATAAGGAAGAATTAAACATATGTTGTGGTTTAAACCAGCTTACAGCTAAAGCAACTCCACAGCTGTTGCATTACAACCCCTCAGCAGAACGGGGGAGAGAAATGAGAAGAAAAAGGCAAAACTTGGAGTTTAAGATAAAGACAGTTTAACAGGACAGAAAAGGAAGATGATGATGAAGATGGTGATGATGACATACAAAACCAGTGATGCACAGCACAACTGCTCACCACCTAGGACTGATGCTCTGCTGGTTCCTGAGCCACACCACCTCCCATCCAACCCCCAGTTATATATAGAGTATGATGGCTTATGGTATGGAATATCCCAGTTTGTGACAGCTGTCCTGCCTCTGTCCCCTCCCAGGTCCTTGGGTGTCCCCCACCTTGTTGGCAGACCACTATGAAATGCTGAAAAGTCCTTGACTGCTCGGCAACAACCAAAACATCAGGGTGCTATGCACATTATTCTCATCCTAAATACCAAGCACAGCACTATGCCAGCTGCTAGGAAGAGAACCAGTTCTATCCCATCTGGAACCCAGACAAGGTCTAAATGCCTTCTGGGGTAATATTCAAGACATGGGGAAAAGTTCTTTTACAGACATGTAAAGGAAGCATCTGCCCGATAATAAGACAGTCCCTGAAGGAAACATAAAAAGCCTCCGATAAGAAACCACTCAAACAAATGTGCTACGTGGTGGCACCATCTACTGGGTGTCAACAGAAACAGCTGAGAGATGGAGGGATTTAAATCTGAGCCATTTGCTGTATTCGACAGACACAAGTTAATGATGTCTTGGGAAATGGCCATCCAACAGATCTGTTAAGTAGCTGCCTTTTGACTCGCTCTTGTCCAGTCCACTTGGTGGGATGGGCATGCAGACAATTCAGAAGAGGGCTTAATTTAAAGCATACAATACACACACCTTTATGAAAGACTCCCTGCTGGACTCGCCCTCAGTTGACGTGTTTGGCTTCCAACGTGCCTAATCCTTCTGCTCTTTAGTGACTCCAGGCCTTATGTCATGGCATGCATGAAAGCACCCAGCCCCTCTGCCATGTCACAGAGGTGGCCTTCCACACCCTTGCTGTCCCAAGGTCATTGTGGATTTCCAACAGAAGTCCTCTTCCCAAGCCTTCATCTCCCAGATGCTCCAGCTCTGCAGGTCATGGACCTCTGCTCTCATCAAAGGTGGCTTCCTTCCACAGGGGTAGACCTCACAGTACCCTTTAAAAGAAAGCATGTCCTTAATATTTTCCTTCCAGGTTTCACAGACAATATAAAGTTTTCCCAAACACTCATGCCTTGCTCCTAGAGAATTATGTGCTGTCCTAGTCACTGGGTCAGACAAAATTATAAGCACAAGATGTCAACTTGGTATTGTCCTCTTAAATTGCTTTAATTGGACACTAATCCAAGTTTTTCACAAGACTGCTTTCAGGTACATGTCTGGAACATTTGATGTCTGGATTTAATCTCCACCATCACAGATTCTATGGGTCTTGAAGAATAAACTTTTCCATTATGTAGTTTGTCCAGAGATCCTCAAGATGATATGAAATAAGAAGTCTTGTGTTTTCCTAGACCTACTGCTGCAATTCCATACCTTGTTAGACCTCCTGAGAAGCTATTAGTACTTTTATGACCCAGCTCTCTATGAAGTTGGGCATGTCATTGCACCCTAGAGAGACTCTAATGTCCCAAGAGTGAATTCTGGGATATCTGGAAAGCCTGTTCATTGCATTTCATCTTGTTCCAGCTCCGCAGGAAAGAGCCCAGGATTTCTAACCCACCCCTGAACTGCACCATGCAGCCATTCTGCAAGGAACCCGATTTAAAAGTAATGTCACACTACAAATCAGCCTGACAAAACCCACAGCATTTAAATTACTGAGTCTCAGTGCTCAGCAAAGAAATGCCATTAAATTCAATTCCCGTGATTCTGTAACCAATGTCAGATAGGCAAATTGAGAGGCTGGGTTGGGGTTTGTTGATTTGGGTTTTTTTATAATTCAGCTTTGAAAGTTGATGGCTCAGCAGAAGCACTGCCCTGCATCCCATGCCTGCTCACACCCAGACTAGAGCACAACTCAAGGAAAAACAGACTTCCACAGGGATTTCTGATGGAACAGGAGACAAGTTGTTGAGTATCTTTATGATGACCTGACGATATACTGGAATCTTCATTCCACAAAGTGGAACTTAAATTATTTATAGATATACAAGCTACTTCAACTTTGTGAGGTGGGAGGAAAGCCTGGTTTCACCACATTTCCCAGCTGGAGATAAAAGCAATTTGGAAAAAGATTTCCTGATTAATCCATGGTAATGTGGAGCTTTGACTTCTGTTACAGTAACTGTAGCACCAGCCCAGGTCAGGGACATGGATTTCACAGGTCAGGGATGGGATTTCGTTACTTATATCAGCTCTCATTTGTGGGAAGAAAGGCCTTATCTCTGCTCTGACCTAGACTGATACCTCAGCATGTAATGCAAATTGTACAAACTGGACTTTGTATGACCATTAAACATGCAAAATAATGATGAGGATGAGGATGATGATGAGGATGATGATATATGAGGGTAAATATATGTAGTAGCAATGGTTCTATTTCTCTTCCAGCCTTTGATGGTAACTATGTTTTGCAATTTTTATTCTCATTTTCAGAACCATCAGAATACCACTTGAGATAATTCATGTATCTGCTACTGTGATATTTTGGTATTTTGCTTTTAAGATAAAAAGATAAAGGTAAGCCGAACCATGGAGCTGCATTTTGCAAACTAGAGGAACATAAACAAGGGGCTTGTGAAGACACTTGCCAAGGATGCTGTTTGTCAGTTGCTGCAGAACCACAACAGAACACATTTTAGTAATATATACTTTATAATACCGATCGATAAAGTAATGGAAATATCTTAGGTGCCTCTTTCAGGTTTTTCTTTTCATTAGAAATTAATATTAGACATTAAACATTCTTTCAAAACACTTGAGAGTTGCAGCTTTTTTTAAGAAAATGACACAAAGCCCTGAGCCTTCTCGCTTTTCTCAGCTCCTTTGTACATCTCAGGTTAGAGCATAGTCCACTTAGAAGCCATTAGTCACCTATCACAGTATTTAGGAGGCTAATAGCTTTGAAAACCTGATCCTTGTGAGCACAAAGCGTTTGGTCATATCGGATGCATGCGGCACGGGGTTACTTTGCAGCACAAAGGGACAGAAGGACAAGCACGAAATGGCCCATCCATGTTGTTGAACCAGCCACAGCGCTCCATGGTGATGAGGGTAATCAATACCAGAGTTGGGCAAACTGGTCCCCCAGATGGCAAAGCACCCACTCTGGGTGTCTGTCTCTCCCCAGAGGCAAGCAAGATGTTTGTGGGGTGCTTTGGTCAGTACTTTCTCTCCTATCAGGTCCTGGCTAGGAAAAGCACCAAGCCATTGCCCAGGCACTGTGATGTTTACTCCTCTGCAGTTTCCCAGTGCCATTTTAAGGCTGCATCTCATGTCAGAAGGAATTCACCACTGACAGTGGCTCTCCAAGTCCCCCTTTCTCAGTGAAACCTGGTGGTGGTGGGAGATGCCAAATCACCCTACCAGAAAAGGCTGTATGTGCTGCTCACGCCCTGGCTGCAGGAGACACGGCAAGTGAGAGAGCTGATGCTCTGACAGGCTTTGCTTACCTGGTAAGCAAATTACATTTTGCTTACTTCAGCTCCACTTCTACCTTCTGCTTCTTCATNCTCTGACAGGCTTTGCTTACCTGGGATTCTTCAGCTCCACCTCTACCTTCTGCTTCCTCACCCTTCACCACCAACAGGGCATTCCTCCATCATTGGGTCCATCTGAGTCAGAGTAGTGTCCCTCTCCCTTGCTCTCTGCCAAACCTCCTGCCTACTACACACAGACAGGTCTAGTCCATCACCAGCATCTCTTCAAGCATCTCCTGAGGAGCAGAGGATCAACAGGACATGCTCTTGGGCAGTTTGAAACAAAGCAGAATGCTTCCTCTTCAGAGCTTCAGCCTCATGACCAGCTCTGGATCTACAGAACACCTGGACAGCAGGAGCAAGCTGCTGTCTGAAGGACGAGGGAACCAAACCAGACCCATGACTGGAGCAACTTGCTTTCTTGCTCACTGTTCTCCCAGGTCATCCCTGCCCTTCCTGCCATTCCCCTTCACATCCAACTCCTCCACCTTTTGTGACACTCATTCCCCGGGTCAGCAGATCTTTGCTCCTCTCCTTTCTTCACTCTTTCCACCACCACCTTCTCAGAGAAGAAAGAAATGAGAGCAGTGGAATAATTCAAGACTTTGAGAAATGAAATACAAGGAAGAGCTGTTGGCTACCAACGAGTCTCACCCACAGAAGTTCCTACACCTAGGTTCCTGCATCATCTTGTCCTCCAAAAATACTTATGCTCTCTAGAAAAAGCCATTCCTGGTGCTTTCTCCTCAAGGCCCCAGCGTTGCCCACAGCAGGCTGCTGCCTGAGCTTTCCCAGCTGGGCACTAGGTGGCAAAACATCCCGGGAAAGGGAATTTCCCATCCCGGCCCCTTCGGAAGGGGCTGTGGGACCTTTGGGGTATTTTTTTCCAGACCCAAGCAAAAAATGCAGAATTTTCAAACCTAAATACCTAGAGCCCAACCGAGCCACGGGTTAATCTGTATTCCCACCCCGCCTTCAGGCTGCGGTATTTGCCTACGGGCGTCTAAAGCTGGTTCCTTCCCGCTGCTCTCCCGACACAGATTGTGGCCATAGTGCTTCAAATATGCAAACAAGAGCGGAGTGGAGCCGGTCCGTGTCTAAAGACACGCTGGATCCTTGCGATGGGCACGGGCAGTGCTGCCGGTCTCTCCTGTGCCTGGCTCCAAAGTGAAGAAGGGACTATTGTGGGCAGGATGTCACACACTTACCCAGACCTCTCCTGAATTCTGCAGCCCCTGGGCTCAAGCTCTGGAGTAATTTATGGTGCAGATTTTTCACATCCTAGAGGAGACATTGGCCAAAGGGGTTACGTCAGGCAGGGTCCGGCTCGCCTGTCCTGATGTTCTGCACTGCCGGTAGCATCTGCAGGCAAACACATTCTTGCTGCCTCACTCCTGGGAAACCATCAAGGATGGGGGGGACACATGGGGGCACACAGTGCCTGTAGCTCTAGAGGAGACTCTTGAGCGGGTGCTCTCAGCCTGCACCACATGTGTGCCTGCTGGAGTGGCTGAATCCTACGTGAAGGTATTGGAAAGGGATGCTCTGCCAGCTCCACAGCTTGGCAAACAGAGGGGAAAATGTGTTAAAAGCTACGGCTTCTGAGCATGTTTCCTGTCTGGAATCTGCCTGCAAAACAACTCACATTTCTCAAAGGGATTCATTATTCAAAACTATTTGCTGAATAATTTCTGTGAGTAATTGCAGGTCTGAAGCTCGTCTGCAAACAATTCATTAGGAGCATCCGGGCAGGCAGCTATAACTGTGCTCAGACTCTGGTTTGCCTTCTCTGGCTGTGTGCAGATAACTCCAGAGTCGGGCAGGAAGGGTAAATAAACTTGTTTACAAGATCAGGATCTTGGGGGGAAAGAAAAATAAGTAAATTCCATCAGCTTAAAATTAGCTGCTTCCACTGATGCTTCTAGATATAACTGTGGCTGAAATGGTTTGGCAGAGAGATCTGGGCTGTATGGGACCAGCTCTGAGCTGCCACATCCCTGTACGTGGTGTGTAGCTCTGTCCTCCAGCTGCTCCAGTGTCTGAGGGAGCAGCAACACGGATCCCCGGGCAGGGAGAAGAGCAGGAGGAGCTGCAGCCACACTCCACCCTTGTGGGGCGCTCAGCTTCATGGAAGGAGCTGTCTGCTGGAGGAGCGTGTGGCAGAACCACCGTTCCCAGAAAATGTCACCAAGCAGCACCGACAGTTCACGTACACATCTGGAGAAGGAGCAGGACCGGCTGGAAGTGTTTCCACAATCCAGGGCTCAAAGTGCATAGTAGCAGTGGGCTGGGTACCAGAGTAATCACTCAGGCTATGTTTCCTGCTGAAATCATGAAATAATGGATCCAATTAACTGGCAAAGAGAGATGCAAAGAGAAATATTGCTTACAGAGAGCTGGCATAGTGCCCATGGAGTATAATAAGAATATTTGATTTGCCTGGGCTTTAGATAACCTATTTCTATTCTCTCTCTCGCTGTCCCTGGGGCTCCTGAGAATCAGTTTCTTGGAATAGCTTTTCTTATCCAGTGTCCCTAAAGTCCTCTTCCAGCTCCACCAGCTCAAATATAATCTCTAGTGCTGCTAGACTAAGTACTGTTCTAGTAGAGCTGGTGTTAGAGACCCGAGTATCCAACACCCAGACCACAGGTGGAGTCTGTGCTACTCTTCGAGAGGTGCCTGCATGGTAGCAGTGAAGTAGAACAGGGACGAGCCAACTTCATCCTTTAGAAACAGGCAGAGCAGGAAAAGTTAAAACAGGAATAGGAGGGAAAAAACCCCAAACCAACAAAGCACCACACTAGGAAAATTATTACTTGGCAAGAAAAAAGCCTGCTTCACACTGCAGTTTCCTAAGTCAAAATAAAACCAAGGAGGTGTGAATAGAACTAGACAGATGTCAACTTACCACTGACCTGCCCAACAAGCTATTAAAATCCAGAGACCATCACATGCAGAAAATCTTGTGTCCAGTGCTCTGGAGCTGGTACACGCACGTACCACACATCCCTGACAATCACAACAGGAGAGGATCCAGCTGCAGCACACTAAGGCATCACAGATGCATGATTTAGATTAAGGATAACCAGCATAAACTACAGCCTCTGTATGTGGTGTCCAGCAAAATAAGACTTTTACTGGGTCAGTACCTCCTAGCAGGTGCCGTAGCAGTAACTGACCGTTTCCTTAACTCGCTGTGTAACCGCAGCCTCGAGTAGTAACGAACTGACACCATTCTGGAGTTGCAGCCTTACCCTAAAGCATTCCTGCTGTAATTCCCTATTGCTGTCTGGCCCCAGAGAGAGTTTCTGAGCCCTGAGAAACAAGTTAGTAGCTGTAACCTCAGGAAAACCGAAGGCATCAGGCAGAGAAGTGACTCGCTGAAGATCAGAGCGTGACCCAGATGCAGAACTAAGGACGGAAAAACCTTCGCCTTGACCTGGTCATATATCCTGGCCCTTGGACCCAGCCGTGTTCCCGGTGCTCCCTGCTCTTGGGAAAGGTGACACAAGGCACCTCCAATACATTTACATATACAGAGTTTAGTTCTGCTAAACTGCTACAGAAACATGACCTAAAAATTACTTTTCATTCTTTTTTTTTTTACTCTTAAAATTGATATTTATTTTCTTAGATCTTTTACTCTTAAAATTCTTTTATTCTTCCTTCCTTTTTTATTCTTAAACTTCTCATTTTGCAAAGTCTCTATTTATTTGCAAAGAAATTCACTGGGGAAAAATGTCCCTAATGGGAAGGGGCTCACCTGCCCGTTAACCCCTTCGCTGCTGGTGTTTACCCCTCTCTCAGCCTGATGACGGCCGGGAACACAAGGGCGGAGGGCTGTGTAAATGTCAAAGCCTTAAAAGCCTCGTTGCCTTCCAGCCTGAACTGCTGATAAGCCATTGCTGCACAGCAAGGAAAACATGATGCTGTTACGGCATCTGACTGCCCTGTCTGTTGGAAAACAGCACTCTGCAGGGGATGGGGCTGAGGTAGGGACACACACGCCACAGCCCATCTCCTCTGCAGCCTGCCCTGAGCCCCTGAACACGTTTTTGTCTCCTCCCCACCCCTAGCAGGGGCTGAAGGGAAAACATCTCTCCATCCCTCACCCTAGTGCTTCCTTGTTCTGCTCATGTTAATAAACAAGAGGCATGGCACCTAGAGTTTTCTCAGACACAGGGAATGAAGTCTCGTTGACATGAGAAAAAACACTCAAAGTTTTGATGCAGCTAATCCTGGGTTTTTCTTCCCCTTTCGCACCACATCATGTTTATGGAGGCACAGGAGGG
Source organism: Heliornis fulica (assembly GCA_013399135.1). NCBI lineage: Eukaryota > Metazoa > Chordata > Aves > Gruiformes > Heliornithidae > Heliornis > Heliornis fulica. The sequence continues at coordinate 371,512 of VXBZ01012713.1, read as the reverse complement.
ATGTGCCAGGTGGTGGCTGCATTTGCTGAAGACAACACGGCTTTGCATTCCCATAAATCCAACCCTGGTTGCTTCATAAAAAGCACGTGAGACAGAATCACCTCCAGGCTAACTGCAGATGTGGAAATGGTATAGCTGTGAGACAGCTCCGAGCCAGAAAAGTCCTGCTGAGGAGCTAATTTCAGCTGGTGCCTGCCCGGTGCGACGGCCGGCTCTGCAGACACAGCCACCTGCCTGGAGCCGCTCCGGAGACCTTGGGGGGATTGATGTGAGCATGGAATTCTGCTCTGAGAAGTGATGACAGGGTGAGAAGGAAAACACAGGACGCGACTGGGGAGCGGAAGAGATTTCCTCTCTGACAGCGCTGTTCTGGGAGCCCAGCAAAGCCCCAGTTCTCACCAGTGGAAGTCTGGTGCAGGTGCAAAAAAGCAATCTTGTAACCAAAACCCCGACAAGACAGCCTTTTCCTGCCTTTTCTTGACCTCATCCTTTCTCAAACCAAACACTGCTGTTCTTTCAGAGGAGGGAAATATTCCCCCTCCCTCCCCCAGTTGCTTCTGACTAAACAAGAAAAGAAGAAAAACAACTGCAAACCCAGCTCATGCTGTCTTTGGGTAGCTGTGTAAAAAGGGCTGAGGAGAGCCATGTCTCAGCACCACGCTGTCAAGCCTTGCAGCTGCACAGCACTGAGCTGCAGTAGCTCAACGGCATCAGAAATGTCTCGCCAGGGTCAGGCAGATCAAGCCAAACACGTGTAGTTTCTCCATTTTTACTGGGAGGGCACCAAATGAGACCCCAAAGGCAAATACGTGGTGTGTGATTCCCTGAAGGAAGATGATCAGAAGATGAGAGAAAAAACAGGTTGTGCCTTGCTCATCCGTTGGTCCTTCACCAGGACCATCCATCCTGATGGGATTCCTCCTGCCATTGGTCTCAATTCCCAGTGCTACACAGGTCTATACAAGGGCCAAAAAAGGATCTTAGAGAAAGACATTGCTTGTGGACATCTGAGCTGGATCATGACCTCTGTGGTGTGGTAACAGGCTTGTCCAAAGAAAACAGGAGCAGAAAAATCCCAATGAAAAGAAAGAAAACATCAGGCTTAGAGTTAAGGACCAATTGCTGCGTGCTCTCACAGATCACTGCAAGGAGCAAGTCAGAATAGTTTAACCAAAACGTTCCAGCAACGAGTCTGTTTCTGGCAAACGTTCTGTATTGGAAATTTCCTTCCAATCAGCATGCCAAGAAAGCTAACACTGACAGTAGCAACCTAATCTATACTGAAAGATTTTTCCTCTATATTGGAGGAACAAACAAAACAGAAAGGAGAAGAAAAACAAACAAAAACCTTGTCCCTATTTGTCTTTTCAGCCTGCACTGACAAACTGTAGGGCTACATCCCAGCTAGGATCTCGGTTCTGAAGGCAAACTTTGTGAGCAGGCTGGCAAAAATGCAAAGCATGACTCCCAAACCTGCAGGCTTTTCAAAGTCAGGAACTGCATCCAAGCACGCCCAGACCTTTTGCTAAGCTCTAAAAAATGTAAGAAATGCAAAGTGCAACAGCGTCTGGAACCTGCCCCAACATCTTGAATTCACATTCTCACTTGCTGATGAGAGATGCTTTGCATCTTGAACAGATTTGCTCCCAGCAATCATGGTGCAGAGCCTGGAGCTGCGCTGGGGAACCTGATCCTGGCCTGACCTGGTTTTGGTACAAAGAGGACCTCACCATGCAGCAGCTTCATCTTGCTACTCTGCTCCTGCCTGGTGCTGCGGGGTGGAACAGAACTGTGGAAAAACCAACCTGATCCCAGTTCCATCTTTCCATTAGCTCCCAGCCCCGCTAACCAAGGGGTTACAGTCCCTGAATCCAGGCAGTAGAACCTGGATGTTGCACACAGTAGCTGTGTCTGTGAGCACAGGGTTTGCATTGGCTGCTAATGGGACCTGGGCTCGGGGATGTCCAGCCAGAGGGACATCCACAGCCACCGTTAGAGCCTGACTGTCCCACACCCAATGTAACGCCTGCGTCTGCATGCTGGCTGCTCAGCACAAACATCCCCAGGACACCACAGGGATCACTTAGGAGAACTGAAGAACAAAATTGCCTTAATAGGGAGGAGTGACCACCCTAGAAGGGACAATCCATTGCATCATACTAACTGTAATCACAAAAACACAAAGCAGAAGGCCATAACTGGTGTGAATTTAATCCTACAAAAACTTAGGTGTTTGTTTAAACATCTCCCAGGATCGTGAATTGATGCTGACACCTGACTTTAGATACAAATACAATCCCACTCACAATGAGTAAGATGCATGTAAAGATAATCAAGAAGCACAGGTAGTCTAGGTCATCCTGACCTGATGCAAGAACCTCTAGCCAGAAGACCTGCGTGCCCGGACTACCACCGGGTAGCCGTGTTACACCAAGGTGGGTCCCCACTGTGCACAGCACTACCAGCACTCGGGAAATGCTCATGTACACTCAGGTCATTGATTTCCCATTAGCTAAAGGTCACTAGAGGCTTTGTAAAAGGCTTTATACGCTCAGCATGATCATTCTAGGTGACAAATACTTCTGATTTACCCAAGAGCCCAAATATATAAAGTCTGAAATCAATAAGGCATAAAAAGGTTAAGAGAGAGAGAAAACCTGGAGACAGATAAAGGTACCCAACAGTGTGTGAAAGGTCATTGGTACCATCTCTCCTGCTTTCCCCTCTCCCATGGATGTCACCCTGCTTGCAGAGCCCAGCAGCTGGTTAGGCTGCAAGCCTTCCCCTCACAGCACCAGCAAGAGGCACCTCAGCCCACTGCTACTCCGAGTCTGCCTCTAAAGGACTGCTTGTTCCCTCCATGCCTACAAGTGTGTGTCCCCACTCATGATCCCATGTATTCCTGATGCTCTGACCACACACCATGTATCAGAACCCCTCAGATTTTGCCCACAGGACTCTGATAAGCTCTGATAAACTTAATCATTATTTCTCCCACCCCTGAAAAAGCAAATGGGGCAGGTCCCCACGCGACAGCAGATGGCACAAGGTTACTTGGGTGACCCTCTGGCTCATCCCTGCTTTGTTTGGAGGTTCCCTCCACTCTCCCCATNGTATTCCTGATGCTCTGACCACACACCATGTATCAGAACCCCTCAGATTTTGCCCACAGGACTCTGATAAGCTCTGATAAACGGAGGTTCCCTTCACTCTCCCCACGCCTTTTCACCCTTCAGAAACACATCCCCAGCCCTGCTCCACTCCCTGCTGACCAGTCTTTTGGCCACCGCTGTCTTTTTGACACACACATGTCTTCTTGGCTCTTCTCTGTCCTCTGTGCTCCTCCCATGTTTTCCACAGAGTCCTGTCCAGGATCCAAACAAAACAAGAGTCAATCCCGACCGGCATTTTCTCCCAGTCATTTTGAATTCCTGCAATGATGGAGAAATAAACACCGAGACTGCAGCTTCTCTGCCACAAAATGTGGCTTTGCCAAAGCTGTGTGTGATCCAACTGCCCCAGGGCATAAAACATGGGATTCGTGAAGGCACTGCCTGGTGGGGCAGGAGAAGTCACTTGTTTAACACGTGGCTCGGGCAGGACCACTGGTATTTTCATACACCTGGATCTGGGACAGTCTGAGGATGAGACCCTGAGACCCAACTACAAAGCCCTTAGGGGGAAAGCAACAGCTCTGCTATGCTCACTGCCATCTTGGCATCCTCTGCTCAAGGATGCAGATAATAGAATTATTTTTCAAGATGAAGACAGGCATTTTTTTTGAGGGATGTGCCTCCCCTGCATCCTGGGCTGGCTGGAAGTCAGTCAAGGATGGAGCAGTGACCCCTGGGCAATTCCACAGCTGGGTTTTGCCCAAGGACCCATACAAGCCCTTAAGCTCTCCAAAGGGCAAGTACTTCTTGAATCAATGCAGACACTTTTCATACCAACAGCTTCCAGACTCACCCTGCAGTAACAAAAGCCTGGATTGAAGCTGTTTTGCTGGGCTTTCATCGCCGAGCGCTGCAGCCCTGTCGTCCAACACAGCACTGCTCCTCTTGGAGACTTCCAAACCTCCTGGAGACACAGCTCACAGCCAGAAGCCTTCCAGAAAAGTGGTCTCCCACACATCCTCTTTGCAGGAGGCAAACAGAAGACAGGCTGAATGAGCCACCAAAGGGCTGACTGCATACAATGGCAGCCCTACTAATTAAAAAGATGCTCCTCAGCTCTGCTTCGTGGTTTGAGAAGAATATGGTCCACAGCAGAAGTCCCTGGGTTTGTAACCTCTGTATTCACAACAGTCCCTACCACCCCACACCCCACCACAACCTGAGGGTCACCATAAAATGGACCCTCCCGCTCCACACCACAGGGATGCCAACACCTGGAAATCCAAAGAAATAAAAAGCAATAGTCAGGGTATAAATGATGGGCAAAGACTGCCCAATAGCCCCTTCTCCTGCTCTGCTTCCCCCAGGGCAGTCATCTAAAATTGCCATGCCATTCTCCTATAGATTACATTTACATCCCCTCCTTCCCTGTGGTTTCCAAAGCCTTTGGTATTCTGTGGCAGCAATTAATTTTTCAGTCTCAGGCTCATCAAGAAACAAAAAGTCTGCAGAAAAAGCGATCGCTTGCCCTTGACTACCCTGACAGCTTTCTCAAGGGGCCTCCAGGTCCTCAAGTGTCAGTTTTGCTCATGAATTCACCAGGTTTCTGCCTGCTCATGGACATTAAGAGCCCAAACCCTTGGACCATGCTGCCAGCAAACAGATGCATCCCCCCACTGCTGGCAGGAACTGCTCACCTGGCAGAAACAGGACACAAAAGAGGAGCTGAGGCTGCTGCCCAAAGCCTCCCAAGGCAGGGAAACACTGTCTTTGGGGCCCAAGAAAGGCCCAAGGTCAAAGAGGTTTGGCTCAGCATGCCCAAACCCACAGCCAAAGGGTTTTAGTGGGGAAAAACCTCTCTATCCTGTCAAGGGTCAGGCTGCTGGTCTCACACCTCCCTCCCGACCGGAACCAGCTGCTACAACTTCTTCTTTTCATTTTTTTTTCCTTTTTTTTTTTTTAATATTTTATTTTAAGCCATCCCTGCTTGAGGCAAAACCACAAAAGACAAAGATGAAGCAGGGCTGAGGGGCTGGGAGGACATCAGGCCCCCACAGCCAGCCCCACGGGAAGGCAATACGTCACGTCGGGACACTTGAGGGGACACCAGTGTTGTGAGACTGAAACCAGAAGAAGGGAAAGGAGCTCCACAGCCTGATTCCCAGCTCCAGCAGTGAGCCAGCAGGCAAGAGGGGGGAGCCACTCACCTCTTAAGGTGAGTGGCTCCCCCCTCTTAAGGGTATTTGCACCCCCCATATTCCAGCCCCCAAGGGCTGGGCTCTACAGCAACAGCCATGCTGCAGGCTTCGGTTGAGCTTTGCTCAATCGCTTCACAGGGCACCCGTGGCGGGAATTGGTGCTGACAGCGGGTGTCAGATGGCCCCCTGCTGCCATGGGACCAGGCTGGGGGAACAGCAGCCCGCCCAGGAGCTGCAGGGGCGCTTGTCAGATGCCAGAAACAGAAAATGGATTTCAGATGGGCCACTGCAGCGTGGCCACACAGCCCCCACAGCTCCTCGCACAGACACAGCGACTGCAGCGAGAGGCTCCGCCAGCCCTGCGAGCATCCCTCTTGGCACGGCACCGGGCTCTCCCGCATCGATGCCATCCCAGCCCGGGGCTCTCCCAACAAACACTGCCCAGCTCCTGCAAGGGCAAACCTCAACCTCCACAGAATGATCCTCCACACTGGATCCCCGATTTGAGTTAATCGAGAACAGAAGAGCTGCATTACACCACCACCCACCCTCCTCATCTGTCCCTGAGCAGCCAGGTATCGATGTCCTTTTTACATTCTGCTTTTTCTGCTTTTTCCTGCCCTTGGCTGGAGGGTTTATGAGCAAGACCAACATAGGCAACCCCTTAAATCCAAGCAAGACTTGCTCACAAGCCACCAGACCCCGCACCCTCCCTGGCACGGTTCTGCACCACAGCCCCGCAGCACCCTGCCAAGTCACCGGCTTCCCCGCGGGCTGCCGCGAAGGTCCAGCTTACATAAGAAGGAACAAACTAGCTTTTCTTCAGCACCCTTTCAATGCTGCCATTCATCCCCTGCCCTCCACGCTCCCAGTGCCACCTTGAGGGATGCAAAACACACAGCCAAAACACTTCACCTCACACGTTAGCCCAGGTCAGGTTTTGGTTGTCTGAGGGTAATGGGTCTACAATTCTGTCCCCCCTAAACCCCAAGGGAATTAAAAGATTAAGGCAAAAACTACTGGGAGGCAGAAATACTCGTGTGTTAAGGACGCTCTGTACCCTGGCAAAGCCATGCCTGCTCAAAAAGCAAAGAGCTCCCAGGTCTGACAGTCCTTCCCCAGAGCATGCAGGGTCTGCAGGGCTGGGTCACACATGTCCCACCATAGTGGCAGATCCGTCATCAAACTGCAAGGGACCAAACCTGCTCAAAGGTTGTGTAAAGACTTTGGCTCCGATGCTGAGAGTGCACTAAAGCTGGTCTCAGTTCCCCACAGCTGGAAACATCTTGGTTAAGCCTCAGGTTATTTTTGCATCTGAACATCAGTTCTGCCTGGTTAGAGACTCTGTGCTGACTTTGGCCAAGTGGCCAACCCCAGGGAAAAGCGAGCCAGGAGGGGAACAGGACGTTAACTTTGCAGGCTGAGCATGAAATGACAAAGCCGGGTTTATTCAGACACAAATAGGCCGCTTCAAAGCATTTTTCCACCCCTTGTAAAATCAGTACTAGCATCATAACCATCTATGCTCCAGGAGTTTTAGTCCTCTTCTGACTTCAGGCCAGCATGGATGCCTCCTGCCTGCTCTTTCCAGTCATCCTGCCATTATTTGTCAAATACCATTCTCCAGCTCCTCTAGGAAACAGAGGAAGGAAGCATGGACGATTGATCTCTTTGTCCTTCTCTGCCCCCCTCCCCAACTTTTACATCATCAGAACTGAGCAAGAAACCCACAAAAAATGCACATTCCCAACGCTGGAGGCTACATCCCAGTGCTGGAAACCCAGTGGTCTCACCACAAAGCTCAGAACAGCCTGGATCCCCTTTGACTTCTTAACAATACATGCACTGTGGTGGATGGGTGGGGAAGGAGGCCTTCAAAAGAAAAGAGCAGCAAAGGACAAGCTATTTTGAACCCAGAAGCCATCCACTGCAACACAAACTCTTCTCCATCTGAGCTTCACCACTCTTCCCAGTAAATGTGCCAGTGGGAAGTGAGGAGAGAGCTGACAGCCCCCAGCACCCAGGTTGGGTATGGGTCTACAAGCATTAAAATGTCTGTATGTCAATAAGGGCTGGACCTGATGGGCTGAAGAGGGTAAGTACACAAGCCCGAGGCCCTGGTGGACTTACACCACACACACATCATCCTGACTGCTGCTCTCAGGGAGGCTGATGAAGCATTTGGGCTGAAGGCATCTCCCTGAACGTTGCACAAGGGTCATCCTGCACCTCAGCACAATACAGGGTTGAATCAGCCCATAATGCTGGAATTTACCCCTTTTACCCAGCTTTGGGTGGGGAGTGGAGAGACAAGTCAGTGCGTTCTTTACATTCTGCTTTTAGCAGGCCCCAAGGTCTAGAAGACCTCCCAAGGGAAGGGAGGTCTCTCTCTTCTCTTGCTGTTGAGTTACCAGGCAGCCATAAGGACAGAACACACTGGTGTCCTGGGAAGCAGCTGCTCTGCAGATTCTCAGACATTTTGTGCCTTCTCATCCCTGCCTATAATTTTCTGAAAGAAGGTTGTAGAGAGGCGAGCAATGGTCTCTTCAGCCAAGTGACAGGTGATAGGACAAGGGGGAACAGCCTCAAGCCACACCAGGGCAGGTTCAGATTGGTTGTTAGGAAGAAATTCTTCACTGAGAGTTGTTGGGATGTGGAACAGGCTGCCCAGGGAGGTGGTTGAGTCCCTATCCCCGGGTCTATTTAACAGACAGGGAGATGAGTGGCTCAGGGATATGGTTTAGGAGAGGACTGGGACAGCTGGACTTTATGATCTTAAAGGTCTTTTCCAACCTAGTGATTGTGATTCTCTGCCAGTTGCACAATCAGGACCTCACTGCTAAAAATGACAGCAATGCTCTGCAAGGAGTTTCTCCTCCATCCAAAAGGACTGACAGACATCTGGGGACCTGGAGAAGACGCTCTGGCCTGGGACAAGCCATGGCCAGGAATCACAGGATGACAGCAGGTGAGGCAGCACCGGCTGGTTTGCAGGAGCTGCTGTCACAGGTGTACATTGGTCAGAGGGGCAGGAAGAGACAGGACCAGATCAAGAGGCACAGGGGAAGCAGCTGGAAGGAAGTTCACACAGCATCTGCACTACAGTCCCAGCTGCCCATGTCTACACACACTAAATGTCAATTACGTTTAAATTAAGAGAAAAAATAAACACTTTGTAAAGACAAGAGATGAAAACATCCGTGCTGCATCTTTGAAGAGCGAGACAAACCCACCCTGAAGAAATGTAAATGTAGCAGGAACGAAGGGACTCCTGGGAGTACTCATTACAGGAGATGAGATTCTCAACATCTTTCTGGTTTGCAGCAATTAGCTGGTAACTGGAAAAAAAAAAAAGAATAGACCAACACTTTTCTATTATTAGTTTTAAATAGTGACTCAGAAACAGGCACTTCCTTTTTCCCCAAGCTGCGAAGAGCTAAGCACCAGGACACTGATCATGGCTTTGGGCTCTTTCAAACTGCAAATATTGCTGCAGAAATTACAGGAGAGCAGTATGAATACAATGACAAACAAGCCCTTTGCTTCGAGTGCAACTGCTAGCAATTACCTTTCATGTATAGGTTAAAAATCTTGATATGGAGCACTTGTTTGGAAGAGCAGGCAGTGACAAGATGCATGTGTACAGAGGCTGAGGAGGCAAGGAGAGAGGGGAAAAGTCATGCTTGCTGATGGCCTCACAAAGAACCCGAGAGAAAGGCCAATATAATGAAGTCTGTCTCCCATGACCTGACCCTGGATGTTCTCCACTGATTCCATCCCCAACCTGGGGAAATAATTACACATTTCAGCTCTAAGAGTTGCTTGCTCAATCTGCTAAGCAGACAATTTTTGCAAAGCAATTCAGAGAGAAAGAGAGAAGCAGATTCAGCTGACGAGACACAGACAAAAAAAAAAAATATTTCTCAAAGCATTAATTTCCTTTGGGAAGCAGCCCACATGCTCCTGGCACAGTGGGCAACCATCACTCCTGCAGCAGGTCCCAGGAAGGCAGGTGATTAAATCTGCATCTGCCATGTGGTGTAAACAGAAGGGCAGCGGATGGGGATGCAGCGTCACAAGCAGGTGCTGTGTTCTGAAACAAATGGACTTTGAGTTTACCTTGACATCTGTTATTCACAGAAGCCTGTTGGATCTTCTTCTTCTTCCAAGGATAAGCATCTGCACCCCTGCCACATCCCCTTAAAGCACACACATAAATGAAGACTTACACTGCACACAGCAGCGACCAGGCCATGGAGCAGCACCCAACCTCCCCATCCTCCAACCAGCTGGGAAACAGTGACCTGTGTTTCTGCCCAAGCTGAAGTGTGAAGCCTGGATGCTCATTTCTGGATAGCAAGACCATCCAAGAGCATGTTCTGCCCATCCAGGTTCACCACAACCCCCAAGACCTTCAGGAACCATCCTGGAACAGGACACGTCATGGGAAACACTCCCTGGTAGGAAGGTGTACAGGGGATGAGGGGCTTTTTGGAAAGAGGAGCCCCAGCACCCCTTTGCCCGAAGGTGGAACAGCACAGAGGTAGTGTTGGCCACCTGCATGTCCTGAAACACGCCCCAGGGTTCAGCACCACTGCTCCCAAACACCACTTCCTTCCTTTGGCCTTTGCATCACACTCAGCAGCTGCAAGAGGTGCACAGCACTGGGACACTGGTATTCTTCCAGGGCTGCTGGGCAGAGCCAAGCACCAACCCCCCCATCTGCCTTCAGCCCAGCTCAGAGCCACCGCCAGCAGACACGGCTGGTGAAGGCACCACCGACAAACCCATTTCCCAGAGAGAGCTGAGCACTCTGCAAACCTCAGTCTTCCTCAGCAGCCCTGAGACAACACACACAGGCAGGTGCATCATGTCTTGGTTTTTTCTTTTACTTTTTTTTTTTCAATTCCTTCCCTTCCTTTGCCACAACACATGATTCGTATTAAATATCTTAAATATATTAATTTTTAAAAAGTATTAATAAAAAGCTAGTGAAGGACACAGCTGGCAGAGTGATCAAGGGCAACAAACTGTTGCAAAACATGGGATCATTAAAAAAAAAATAAAATCAGAAAACCCAGGAAACAAATTTTATATATAAAAGAAAAACGCTGGCATTTTTTGCATGTGCACAGCTGGCTGGAATACCCTGGAATCTGGTATTATTGCAAAATGGAAGGGGAAGCAGTAGAAAAAATATATCCCATTGTACCAACCTGTATGGGGTAGGGAATTAAGAGCAAAAATGAGGAGGCTTTAAACATTTTTGGTTTTCAGATGTTCCCTCCCATACCCACCACCCGATTACTTTTAGTCTTTAAGCAAGTTTTCTGGCTTGGGGTAACCAAAAAGTACAAAATCTGCTTCATAAAGCTTGTAGAGCTGCCGCCTCCAAGCCAGTGGGATTTTGGCAAACCAGTCATCCTCCCAGCTGCTGGCAGTCCTGTTCCTGTAGCTGGGGGGGAAGCGAAGCAGCCTGTCCACCTTGAGAAGCTGCAACAGATAAGCAGCATCCTCATCCAGCGTCTCCAGCTTCCCGATGAAATCGTAGTCTATCTGGCACGGGTGGCACAGGCGGTAAACCTGCCTCCAGTGCTCGTTGAAAGGGGCCATCTTCTCTGTCCTGGGATCCAGTAAGTACTGGATGAAGTCAGAAAAGGAGACTTTGAGGCCTGCCCCGAAGGCCTCACTGACAGAGGTGGGAAGGTTGGTGTGGTTGGAGTAGAGCTTTAGCATGGGGATGGCAAAACGCCGGTAGAACTCCTCGTTCTCCAGCTCGAACTTGCTGCGGAAAGCAGAGATGAGGCGGACAAAAGGGTCCCGTACAAAAAGGAACTTGGTGTATTTCTTCAGCTTGATCTTCATGAGGTGTCGGGAGAACTTCCCGTAGCGGCGCCAGAATTTATTGAAGGTCAAGTGGGTGCTGGTGTTGTGGACATGCTCCCGTGGGATATCCAGAGGGTTACGGTACGGGACACCATGGTCCAGCAGACTCTCACTTAGCACAATCATCACCCGTTTCCAGTTGGTGCAGGCCACTTTGGGGACGTAACAGTAGATAACGCCGTGGCGGTCATCCACAATCAGGTGGTTGAGCTCATAGTTTGGGATGTCATCAAAGGAGCGCTCCTTGGTTGGGAAGGTGAAGCTGGAATTGGCACAAAACTCCCTCAACGTTCTCTGCCTCTCTATCTGCAGCTTCTCTTGGTCCAAGCTGCTTCTGGCGTTGTGTGTAGACCAGTCATAGCCCCGTACGTTCTCCTCCAAGTTGCTCACCACAGGCTTGTTGGAGCCCTGGACAAGCAGCTGCTCTGTCTTTTGGGAGATAGAGCTGTTCTGTTTCAGGCTCGTACTGAGCAGCTTTGCCAAAAATTCGTCCACATCTGGCAAGGCTTCCCAGTCTTCACCTGCTGTGATACCAGGGATGGCCCCTGGGGAGTGAGGCCTGGAGAAGGACGTATGCAGGTAGAAGTGAGCTGTTCCCACATTGTCCCAGTACACAATGATCAGGAGAATCATGAAGATGGAGACCAGCACCACAGAGAGACGGAGGAGTCGTGCTTTGGTCATCCTGGCACCTACTGTGATAGTTGGCTTTCACCTGGATTCACCTCCGACTTGTAGAGCGAGGCTTGGGATCCTGCATGGTGCTGCAGACCAGGAACCTGGAAAGGTATCAAAGGAAACATTAGTTGAACTCTTAATAGCTCTGGTTTGCAGAGAACCACCTTGCACAATCCAGACTCATCACGGTGCTGGCCACCTGTTTCTGTATGGGGAGAGCTGTGTGAGTGAGGTACCCACAGAGACCCTGCAGAGAAGTGCTGACTGGCCAAAAGGAGGCATAATGTTTAGCAATGTTACCAGTTTCCATAGCAATTGTGGGGCTTTAATCAATCTCAAGCTTCTCAAGTCATGTGATTTCAAGAGAAGCTCTGTTTTCATTTAAAAAAAAAAAAAAAAGATTTCAGGCCTAGAGTTTACAGAGGGAAGTGTGAGAGTGTTACAAAATGCAGCTATATACAGAAAGCACACAGAGCCATTCACCTCCCAGACCTCCTTGACTGTTAAACATCTAAAGCACAAACAGAAGACAGAGGGTTCAATCCTTGATTTTAGTGTGTGGTATCACAGTTGTCTCACCTCCCCACGAAGATGCTTGGTATGACTGTGCTGAAAAGACCTTACTGAAGTGATAAACATAGAGCTGAAGATGCCCTTGGCTCAGAGGCTAAAGCAAACCCCATCGTTGAGAGAACATCACTGACCTGAACACCTTATCTGGTGTGAAGCACCCAGCAGATACCAGCTCTGTGACCTGTCTTGGTAGCTACTTCTTTTTGTCAAGAATAGAGGTTACAGTTTTCCTACAAAAATCCCCTAAGGGGCACAGCCCCAGGAAGAGCTATGCACCAGTAAACATCAGAAGGAGTGATCACTTTTAACTGTGTGATTTCTGAGGTTAAGGATGCTCTGGCAAATCTTTGTCTGTGTCTGGACTCTTGAGTCAGGACCTCTTCTCCTCGTTTAATGTCACTTTCATTTCTATCACCCCTAACAACTCTCAGACACCACAGGCAGGTGAGAAATCACTCATAAAAGCAGAGCTCAGAAGATACAAAACCACCAAAACAACCCAAACTTGCTGCACCCTCCAAAAAGGTTTTGGTTGGTTTTGTTTCTTTTTCCTTCAAACACTCCCAGCTCTGCAGCTCTACCTGTTTCCATGCTGACTCCAGCCCTTCCCATGCCCAAGCTTCTCAAGGGAGATCCATCTACCCACCCAGCTGCAGGTTTTCTGGCCCAAAGCTCAGCAAATCAGCCTTGCATCTCCCCAGGTGATCAAGGAGACAGTGCCTACAGGCAGGGAAGAGCAACACAGAAAATTGAGGAGCCATGAAAAGCTTTTCAAAACCAAGACAGTGTGTGTGTCTCTTCCTCCCAGAACACAGAGGGTGTTCCCCAGCCAGTTCATTCACCATCTTTAAATGGCACCAACCCCACCCTGGACAGGGATTCAGAGCCTGAGAGTCCAGACATGCAGAAGTGCTGAGCTCTCTCATTCCTAGGAGAAAGTCACTCAGCACCTTTGAAGCTCACAGCAGCCTTGCCTTGAATGTCTGGTCTGAAGAGCCATCTGCCTGTCTGTGCTGAGCCTCAGGGATGCCAGATTTTAACAGTCCTGGTTTCAAACACTAGAATGGAATTTAGAAACACACAGACACTATACCAGATACCATTATGTGTCAAGGCATCAGCTCAGATTATCCCAAAAGACATAAAACACAGAACCCAAGGTTTAGGGGTTTTCCACCCCGGCGTATTTATGCTTTGGAAATAGGGAGAGGTGTAAGTTCTGAGTAGCTATAGCTTTACACATGGCTTTCCACTGCACCAACAAATGCTGTTTCCTGGAGGGAGGCTCCTATTCTACATGTGAAGAAGAGCTGGAGGAACTGCAGACAACACTTTGCACTCCACAGAGCAAGAGGCAGGTATTACTCAGCAGTAATGCTCTACAGCAAGCAAGTCAAGACAGAGAATGAAGCAGATCTAAGAAGAAACACCCAGAGATGAGCATGGAGTTAGAGAAGGGGGAAATTATAAATGTGTGTTAGCACTTCAGGCCAAGCATCTCAGTCCAACAGCAGAAGATAATGGTGTGATGCTGCCAAGCCTACTGCTTGGCACACTTCTGGGATTGTGCTTGGCCCAAGTCTGTTCTTGCTTTTGAGCCAGTTAGCAGTTCAGGGCAGGGACTGCTTCCTATTCCGGATGAATAGGGTGCCCACTGCACACACAATTCCCAGCACACTGGGTTTCCAATGCTGCTGGAGACCTTCAGGCTGGCTGGAATGCAGCAAGCCCAGGAAGCTGCACAGAGCATCCCTTTTTGCCATCCCTGTACCCAGCAGCTCCCACAGCCTGGGCAGCAGAGCAGTTTGCTAGAATGTCTGCAGAGCTGTCCCAGCCCTGGAGTGACAGATCACCCTCTCAGCAGCAGCGACAGAAGCAAACGAGACGCTGTGTGTGGCACACACATTCCTCAGTCAGACGATGGAGGGCTCTTTGTCAAAGCCACCACCATAAAGTAGCTTTACTGAGCACACCCCAAGGGCTCGAGCCTGCTTTCCAGGACACAGCACGAAGACCTGCCAGAGCATTTTGGCTTTTCCATGGTACACAGCAGCAAGCAGCACAGAATTGAAATGATTCCGCTTCTTTTAACTCTATTGGTATCAGAGAGGAACCCTGGAAAAATGCAATGATGCCATTTAATTCCCCCTCAGGAAAAAACTGCTGAAGAAAACAGAATTACTCTATTGACTAAGATACATCATCTTCCTAAGAGCTTCATAAAAGACACCAAGCTGAAAGCACAAATTAGAGGTCTCTGCACACATCAGAGGGAACACTCCTCCACTGCTAGAATCAAAAGGCAAAACCTCCAGAAGGAGCCAAGAATTTACATTCAAGTTTAACCCAAAGTCACCAGTCAACAAGAACGTGCACCAGGACCCACACAAAGCTGCTTCTGTGACACAACGCTGGCAAACCAGGAAACAGACCAAGCGCTATAATGATGCTACAGAGTCCCCTGAGCAGCCATCCAGTCATTATCTCCAAACTGGACCTGGCCTGAGTGTTAACCAAGGTGCCTTTTTCCTTCCCCTGACCGAACACAGACACTGAGGTCCTAGGTCACTTGTCCCATCCTCTCCAGTCACAAGCTGCCATGTCAAACCACCTCTCAAACTCACGTTTAAAACAAGAAAAGGGGGGTGGGGGGTGGTGTGTGTGATGTGTCCGCTGTGCTCTTATTGCAAAACCTATTGCAGATGCAACTCCTCAGGGGTTTGGAAACCTTATTTGCACTTCATAGACTGATTGTAACTGTTTGTTCTGAAGGCAAACAGCAGCTTAAGTAATTCCTGCCTCTTTCTTCCTCTCCTCTCAGCTTTGTACAATGACTACATTCTCTCACCACCTTTCTTTGTGGAAGAAAGTAACTCCAGCTCACTTGCAGGAGCAACAAGGCCTACAGAAAATAAGGCAGCTTAAATAAGGGTATGTTCTGGAGACAGGGGACGATAATCCCTCTCTAGGAACAGCAATGGTAGTTGGAAGGGACTGTGCCTCCAAAGGCCTGGGTGTAGATTCCATCTCTTCTTGCTTTATGTTTCCCCAGGCTTGTCCCTCCCCCACTGCTCCTAACTCCCACAGAAAAGTACAAGACATGGGTCAGGCACCAAGCACCAGCTCACCTTCTCCAGCACCCGCTCGAGATACAGAATTTCAAGTCACTTGCTTGGGCTTTGCCTGCTTCTGAAGACGGAGATATGGAATGAGAACCTTTAAAAACATACAAAAAGCCAAAATTTAGATAGGTATTTTCCATTAGTTCATCTGTATTTACAAGAAAACCCTTAACCCACACATCTGCCTTTACCCAGGTATGACAGTGTGCACCTGCTACCAGCTATGCTCGTTCCTTAAACAGGCTCTGGAGAAGTGGGATCAACCTGACCTTCTACAGGGGCAGGAACACAAGCTCCCTTCTAACAAAGCAGGTGGACACTGTACCAATAATCAGACACTGATTTAATGCACTTGGCCATTACTTAACCATTTTCCCCAGCCTTCCAAAAAATTCAGCACTCTCTGCATAGCAGAGGAGTTTTAACCCGTATAATTACATCAGTGCTACATTAGTATAAATGCACAGCATAAGCAAAGAATATAGCTTGCATTGCACGTTTTACCCCATCTTTGCACATATATGCTGGATATCAGCAAAAGAACATCCTGATCCCAGCGCCTTCCCAACCGTTACTGCCACGAAGCCTGGTTTGCACAGCACCAGTTGCCCCTTTTCTAGCAGCCATGCTCAGAAGTTGTCTCAACAACTGTATTTCTGAGATTTCCACCAGGAAACTCCCAAAGCACGTCCTGTTCATCCATTACCCCTGCCACAGACTTCCAAGCACACACATTGCTAGAGTCCCAGCAAGCCTCGGTGCCCACAGCCCAAGCCAACAAAACCCCAGGATGTTGGTTGTACACCAACACGGGGACCAGAAACTGGACCCCACCGCTCACACCGCCGGCCTTTGCCTTGCCAACACCTGATTTAAGCCCCATTGCCCGCTGTCCACAGCTCAGGTCTAGCTCCCAAGTTCCACGCGTGGAGTGGAAGCGGGGATACCCACGCAAACAGCCATCTCCGTGAAGAGACTCAGCCTGACTGAAGAGCCCTGAGGAAGAGGCCCTTTCCTGGGCTTGCTTTTGTAGCTGCTCAGACCGCAGCCGCTCCCCGCTCCAGCAGCGGCACAGGCTGCGGGGCAACAGCCGAGAGCCGCACAAGCGAGCCGTTAGCGAGCCCCAGGCCCAGCCCCGGCTGCTGAGGGGACGGAGCTCGGGGAAGAGAAGCTGCCTGGCAGAGCCAGAGCCGCCCGCACCCCACGACCCAGCCGCCCCGCCCTGAGGCATGAGGACGGGCAGCGCTGCGCACCCCACGACGCTCCGGCTGCCGATGGAACCGGCCAGCGCTACGCCCTACCTGGCACGCCGAGACCGCCGGGGAGAGCGGAGTGAAGAACGCCGTGCCCCGGCTGGAGCTCACCCGCGCCCCGGGCAGCGCCGCCGCCCAACTCGTCCCCTCAGGCGCCGGGCCCGGCCCTGTCCGCAGGCAGAGGCCGTCCCCGCCCCGCCGTGGGCGGCCCCGCGCTCGCCTCCCGCCCGGGCAGCGGCGCCTTCCTCCTCCTCCTCCTCCTCTTGCTGCTGCTACCCCCGTCCCGCCGCTACCCGGGCGCCGCCGCCTCTCGCGAGACGCGGGGGGTCCCCGCGGGGCCGTGGCGCAGGCGCCGCTCCGCCCGCCGGCGGGAAGCCCCGGCCCGCCCTGCTCCCCCAGCGATCCGGCGGCAGCGTGGTCCCCCGTGTGCCCCCCGAGGCAGCGGGGCCTTGTGGGGGGTCCTAGCAGGAGGGCCTAGGGCCGAGAGCTGAGGGGCTCCAGCGGCAGACCCCGGCTCCATCCTGGAGCTCGACCGAGGCCGCTGTGGGCGGCGGGCGCTGCGAGGATGCCTCTCGCCTCAGAGCGCTCTGAAAGGGGGCCGCAGTGCCAAGGCCCCCTGGAGCTGTTTCACAAGGGAAGGTTAACCTAAAGCTCGTTGTAAGATTAGCTGCAGGTTGTGTGGAGAACTCCTACTGCACCATAACCCTAGGCAGGTGTTTCATTTTCACACAGACTGGGGGTGCCAGGGATAGGACCCCCGCTCCAGGCACAGCAGGGGGAAGGGCCAGAGCCAGCAACAGAGACAGGGGCAACAGTCCTCGGCCCCAAAAGAGACAGTCACAGCCTCCCCAGGCCCAGCATCACAGCACGTGGAGTTCAGAGCTCGATGGAGCCCCAGGTTCTGGCTGTTTCAGTTTGAGCCCCACAGTCACTGCTTGCAGGATCAAAGTATACATAACCGGACACAGCAAGGCTGCAAAATGCTTCTTGAAAAGCCCAGAGGAGTTTAAGCTTTCTTCACCCCTCAATATTTGTGATCAGGAATCGGCAAAAAGCCATGAGCTTGGCCTTGAAACCAAGCACGGTCCTGCTTAGCAAATGATAGGGGCTGCAGCTCAATTCCAGCAATTCCTAAAGCTGCTAATGATAACTTAGAGATTCTTCCTCTGAGATCTCGATCCCCAACTTCAAATATATTAACAGACTCAGAACTTGAGTTTTAAAACCAGGGAACTTGGCACATCATGAGGCTCTGTGCTCTTCAGAACAGTCATGGCAAGTTATCAAACTCTCTGTTACACAACCTCCCTGCAGAGATGCAACCTCAAACCGATGCATTTGGCTCAAATGTCTCACTCATTGCATGAAATCATTCTGAACACTACAACTTTTCATGATTCAGTCCAAAGGCATGTAGTGGGGAAGTATACACTCAGAAAACTCCCGTTTTCCCCTCAAGTTTTGGTCCTGCAGCGCTTGCAGGTCAGCAATACAGGCTTAGCTCATGACCTGCTGGCACAGGTTTGTTTTGCACACAGTCTGTGCTTATTTTATTTGTGTCCTTTTTAAAAATCTTCCTTTATGTGAAATAAGCTCATGGAATAAGCTTTCCTGACCTTCCTACTTCACGATCACACAGCTTCCCGCTGCTTTCTCTTTCATAAGAAAAACTGTCTGCTTGCTTATGCCATCTTACATACTTGCATTGCATCCCCACCTCGGGCATTTGTGGCGTTTTATAAATACAGTTTAAGCTTCTTCATCCCTGGGGCATGAGCTATCCCTCCTCATCCTGACAGGTAGCAAAGCAAGAGGACAGGGAGTGTGCCTGATGTTGCACAGCAAATCAGAAAGAGCACAAAGGGAGTGCTGCAGTTGTAAGAAAAGGTTCTTCATTCTTTTGAAAAAATGTGTGAAACCACCTGAGACTGTCATCTTAGATACTTCAGCAGACCTGGGAAGCAAGCCACTCAAGTCTGGGGCATGGAGTCAGTACTTCAGTAGTATGACCAGAACCCATTTATTTGTAGTGTATCTTAAAAGTATTTTCCCTACTTTTAACCTCCACCCCCTCCCATGGAAGAGACTGCTGGCTGGAGGCATTTTTTCAAAAGAAGGAAAGTATATTCCCACAGTTTAGCTCCAGGAGAGCTTTTATCAGGGACTTCACCTATCACCATGCTGCTTCTCCCATCTCTGAAGTGCTCTGCAGATTGAAAAGAGCTGAGAGTGATCTCTGGTGCTCTCACAGCCCAACATCTGCTCACCCAAACAGCATTCCAGGCATGCATTACACCTCCCAGCTTCGCAGCTACACACAGGGACAGCGGAGAAGAAAGGGGAAACTATTTCTCACGCATTTACATTTGGTTTTAATAGTCATGGAGCCTTTTGGATGCGTGGGTGGCAGCCACGCTTTTGCCCCGGAAAAAGGTGGTTCGGGCTCCATGCTGGCATCTTCTGGGAGGAGAAAACTGCTGGGAAAATGAGGTTTTCTTCTTCTCTTGGACTCTGTTAACACCTTATTTGTCTTAAACTGAAGCTATTAGCTAGAGCACTCAGTACAGAGGGAAGACTTGCAGCAGGGATAATGAAAAAGCTCTGTGCAGTGTCTAAGGACTCTCTCCCCACTGCTGAGCTTTCCCTCTGCTTCTCAAGACCACAACACTGAAGCTAAGGTACATTTTAAGGCACATTCCTCCTGTGCAGGTTTCCCTGATGTGTGGGAAGTCTTGAAATTGCAGTCCCTTGGGGCCACAGAGTCCTGCTCCCCGGTGACTTCTATTTAGTCTTCAGCTGTTTCACCAAGCGGGTGGCTGACTGCTGCTTTAGCCAACTGCTGGCACTGTCTTCAGGCCCTGCAAGTAAGGGAAGATGAAGTACTCACCAAGTTGCTCATGCTTCAGTTTGAGTCTCATTGCCAGTCAATGTGGGGAAGAGACAGATTGCCACAGGCTGTGGAGAGGGGAGTTTGGCAAAGGCATCAGCATCTGTCCAGAGCTGCCTTAAGAAAACCCCGAGGTGACACTTTGAGTGGAAGCAGTATGTTGTGAGATGGCTAGGCTCAGACTAAACTTGGTACTTCACATATGGATTGGACTGGGATTATGAACACCTCTGAATATGTTATTTTCTCTTCTTAAGAAGTTATTTTTGGCTAAGAGGAAGATGGAGTGTAACACATTCTGAAACATTGCCCAAGTCATCTGTTGAGGAAAAAAAAAGGCTTAAAACTTGGTGGTAAACCCCTTACCCACTAACTGCTTTCCCAACCAGACTGTTTGTGGTGCATTTACACCTCCTTGGGTTCAGATTGCAACAGAGCAAGTGCTGAAGAATATAGTAGTGCTCTCTGAGCCAGCCAATGTCATATTTCACTCACCCTTGACTTTCTTCTGTAGGACCAATCCTTTGATAAGATCAGCATCGCTTTGCTGGATGGTGCTCTCAGGAGTGTTGTCTTTTGGAGTCCCCTCTATCAGAGACAGGGAGAGCTTTGTTATATACCATGGGACCAGAGCACAGTTCAAATATATTTTGCAATACACGAGTTGGTAATAGCCAAATAAATTATAGTGTTACAAATCAAAAGTTTGGGTTTTTTTTGTAAACTTAAAAAAATATGTAACAAAACCTGATTAGTATTGGTAAGCACTCATTGCCAGAATGAGGGAGGGTTCTGGCTTTGCTTCAGAGGGATCTGGGCATGTATTCCCTGAACTCATCCTGGCTGCCTGTGTCTGCACAAAGCAACACGAGTGAAGCTGACAGATGGTCAGCGCAGCCTGTCACGTCCTGGGCTGCTGTGTCTTGGGTTGGGTGTGAAGCTGAGTGACTAGAATGAGATCAATAACTTGTGCATGAACCCAACTGAGCACTAATCCTTACCCCACAGTTACAGAGGCATAGTCAGAGCAGTGGTCTGCAAAGGACACACTTTCCTACCCATCAAAAGCTACTTAGACCATATATATATATATTAAAAAAAGCTCAGATTACTAAATGTTCTTTACTCTGGCATATTTCCTACATGACAACCCAACTTTTCCAGCAGAGGTGATGCAGGCTGTCACTAGCAGCCCTTTGGCCCCTACCTGAGTGGTATCCAGTAGGAACCTTGACCCTTGTGGCAACGGATATGCTACTCGCAGCCTTCGACGGATGGAAGAGTCTAGCGTGGCGCAGATGGTTCTCACAAGCTCTGTCTGTACTGGGGCTTGAGGGAGTCCAGTGCTTAGTTGTTGAGGTCTGAAAGACACCAAGTTGGGTTAACCTCAGTGGTGAGGTCTCACTTCTGGCTGTTGCCTTGTTGTACCAAAAAATTCCCTTCCCACCTGGCTGGCTTAGCTTGGTCTTCAGGCAGGAGCTCAGTGACATTAAAGGTGACTAAAGAGAATTAACTGGATTCCTGACACAGATTGCATGTGCTTCTCTCACTGTTTTTAAAACCCACCCCAGCTCCACAGGTTCTATGCCTTTTGCTCCATCCATCCCCTTTAGAAAGGAACACAAAGGGCCTACACTGTGCAAGTTTGGTTCAAGCGAGCGAGATCTTTTCTTTCTGACTGTCCTCTCCTGGTCTCTCCTGTTCTTCATCAATCCCCTGACTGGGGAACACAGCTGGCTCCCCACCACATCTCTCTTCCGGTAAACTGGGGTGGAATTGGCTTCTAGAGTCTTCAGCTCACACATATCCTCCTCTGAGGGGGCTGAGGAGACTTTGCTCCCAAAGTCTTGGTGTTGAGCTCTGGAACGGCGACTGATGGCAATGAGGGAGATGCGTTTGGTGTTGGCAGAAATTTCCTTCAAGGTCTCTGGACTCAGTGGAACAGTAGCAAGGTCTGCAACTGACTTTTCCCCATGCAAGTCTGGAGACATTGGTGAACACAGCCTGGGAGTCATCTTTCCTGCCAAAACACCTGTTGGTTTCTGCTGCAAAATCAAAGCAATTGCATCATAGTCTGCTTTTTATACATAGTTTTATATTTTCCACCTCCAAAGCACTTTCAAACATTGAGAAGACATCTGATTTCACCTGAAAGATTGTTATAACAGCACCACACTGGAGTGGACACACTGGAGATCAGGTGATTCACAGATTCAGCTGAAATTGGAGGTGGCAGCCAAGCCTTGGCCTCTTAAGTAAATCCCAGGCTTTAAACCCAAGGCCAGCACTCTAGGAGCGATTTTAAAGCATGCCAAGTTTGAACTTCCTCACCTACAAATGATATTGCTTCTGTGCATGTTCTGTTGTCACAAGAAGAAGGTGCTATCCACAAAAACATGTGCCTTGTATTAAATGCTCCTGCCATACTGACCTGCTGAACTGGGCTGAGTGGCAAACCAGATAATGTTGGGCTGATGTGGGTATCCAGAGAGCCCTCCTTCCCACAGGGTGTTGTCTTAGATGATCTGCAACTGCCACTGAGGAAAGAATACACCAGGAGGTTAACAGATGAGAGTACAGGTGCTGTATCAACAGGGAGAGAGGTGAAACACGTCAAGATCAGAGCTCTCAAGCTGTAGGGAAAGCCAGAAGCCTGCTAAACATGATAAGGACTGCAATAAGGAAGGACATGAGGATTCACAACAGAGCTTTTGTCCCCAGATCCTCACAAACTTTTATACTTTAATTGGTTTAAATTTGTGCCAGGCAACAGAAGCAAATCCAGAGCTCTCCCACAGCCTGCTCTGCAGAGAAGGTTCCTGCTAAAACACAGAGCTGCTTTGCAAGAGCAGTATACCAGGAAACTCTTGTCTGACAGATTCCAGATTCTAGACATCCTTCCAGCTTGATATCTCCATGCTTTGACGACTTAGCTGGGAGCTGCCAGGTCTCCATGACCTGGAGAACAAAGATTCCCATTACCTGTCTGACTCAAGGGTGATGGAGGGAATGTCAAGCTTCACCCCCCAGGGAAGATCCTTCAGGTTCCCAGGCAGACCCCTTCTGATCTCATCTTTACTAGGATCCAAATGCTGACTTACATCCAGAGAAGGGCTGTTGTGAGGCTGCAAGAAGAGGGGAAAAATGAGATCCTCAGCAGTTCAATGTAAAGCCTCTGCTCTAGCCCAGGCTCTCAGCCTTGTCACAAAGACACTTGTGATCCCTCATGTGCTTTTCCAGCCACCTGCCGCCTGCTACTTGCTCCCCTCCCACGGAAGGTTACTCAAAGTAGTTTAATCTCTCAAAGAACATTATTAAGTTTATTATTCAAGTTGAAACCCAACTCTTTGCCCTGTTCATTCTAGGCAACCATAATAAACAGGAGACACTGCTGCTTGGACTCCCTGCTGAAGACTGTGGCTATTTCCTGGCAGCCCCTCAATGTCTCAAAATACACACAAGTGTTTCAAAGGCAGAGAGGATGGCAGCAGCTTTCCTTCCTTGCAGGAAAGACACAAGGACCTCACTAACAACTGTGCCATGAGCTAGCAGAGGCCTACAGATAAGAAAGTCTCCTTCATCTGGAGAGTGCACATTTAGTCATCCCACTTTTTCTAACCAAGCCTGTTCTTTCTCAAATGCAATGTGGCCAGAAGGATGAGGAACATGCTGGCTCATAACACAGCCCTCCCTGGGTCCTTTATTGTTGCTAAAGGTCTTACTAATTCTCTGAGTTTAAGGGAAGGAGGGAAGAGCAGAGCTCCTGGGAGACAACATGTTCATAAAACAAAGCTCTGCACAGCTCCTGACTGGCTCCAGGACTCAGCCAGGCTTTGGGTGTGTATGAATCCATGGCCATGACACGAGATCATGGGGCAGTGTGGACTCTCCAGCACAAGGGTCTGCTCTGCCTTACCCTGAGCATGCTGGACATCATTGAATGCAGCAGCAGCAGACGTTTCAGTGTTCCCTCCTCCAGCTCAGAGACGTGCAGGTGGTGTAACCTTGCCAGTGACTCTGGGACAGGAATGTTCTGGGCTGGAGCAGAGATGGGGAGGAAGGGTTAATGACCATTCCTGGAGAAACAGCTGAGAATGGTGAAGTCATGACATCCAAGACAAGATTGTTCCCCAGTTTGGCATCAGAAAACAAGACTAGCAGAGCAGAAGCAAAGGTGCTGCTTTACCTTTTATCAGCATCTGCTGCTGCTGAATAATTTCTTCACAGAGCAGCATGTGCTGCTGCAGTCGCTGGATCACAAAATCCTTCTGGCACAAGAGATTCTCCTTGTACAGGGTGTTTGCCTGCAGCTCTGTGTTGCCAAGCTCAAGCTCATGGGCTCTGCAGAGGAGCCTGAGCACCTCCTGCTGATCCTCACTGGTGATTTGTCTGGGGAAAAATTCCTCCATCTGGGAAGCTTTTTCCTTGGCATTTGCCAGTTGCTGCTCCAGCTCTATCTGGAAAAGACAGATAGGATGTTGTTGAGGCAGTTCATCTTCTTGGAATAACAAAGGCATCTGAGCATAGCTCTGCTGTGTCCTTCACTCTGAGATTAAAGTGACATCTACAAAACTTATTTTGTTTTCTGCCAGCAGACACCATGTTTCAGCCATGGCAGATACATCCAGATGTACAGTCCTCACCTAGAGAGAGGCACAAACAGTTTGTGTTAGCTACCATAAATTAGTCACCAAAAGTGATTGAACAACCAGTGACTGACAGACCCTCTAAGTGACCCTGGAAGGGGAATTGTGAAGAATTATCTCACTTATGGGTGGGCAAGCCCAGGCTTGTGATTTTCCCTCATCCTAAAAAACCACAGGGACATAGGCAGGATGCAAACATCAATGTTCCCGTGCTGCTCCCTTCAGCATCCCGAAGTATTTAGGAGTCCTACTGCAATGTGGGTGCCACACTGTTTCTGGGGTGCTGCCCCCAGCACTCTCTGGGCAGAGGGCAGAGCTGTGACCATAAGAGCACCTTCACCTCCTCACCTTCAGCGCTGCCGTCTTGCGCTGTTCTGCCAGCAGCAGGTTGATCTCTTCCCTGGCTATGGTAACTTCATGAGGCTCAGGTGAACCCAGGATATCCACTTCCCTGTCTTCCTCCTCTGTGTTTTCATCTTTCTCCTTTGCTGGCTTCTCACCCTTGCACACACCCTGAGCCTTCTCTTGTTCCCAGCTGCCAGCAAACAAGAAAAGAACTTCTGGGACGTGGTGACACAAGTCTAATGACGCGTGCATAGCTCTTCATTGTATCTGACCAACTTCTTCTTGCATGACGAACGCAGCACTAATTAGTCCAGGCTGCTCAGGACCGGGACAAGCCGTGCAGAAGAGTGCAATTTGCTTCCTCCCATTTGGAAGTCTGTGCAACAGACCTCCTGGGTGGTTTTTCCATGGCAAGGAGGACAGTGCTTTCCCCCACCTCAACACAAATTGTTGCCTGTTCACAGATATTTGATTGGATATTTTTTCATGTCCTGAAGACTCTTTTAACTACAAATAACCCAAACCCCAAGGGACTAGAAAATCCTCAGAGGTGTGTGACTGGGAGTAATCATAGAATCATAGAATCATAGAATGATTAGAGTTGGAAGGGACTCCCAAAGGTCATCTAGTCCAATCCCCCTGCAAGAGGCAGGGACACCCCCAACTAGATCAGGTTGCTCAGGGCCTCATCCAACCTGGCCTTAATGAGAGGGAGCTGACTTGCAGTTTCTCCAGGAGGGAGGAATGCTGTTGCTTTCTCTGATGTGAAGTTGTGCACCTGGATGGAAAACACCTCACAAACACAGAGTGACTGGACCATGGAAGGACTAACAATCCCAGCCTATGATGCCATCCAGTTTTTCCACTAAAACACAAGTCCAGAGTAAGGTCCAACTAGAGGTGAGCTATCAACCATTAATACTTTGGGTCTTAAGCTTCAATTTGATGCCAGAGGTGGCGCGTTGCCTTCTGGAGCTACATCAGGCAACTGCACTGCAGTGCAGCACCACATGGGCTGCAGTCTCCTTACCAGCACCGGGAGGGATTAGGGATGTGTTTCTCCACATCAGAAATCACAGGTTACAAACACAGCACCTTAATCTAAGGCTCAGTCACATGGATTTAAGCTGCCTTAAATCCCTGGGTACCTTCTGCAGACCACCACCTTCCCAAGTTTTTCCTCATCACATAGGTACATCTCAGACCTACACCTGATCTCATCCTCTTGTCATTTTTGTTGGGGGGACCATGGGATACTGGTATTTGTCAGGGTGAGTTTGGAGACCCACCACTGAGCGCTGTGGAGGTACTCACTCTGTGACTGTCAGCAGGTGCCTGCAGGTATCCATGTGGAGCTCGATGTTGGTGTTCTCCAGCTCCATCAAGCTGCGACGCATCTCCATTTGCTCCCGGAAAGCCCCCATCAGCTGCCCCCGCAAGGCGTTCATTGCTTGGCCACGGTGTGCCTCAGCCCCCCGGCACCTCTCTGCTGCAGGAGATGACAATTCTGACCTGAGATAAACTTCTCCCAAGTCCCACAGAACTGCTCTGGGACCAAGCCACTCAGCCCACATGTTTCAAGGCAGTTTTTTATAGGACTCTGCTTCATTCTGCAGTTTCTTGAAGTTAATCGTGGGCTTCAGAAATCTGGTGTAGATATATGGGTGTATTATTAGCAATAAACAGGTCTCATTGCTACTGTGTGAGAATTGGGAGGACACTGCATTGCAGGGATATGTTGTGTGTCACATCCCACCCTTCCCTGCTTCCACCTGCCAGAGAGAAAAGGGTATCTGTTTTCTGTGTTTGTTATCTAAAATGACCTTGAGTATTGGTAGCAGAGACCCATTATACCTCATGTTTTATCTGTCAGAGAACTCGACTATTTTCATTTCATCCCTTGCCAGATTCCATGACAAAAAGAACAATCCCCAGGGCAAAACAATCAATGCTTTAAAAGCTTTGCCCTGCCCCACTCCCTATTTTATTTTTTATCATTAAGTGCAATGAACCATACAACAGAGCTCCCTACCCTTGCACAGCCTCAGATATGTGGCTGCAATGATGCAGGCTACAAACTCAATCACCTCTCTGTAAGAGTCAGGGCTTCCCACAGCAAATGCCACCACTTGATGCCAAAGGTCTTTTCAAGGAGAAACTTGTGAAATTTAACATATTTTAATGTTGGGAAAGATGCTGAGTCTCCAATGTGCATATTCAACCTCCTACCTCACACAGAACATCTTCCTTTCCCCTGCCTGTCCCCTCTGCCCATCAGACCATGTTCTCCACCCTGCTTCTCTATAACCACTGTTAAACCAGCTTTCTCCACTATGTCTGCATGGAGGCCCACCAACTCCTACCACAACCCCTCCACACAGCTCCTCTCCCAGCTCTCTTGCCTCGATACCTCAGAACAGTTCTTGCTCCTGACTCTACCTTGCAGATCCTGAAGGTTGGTGCTGATGGTACTTTCCTCCTTCTCCTGGTTTTTCACCCTCTCCTTCAGACGCTCGATCTCCCTGCGGAGGTCTGCAATGATGCTGGTGTACTGGTCCATGTGGTAGGAGACATTCTGGAGGTTACATTTTACCTGGTGAGCGAGAATACAAGAGCATTTGTCCTGTGGTTTGTTATTAGTGTAAAGGGTGCTACACTTTTCATTGAGGGGGCCCTGCATCCTGTGGTGGGGAAGAATTTGCCCTCATGAGCGGGGAGACACTAGGTGAGGGGTTTTCCCTAATTCTGCAAAATTGCCAAAAGGTATTAGAGAAGAGCCAGGAATCTCGTGATCATGGGGAGGACAGAGATCCACAGAGAGTGACGCCCCCTACAGATCACTGTTCACCTTTCCTCATCCCACAAGCCTCTCCATTTCATTGCTCCTTTCTGCAGCACACAGTTTCTCTCCCAGGCCCAGCATCCCCACTGGGACATTCCCCATATGGTGTCCTCCCAATATCCACCCATCATTCCTCACGTTCTGCACTTGAGTCCATACCAGACACATGGCTCTCTGCCTTTCCATTACTCTGCTCCCCTATTCTGACCTTCATATTCCTCTTCTCATCCACAACACGCACAAGTTCCTACCACTGCTCCTTCCACCTCCTTCTCCTCTATCACTCACACAGCTTCTCTACCACCCTGCACTGCCCCCTCCTTTGCTCTCCCTTCACCCACCACATCTCTTTCCACGTCGACAGCTTTCCATCTCCAACCCCCCGCCCCTCGTGAGCTGTTTGCACACTTACCTGTGTCTTGATGGTCTTTGCTCGATAGGCATAGACCAAGGTCATTCGAGATTCTTCAAAGGAGGTGCTGGCTGGGCTGATGTGTGCAATCATGACGGTCCTGCTGTTGCCCCCTAACGCGTCCTAGAGGGATGAAACAGTAGGGACGAGATAAGGGCTTGCTGCTCGGTGGCAACCACCGTGGCTGGGTACCCCTGTGCCTCATTGAGATTCTGGTGGAGAGTGCCAATTAGGAGTGAAGGAAGTGCTGGTAGAAGCCCATTCATTAGGCCCTCTCTCCATCAGCAGCAAAATCAATAAGTCATTAACTTGCTGCAAAAGGATTTTTCCAAGAAGATCACAGTTTCCACAAGTATGCTGGCAGCTTCTCCACACTGCTCACAAAAGCAGCCTGCCTTTTTCTCCATCCTTTCTCCTCCACACATCCATCACGTAGTGACAGTGGTGGCTCAGCACTAAGGCTTGAGGTGAAGTTCATAAATGAAATTGTAAAGGATCCATAAAATAACCAGCGTAGCGAAGAGACTGCTTGGGACTGTTCTCATTTCCTAAAGGACCAGTGACTTATCACAGCACATAGTCACCTTTGGTCTCTCTTTCTCCCACCCCTACAACATTGAAATTTATGGGTCAGTTTCAGCTAGATCCTATAGATGGGATAAACATTCAAAGGCAGCAAGTTTATTTAAAAAAGAAAAAAAAAATCACTTATCACCTTTGAGGTTAGAGACACACAACCCAAATCTCTACAGGGCTTCTTTAACCCTCTAGGAGGTCCTTCCCTACAGCACAGATGAGAAGACAACATGTTTATGACAGAGACAGCACTGTCTGCAAGCCCTGACAGCACTGCAAAGCTCACACAAGATCCTGGGGGCACGGTCCAAGCTGGATGAAGACAAGGCACAGGGATATTTAGGGCTCAGCTGGCAAGCACTGCCAGTCACACCAGTGTATTCAGGGCTCAGCTGGCAAGCACTACCAGTCCCACCAGTATACAGTACCTTCAGCAGGCGAGTGAGCTTGCTGTCCCGAAAGTTGACAAAGTGGGCCCGGCTGCCCCCCTTCTCGCTCAACGCGTTGATGCAGTTGCCCAGGGCCAGCAGCGAGCGGTTGATGTGGGCTCCTTCCTTCATCCTTTTGCCCCGGTTCTGAGTCTGAAGGGAGATTTGGGAGGGAGGGAGGACGGACTCAGAACGGTGGGTCTGTGCTTGGGAGGGATGTGTGGTGTAACTGGGGTCAAGGCTGGGTTAGACCCCACTCTGGGGCACAGAGGTGGTAGTGGGAGTATGTTTATTGCAAATGGGGACCCAGCTCTGACCCCTTGTTCTTTGGATAAATAAATTTCTGAAGATTATTTCAGAGATCAAGATGCATAACTGCATCACTCCAGAATTCCTGGCCTCACTAGAAACATCAGACATGTTAAGTCTCTCTCCCTCAAATGACCTCCTGGAGTTCTGGCACTTCCCCCTCCCCACAGGAGCCAGCTGCCCTACCTCGCACCCACCAGTGATCCTCTATCCCACTGGTACCAGCTTTCTCTCAGACAGCCCAGCCAACCCCCACCTAACAGACCTCAGCTTCTCTATAGATGTGAAATTTGCTGCTGCTTTTCCAGACCCTAGAAGAGGCTGTACCCAAAGGCTGGTTTAGATTTCCCCAGTTATACTAATTAGTCTAATGGAAGATGTCACCAACACCATCAGTCTTTGTCTGGCTTTAGGCTGTCTCGGGTACAAACTACTGCTCCAGAGCAACACAAACACACAGGGATGAGAACACACATGCAGAACCCACACAGCTGGCCAGGGAACCCAGCCAGGTCTCACCAAAAGCTGCTGAGCTCCAGCCATACCTGTGCTGCTCTCTCTGACCCCGCCAAGTCGACCATGAAGAGCTTTCCAGTTCTCCTCTCCTCGCCAGCTGCCTTCCTTTGGCTTTTCTGCGTCACCGTCACTTGCAGCACCGCGTGCGAGCGGGAGGACGTCTTGTTGGCAGCAGTGGGCTCCTGGGTGCGCTGCTTGTTTCCCTTTGTCAACAGCTGCATGATCTGAATGACATGGAGAAGATGGATGGCTTTGCCTGAGCTGTGGCAGGACTAGCAGCAGACTGACCAATCCCACTCGCGCTACCGGTCTTTTGCTGTTGAATTTTCCCCGTATCTCCCCCCTCGGTGTGTGACCTTGTGCAGGGGTTACCCCTTTCCACACAGTTCATCATCTTAATCTTTTCCCACCAAGGCCCTCCTACACAAGGATCCTCCTGCTGAGTAAGGCACAGGCAACAGGAATGTCCCAAGAAGTTCAGAAGCACCATTCCATGCGAGCCCACCCGCCCTTCCCTTTCTCCTCACCACGGACCGTAGCCCCAGGTACCTCCTGAGCATTTCTGGTAGAGACTTCTGTAATTCCTGCTATCTGGATGCTGCCTCTGGAGTCCTCTCTCAGGTCTAAGAACCCCGAGGATGGGTTCAGGAGGTCACGGATCGCTTCATTATAGATCTGAGGGTAAGAAATGAGGGGCTGGTGTGAGGCTGGCAATAGATCTGCAAAGAGGGTTGAGTTGATACTGTATTTCTTTGGGGTGGAAAGGAGGAAGGGAGACCCCAGCTGTGCAACCAGAGAGGAACACTGTGTGACACTTGGATGCCCCACTCCCCACCATGTTTGCTCCCAAGGCCTTGCTCTATTCCCACAGAGCAACTGACACCTCACCTCCAGGTAGGACATGGACACTCTGTAATCCATCTCCTCAGTGGTAGCTTCAAGGGCCTTAAAGAGGTCTTGTAGTGTGCGGATGTAGATCCCTGGCTCACAGTCCATCCCTAGCATTGTGTAGGTTTTTCCAGCTCCTATCAAAGATACAAAGAGCAGCGAAGACCAATCCCCATATAAGCAATTTTTCCACAAGAAATAAAGCCTGCTTTCCTACTAATTTCTGTCTTTCATCCCCTCAACTTCCTCCAGTTCCCGGCCCCACAATGACGCTGCTGCAGGGAAGACACGGCACACACCACCCAAACCAGACAGGAGGAGGACCCTTGGGTGGGCAGTTAACCTCTGTAGGCATTCAGAGCTAGGGCAGAAATGTCTTCTCATGCAGTCTGTCATCTCTAGGTGCTTTGTATGGCAGGACCTGTTCTCCTGAGGTCACTCTCACTGAACCCTGCCCCAGTTCAGTGACATCTCACAGCTTTGCTGTTACTTCAGCATTAAAGCATCTGCACTTCCCACTGAGAATGATACTGCATTGCTTCGCTCTTATCATCACAGTAAGCAACTAAACAGCTTTGTAGTTAACTTCTGCCTTGTACAGATACATTTATACATCTGGAATTCAACTTTACCTGTTGGACCATACGCAAAAATGGTTGCATTGTAGCCAGAAATGACTCCTCCTATGAGGTTTTTGGTTGTGGACACATATACTTCCTCCTAATCCAGTCAAAAAAAAAGCATAAATTTAGGGTCAGGCATAACAGCTGTCCAAACAATCTATGCCTTATTGCATTCCCCACGATTTTCTCACTATGTTTTACAAATTTCCTGGGCTTTGGAACAACTTGTGAACCATTTGAATATTGACATATCATCACAGTGAGCACAAAAACACAGTGGTTTATTGAATTTTCTAAAAGCAGGAGCTTACTAAAATAAATATCCTTAAATTTGATTATTTTCTTGGACTCTGGACATGGAAGGCTTTGGGTTTTTTTCTTTGTGAAACTGAAGAAGAGACTAAATTCTCTCCCTGAGCTTATCCTTTATGGAGAGGTGCCACTAAACCTCCAGAAACATCTCAGGTAGCATACAAAGGTGTTACACAGAAGTTACACGTGGAAGAGAACACAGACTGAATTGCTTGCAGGAAACAAGGCTGCAGTGGCATCACTGTGACTGTATGATGCGGGTGCTGCTGACACCCTCACGCTGCACTTCCCCTCTGTCTGCACTGCAGCTCAGTTCACGAGCTACTACAAGGAGAGGGGCACAGTGCAGAGCCACAGCTGAGCAATCTCACCCACTGGTGACCTTGGGGACAAAGCTCCTCACCCCTGCTCAAGTGTTGCACTTGGGGTGTCCCAGTATGGGAGGGAGATGCCGACTGAACCCGGCTTGTGTCTCCCCGCTCCTCCAGCGAAGGGAAAACCATCAGAGTCCTCTCACCTTTTGCACTGTTGCCTTTTATCTGGGTGATGTGTGGCCTCAGCAGTTCTGCTCACCTCAGAACCCAAGGGTCTAAGCAGGGAAAGCAGCTCTGATGCCTTTTGGGTAGTAAAGGGAAGGATGTTACCTGGGTTGCTCTGTGATCAAAAACCATGTCGAATACAAACGTTTTTTCTCGGGATCTGTTAGCTCGCAAGATGTCATCTGGATCTTCACTCGGATCCATCAGGACCACCCTCTGTTAGAAGATAAAGCCAGAAGAACCACTGGTATGTCTGGGTTTGGTTAGCAGCCTGTTGGGATTTCTCACAGCACCCTCACAGCTCCTGGCCAGAGGAACGTCGCACTACAGCTCTGCATGGTAAACACACCTTGTGCCCAACGCAGAGGATCACAAGCTTTGTTTTGCAACTGGTGTTGCAACTCCTTTAGTATGGAGAACGAGTAGCAGCTACAAAATGCTTTGAACGTCCTTTGTGCCCTGAAACGCAACGGTGGTTGCAGGGACATGATAACCAGCCACCCCCCACGCAAGCAGGAGTTCTTTCATTCATTTTTCACGTGAAAGAAAAGAGTTAAGGTCCTCGGGAGAAAATGTGCCCAAAGTCACCTTCAAAGCCTTTCCTGCAGAAGGAGGCATAGGAACACCTGCATTGCTCAAGGACAGAAACATCATTCCATTTCAGGCTTTTATTAAGGGAAAAACAGAGGTGAGAGAGAGGAGTTCCAGCAGGTTACGGGACCGGTTCTGTTTCTTTTCAGCCCCTTAGGATCTATTGTAGTACCTAATTATCACAGCCTATAATTACTGCAGAGAACGGTATTCTTTCTCCTTCACTGAAAAGGCTCGTAAGGAGATGCTCATGCCCTGGAGGAAAGGACAGAGAACGCTGTGTCTCCTACTCCAGAGCTGCTTTCACTCTCTTAGGTAAACAGATCATTAGATAAGCAATTAGAGCATAGATCAACCACCACTTGACCTAGAGAGTAACTACACTGTGTGCCAGGCGTGGGAGAGGGACAAGTGTCTAGTAAGAGTACCCATGGGCGTTCAGGAAAACGTTAAGACTTGTTTTTTCTTTTGCATTTCCTGCTAAATTCCAAGACTCTGATGAGTGCCTCTGGTTTGGACCTGCAAATTTCCAATTACCAGAATTTTAAATTTTTCTTTTTTTTTTAATTCTGTAGTTTTCACAGGACATTGATACCCTAAGCATCACAGGAAGAAACTCTGAGGGGAACTCCTGGCTTATTCTCAGCAGCAGCATTTCCCTGCAAGAGATGGGCTGACACGTAATCATGTGCGTGTGCAAACATGACAGCCAAAAGAGGATGAGGTCAGCATGTTTCCTTTAGAAATCTACTCTGTGACACCTTGAGGACCCATTTACCAAGTCCTTATAACGTACAAATGTTGCTCCCAGTGTATCCATGAATCCAAAATTGCCCTCCTTGTCCATGTTGGGGCTAACACCTTGTCTAAAAGCATAAATCTTCTGCTATTGCATGAAAACATAATGAGATGCTAGCAGAGTCAATTTTGAGTTAGGATTAATAAGCAGACAGAAGCTGATCAAATGAATTAGGCTGGGAGTAAAAATAGCAGGGAACATGATGTAAAACAAAATACACCAAGAAATCTAAGTACTTCAACTGCCCAGTCAATTAATTTGTTTTCATAATTACAGTTATTTGCATTATTAATAGAAACTCATAGACAGAAGTTACTCAGACTAATGTAATGCACATTTCCTTTCCAGATTTCCATTAGAGAAAATAGATCTCAGGGCAGATGATGCAAGTCCGAATAAGCTGTATAAAAACAAAGTCAATATCCTTGTGAGGTTAACAGCTACTTTAAAATAAAAAGAAAAATGAAAAAAAAGGCTGTTTCACCAGTAAAGTGCTAAACAAAACCTGCTTTTTAAAGATAATGCATAAAGAGGAGAGATTCATTCTGTCTTTGCTTCTGAGTGCTGCTATCACCTGACTGCGTGGAGACAAGATGTATTACAGGGTTAGCACAGCGTTCAGAAGGGTTCAGAGGAACCTCAGCTGAAGCAGATAGAAAATAATGGGATTTGCATTGGGAAATGAAGGTGAATAACAAGGGCACAATAAAATATGTAAATGAATGTTGAGATCTGCAGCAGGCAAGTGGGGACCTCTTGCAACCTCAGCCTCTTCGAAAGAGGAACAGGAGTTGGAAGGTGCAGAACTGGAGAGGTGCTGTTTGCATGGGAAGCCGCATCCCAGCTGTGTCACAGGAGGGGACGGGGGTTTTGTGGGATTTGGAAGATGTGTTTGCGTGTGAACCCCAAGAACCACGATCTCATGGTGGCCCATGGTGCCTCCCCAGTCCCCATCGCAGCCCAGGCACAAGTCCCTCACCTGCTCGCCCACTCTGCGGGCAATAAGAGCAGCTCCCTCCTCCGCTTCGGCTTCATTGAGAGGACGGATGCGAAGGGCCACCTGCACACAGAGCACACATGGGGAGCTTGGATGAGCTGAGACCATCCAGACTTACCTGCTTCAGGGCTCAGCTCTGCTCAAGCAGCAGCCACAGCATCGTGCAGCATCCTTTCCACCAATCAATCTCAAAACCTTATGCTTGAAGCCTAGAGAGTTTAAGGAATTTTATAAAGTTTACACCAGTTAATTCTCACACAAATTGTACTTTTATCTTGACAAATTCTTCCTCTGTCCTCATTTCTGTCTCTAACACAGCAAGACTCCAGCTGACTGAGAAGGTGACAGAATGAACACTGTCATTGCTGCAGCCAGTGGGAACCTTCAGAGGTCTGGGACCGTGGTACCAACAGCCACAGAGCTGAGCAGCTTACACACTCTCTCGGTGTTCCCAACACTGATTAAAGTTATCCATGACATAGGAAGGGAATCGGGTTTCACCGTTTTACTCAGTCCCAGGTAGCCTGTTCAGCCCCATCAGAGCAAGTTGGCCTTGATCTGTGCAGGCCCCGCAGGGCTCCTCAGAAGCTGGAGTTCATCAGAGGGCTGGAGCAATTATAAAGCAGCAATTAACTGCCAGTGCCTCATGCCACAAGCCACTCAGAAGCACAATACTCAGTTTTAAAACAGAGACAATAATCTGACTTGAAAATTTAAAAGTCACCACCTGTATTTGTTAGTATTGACATACAAAAGCACATATATTTCAGCCTGTCTAATCTATAGGTGAAGCAATATAGGAAGCACAGTGTCATGGATCAGCTGTGGGGTCCTGCTCTGGCCCCCCTGCAGCTGGGGTCCTGCTCTGGCCCCCCTGCAGCTGGGGTCCTGCTCTGGGCCCAACTCACTTTGCAGCTGTGGGTAATCTGCACAATCCCAAACCTGTGTGCCTGGCAAAAGGTCCATTTGAAGTCCCACCTACATCTGTCCTTGGGGTTCTCAGTTAATAACAGAGATTTGAAAAATTCAATTTTCACCTTTCCATGGCTGTTTTCACCCTCATAAAATACACCAGCATCCCCTTTGCAGCTCCTGACAGGGGAGCTGGTGCTGATAAAACACTGTATAATGCACAGAAATGATTCCTCATCACCAGGGTGTGCAATTATCGGAACAGGCTTGTTCCACAAACCGACCAGTTGTGACTAGTTTCTATAGGAACCAGATTTATTTCCACAATAACAAACTATGTGTCAATTTAATGGAGGTTTCACACACAGCTCCCAGTTTCAAGAACCGTAGTAGACATTTTTGAGTGATTCCAGCAACAGCAAAGGAACATTTATTTCTCCACTGTGAATGTCTCGAGTACAAGGTGAGCTCCTTGGCTTCAGATAGCTTTTAATATCCACAAGAATGTAACAATTAGCTTCATCATCTCCCCAAACACATCTGAGTGACACTGTTATGAGCATCCCATCCCCACAGGCTGAATTTATCTCTTTGAAGCATCTGAAAAATATTATTTTGCACAGCCTAATCCCCAGTCCTGGGAGCGGGAGAAGATAGTGCAAGTCTCTCTCCAACAACCTTAACTGGACTATCCTGGAGGTTAATCATTGTATGTGGTAGCCCTGGCCACTGAGGGTAAGAAAACAGACCCAAATAAGCAGCATGTGGAGAGGGGTCACACCAAGTACTAAGGCTTTTCCTGGCATTAGAGAGGAATGCAAGATATTATTGACTTTATTTTAAGCAATTCCACTTTAAGCAAAGGTTTCTGCATCTGCCCCAGTCATGTTTCAGCACATTGCAAGAACAGTGCTTCAGCTTAACTGAGAGCCACAGGGTTGAAGATCAAAGCTCAGGAAAGGATGACATTTTCAAAGCACTCTTCTTCCTCCCTTCAACACAGAGATGCCAAGGTCCTGCAGAAATGGTGAGGACTTGGACAGCACTAAAAGCTCCCCCTGCTTTTAGCTGCTTAGTACAGATCTGTCACTCGGATCCCAAAGACACAGACACACTAAAAAATCACTGTGCAAGGAGGACTAACCACCACCTGCCAGGTTACCCAGCACCACCTCCCCTACTATTCATTTTCCTCCTCGGCAGGATACTCACACACAGCTTTTGGCTGTAGATCATATAAAGCTTAGTACAAAGAGCCCAAGTCTGGGGTGTTTTTCTCTGTCTGGACAGCAGAACCCAGGCAATCACTGGGAAACACAATAGGAAGGATGCTGAGGTTGGGTACATGGCTGCTCCTCCCCAGGCACTGGACTCACCGTAAGCTGCTGCTCCTTGGCGGCTGGGTTTCGGGAGGCTGCGAGCTGAGGGCTGGGTGATTTGCCCAGGGAGGCACACATGGAGTCAGAGCCCTTCAGGACACTGCAAGAGCTGGAGAACGACTGGTTCGACTGGTTTGGAGGCAGCAGCCGATGGCCCTGGGGAAGAGGAGGCAGGCAACATCCCCAGGAGGGAGAGGCCTGCAGGGCCAGGAGGAGGCAGTAGGGAAATATGGAGCCCCGGGGCAGAAAGGGGCTGCAGCATCTCCCTGTTGCTCCGGGAAGTTGTGTACCACCACAGCACCTTGCACAGGACACGGTGAAAGGGGGCTGGGTGCTAGGAACCC
Source organism: Heliornis fulica (assembly GCA_013399135.1). Lineage (NCBI taxonomy): Eukaryota > Metazoa > Chordata > Aves > Gruiformes > Heliornithidae > Heliornis > Heliornis fulica. The sequence goes on along the minus strand of VXBZ01012713.1, from coordinate 334,344 downwards.
CTAGGAGCTGCACTGGCAGATGTGACCAGCAAAACTACCTACACAAAACACCCAAACTAGTTCTTTATGTGGAAATCCAGCTGCACTCACCTTCAGTGAGCAGGCAACAGGCTTCACGTTCCGCTCTCTGGGATGCAGATTCCTCCTTCCTCTGGGATCAAACACAAAGCACAACGCAGACAGGGGCCCACACTTCAGCAAAGGCTGAGCAAGCAGCACCCTGGCCCCTCCAGCCTGACACCAGCCCTCCAGACAGTCAGGAAACAGTCTGGTACCTCGCTGGGCTAAGCACAAGTTTCCATCATACAGTCACTTCTGCACAGCAGCGGCTCACAACTACCACATCAGGAAGGGAATCCACTATTGGTTGTGCCAGCTCATTTATTACAACCTATTAAAAACCCAAAAGGAGATCACCTTTTGTCTTTGTTATTTATTGACAGTAAACAAATCAAAGCTTGTAAAAGTTACAGTAAGGTTTTGTGAAAAAATAGTAGAATTTTAGTAGTTTCAAAGAGGTTAAAGCAAGCGAACACAACTTGCTCTATGAGGATTCCACTGAGGACTGTAGATGGTTAAAAGGCCATGAGAACATTTATTTATTACAAATTCAAAATAAAGACTGTAAAAGTGAAGGCTAGCCCAGGATTATATCACTCTTGCTATTAAAGAACAATTGTTAAAAATACTTAATACTGTACACACACACAATGAGAAATCTTACTACTTAATGCTTAAGAGGTTGGTTTCCCTCCATCCTTCCCCAAATTTCAGACCCTTGGAGACACTGAGTGAATACAACTGCTGTGGGAGGCCTTTCCCCTCTACCTGGTACCTACAAACCTGCCTGTTTTGACCGTCTTCCAGAAGCCCCTCCAAGGTCCACAGGCTAAAAGCCAGTGGCATGGAGCTACACCCACATGGATCCCATCCAAGAAGATTCTTCCTCTCTAGTACTGCTCCCACTCTGTTGTGGAGATACACCAGACTATCTCATCAAATACACACCCATAAGCCATTGCAGTAGCAGGTGTTTAGTAAAAAGCATTTGAAGAAGCACCATGGAAGATACAGACTTGAAGGGTGTCAGAACTGCCAGCATTACAGATGGGAAGAGGCCTTGACTGCTGGTCAGGGCATCTTGTCAGCTTCCAAAGCTCCTACATCACGTTTTGGATGGGGTTTTGTTGGTTTTGCTTGTTTTTCCTCTCACACTGACAGCCACATTTCAGAGAAGCATCTTAAAACTCAATTGATTATCAGCATTACATTTCTTTAATTTGAAAATAGCCAGGAATAAAAAGTTGCCTATTAAAATTTCATTGCATGGACACGAGGAAAACAAAATAAAAAAAAAAACACCTTTCCACTCAATTCACAACTTAGACTTCTACAGCAGGAATCATTTATTTTACCCTGTAGCTGTGAAGACCTGACTTCACGACTGTTCTCTCAGCTGGTAATAGAGAACTTTGATGTGCCAGAAGTTCCTCTGTACCGTTTTGCCAGAAAGTTTTTCCAGACCAGTTGAGAGATGAGCTTGGTTAATAATACTGTGGACAAAACTATTCATCTGTATAAATGGATTATGAATGAACAAATGCAGAAGACTAGAAACTAATACAGCTTCTGTAAAAAAAACAACCCCTCAGCAACACGCACCTGCTGGTTTAAGAGCAAACTATTGAGAGTAAGTTAATATCATCATTATGGCACAATTAATTTGAACTCTTCCTTGAGAACATGAGGTAATCAAGGGGCTCGTGCACTTGCTATGGCAGCAAGTTCAGACAGAGAAAAGGGAGTGCTGAGCACACAGCTGTCCCCTGGCTGCCTCCAGCTGAGCAGGGCTCAGAGCATCCTTCCTACCTTCTCTCCGCATCGGATCTGCCAGGCACCGCCACGGATGAGAGCTCAGGGTTTACAAAGAGCCAGGAGGGCTCATGTTAGCAATTTTTCTGGCCAGGCCAGGACAGGGGACAGGAACATCCTCCTCTGCCTCTCACAGGACTGGCACCAACTCAATCTGTCACTGCTCTGGCAATATCCCAGAAAGAATGTGTGCTCATAAATACAAAGAAGTTGCTCCACCAGCTTTAAGTACTTTTCCCCACTGAGCAGGGAGGGCTAGAGAAGTGGAATTAGGTGGTGTAACACTGGCATAAGGTATGTGTGTACAGAGCACTGGTCTCAAAGTCTGTGATGCTCACTAGTGAGAGGGACAAACCCAGCAATTCCCAAGGCTAGTACCAGTTTACAAACAGTTTAAGAAATTGACTCATTTTCTAGTCACTTCACTATAGTGACCAGGCCAACATCTCAGATTTAGGAGCTCTACCAGCCCTGTGCAAAACAAACCAACCATAACAAAATCAGAAGAGCCACAAAACATCCAAAAGGAACCATGCAGCCAACGTAGCAAACACTTCTAGTACTGAGGGTATGTTTGACTTCCACCATTCAGGGAGAGATTCCCTACAAACAACACACACCAGCCTGGGTTTAGCATAGGTCTGCTTTTATTTCCATATTCAGCTCTGAGGGAGACATCCTTTCGCAATCTGAAAGGAGGAGGATATAGCCCACTGTAGTGCTGCTTCAGCACACTAAAACACATCACACGGAAAATGGATCTGTTGACTTCTCCCCAAACCAAACGAACATCTGTCCATGCACCCGGGACACAGAGAGAGCCCTGGAACAGAAACATCGTGCTTGTGTGTCAGACAGAGGTGTGCTGATGGATCTCACCTCACTGGCTGCTCAAAAACTGCCAGTTGGTAAGTACTGCACAGAAGTCAGGAAGTAAATACTGGTAGTAGTGGATTTAAAAAGGGGAAAAAAAAATCAAATCCTTAAAAAAAAAAAAAGATAATAAAGATTTAAAAGCAGCGCCTTGCCGGTAATCTCACTGCAGCAGGCAGCAAGACTTCAAGGCACTACAATGTGTCAGAATGGAGAAAATCTGGTGCATCCACCCTTCCAGAGTGCAAGAATATGGATTAAAAATTCCCAAGTTGATGTAGGCTTTCTGAAAACGAACAAACTTCTTTTCAGCACGAGATATGGTGGTGCTGTGAAAAGGAAAGAAGAGGTAAGTCAGTTACTGTGCTTTTATACACACACTCAACCTCAGCACAGGTGCTCCTGCTGAGAGGCTACAGCAGTATGTGTCACAATTTGCAAAACAATGTTTAAATCCATACACTAGGCAGCTTCTCTCCTCCTTCCTTCCATGAAAAGGATCTCCCATGCACAGGATACACAGTTAAGCCAAATCCAAGTGTCAAGGCTTTGACACTCTACAGGTCAAAGTAGTATTGCTCATATTTCACTTGAGCTCCTTAGATATCTGGAGGCTAAGGGTGGCCTGCAGCTGTGCAGGGCATACTTCCAGTCACTTAAGGAAGAGGAAGGAGAGAAGTCCTAAACATGACAGAGCAGGAACCCAATTCCAGGTTTTAAGTCCTATGTGAGCAAATTCACTATTAAAACATAGGTCAAGTTCCCTGAAGAACATTTCCTACAACAGGGCTCTACACTTCTACTTTCTACATAGAAATATATAATGTAAATTTACAGGAAGGAACTGGGAATGGCACTGGATTAAATAAAATATTTCAGCCATAAACAGTACACAAGAGTTTGCTACTACCTAAATTCTACTCAATTTCTGGAAAACAATAGCAGAGTTCATGTGAATATTTAAATATCTACTTACACTGTATCAGTCCACAGGCAACTTTCCTTATAATCTTTAAGTCCTCAACTAATACACAATTCTTCCAAAAGACAGGATTTCTCTCATACTAACTACAATTCCTCATGCTGGCAAAACTGAGTCTGCAATGCCCTGTGTTTAGAAGTTGACCCTGACTTTGACGTGGGTTTCCTCACTCTGCCAAGACAGAACATTACACAGTACAACTCAAATCTGACTGTCTGCTATTACTTTAAAACCAAAACCAGCTTTTGTCCCCTCCAGCCACAGAGAAAACAGAAACCAATTCAGAGAACACCACATTCACTCGTGTGACAAACACACTTAACTTTCCCAAGCAAATTACTGAATTTACAGCAAGAGCTAAATGAGAAAGTTTCTCTCTACAGAGAGGTGTGCTCTCTTACCACAGTTGTATTAATTACTCTGGTTCTGCAAGGGTAATAATTTCTTCATTGATAAAAAATTCAACAGTCTCCTCCTCCCAGTCATCAACATTGCTGTCCAGCTCATCTGTGTCCACCCCTGGATCAAAGAAAACATTAACATTGAAGGTATCAAACAAGGCAGAACAGAAAGATTTGATTCTCTTGGTAGAAACAGTCTTAAGTAAGAAAGAAGTATCTGATGCTTTAAATCATAATCAATATGTGATAAATTTAATTAGGGTGACAACCTAATGACAACCAAAGCATCACTGTTTNATCAATATGTGATAAATTTAATTAATGACAACCAAAGCATTACTGTCTCCCACCACAGGGCTTTTGTGGATTTTCTGGTTAAGGACAACACCTGCATTTGTTCACAATTTTATCCCAAGGTCAAGCCAATGCTTGCCTTGAAGCATAAAGAAGTGAGGTAAATCACAGGTGCCAAAATCTGGCAGCCAGCAAAGTGTGAGCTTTCTCCCGTAAGGAAAAAACAAATTCCTATTTTGACTCAGTATAAAAAGTATAAATAACCTTCAGAGGAGAAGGGACTAGCTTTAGGGAAAGAACAGCAGATGAATCCTCAGAACAGGGTAGTGATTTGCTCAGAAGCAGCAGTTCCAGCAGCAAGCGTACAAGCGCGGCGTGTTCTTACCCCCTCGAAGCTCCAAGCGCTCGTTCCTCTGCTCCATGTAGAGCTCTTGCGCCATCTTGCGGTACTTCCTGAACTCTTCCATCATTGTACGTCTCCTTTCCACTAGCTCCTGCGGAGGCAGGAAGAGGTCGTTAAGCCTTCCCAGTAAATCAAATCCAGATGCTATGCATTTGTTAGCAAATCAAACTTTTTTCTCATAAACATACTTCTAATGACTTGAGATTTTGGTTTTTTCCTTTTATGTAAGCATAAAGCTGTTTTGGTGAGGGTTGAGTTTTTTTAATTACAGAGCTTTTCTTCATTTTAAGAGTAATGCAGCAACTCACTAAGAACCTCAGTTTAGAAGCATCTGTCTGAAATACATACTGGAACCAATTCTATCTATAGAACATAGATGTTTGTTATAAAACTAACTGAACTTACACACCACTATTGCAAAATAACTGAGAACAGATTACAAGAGTTCTGTCTACATTACTATATCCCAAAAGTGTCTTGCCTTTGAAGCTTTAGACTGGCTCAGGCGATCCTTCTGCTCAAATATCTTGGAGTATTTCTTCAGGTCCTTCTTAATTTGCTGTAAAACAGAGAATTTTATTTCAACTAGGATATCATACTAGTAATCACAACCACCATACTCCTTAAGAACTCCTCCAGTAGGTCCAAGCAGGCTATGCTTTTTTTTTTTTTAAACAACATTTCTAACCAGTTTCCTTTTGCTGTAGCTTTTTCCTGGCTTACAAATGATGTAAATGCTTCTGTACACATCCTATTAGTGAAAATTAGTGGAGTCTGGACAATTTAATTTTATTATTCTTGACTTTATTTCAGTGTACCCTAACTGTAAGTAAAACCAGCTAGCAATTATTTCTATTCTGAGCTTACACACCAAATCAAAGTCAGTGACTCAGGGGAATACACTACCTTTATCTGATCCTCACTGAGCAAGGTGGCTGGTCGTGGTCTCCAGAGCAGCTGACAGAACCTGTCCTTATTATTTTTCTGAAGTAGACGGCCTTGGAAGGTCCACAACCAATATGCATTGTCCACCTGGAAGAGCAGTGCATTCCATTAGTCAAGGTAAGTTAGAGCTTCATACTGTACTCATTCCAAGTCTTAATGGTCTTTTTCATAAAATCAGCACCATTCAAGAGAACCAGGATGCTCTTCCTTGCACCAGTCAAATTCCTCAGCAAAAGATCTGCTCCACTGAAACTCTGCAAGATGTCACCTTCTAAAGGCTGCAACAGCTTGAAACTAAGGCTATGATGGAAAGGCTAGCAAAGCGTGCAACTCCACGCTTGCACAGGAGAGGACTGCAGTGCAGCGAAGCGCCTTCACTTCTACCATGTAAAGGTACAGACAGGTGAAATAAATCCTGCTATTCTGTGTGGAAACAAGGAGATAGAGCTTCAAACTGCCAAAGACATAACGAGAACTCAGAAAAAGGACACTCAATTTTAGACCCATGAACTTCCCTTCCAGGACTTCTTTTGGACCACCAGTCCTCCCAATGGCCTGTATCGATAGTGGTGTTCAGAACATTAACACAGATAACTATAACTATGGTGCAGTGGCCAGTGACAGTTGTCCATTTTCTCTTCCTGACAGCCCTTTCCAATACAGCTGAAGAGAAGCTAGGGGGAAGCAAGTGTTAGTACCTTGTGGCTCCACCAAGACACAGAAGTCACAATGTATCTGCCTGTAGGATCCCACTCCACATCTGAAGCTGTATAGTGTTCAGCAATATTCATCATGGTGCAGTCAGATGTATCAACAAATGCTAAGGCACCATTCATGCTGTGAAGACAAAACAAGACATTGTTTTTTTTAAAAAAAAACAGACAATACTGGTGCATGAACATAAAACAAAAAATTCTCAAGCTACATCTTTAAAACTCCTCACTACAGAGGTAAATTTTCGCAGCAACCAAGTGACAGGCTCACACCAGTCTCTGTGGCTAGAAAGCAATGTGATGGATAAACACAAAAATCCAAGTAAGAATGCCACTTGTTTCTGTGTTCAGTGACCCTTAACTCATGCTATCTGTGTTCTTAAAATCACAGTGAAAACATACCATAGGCAAGTTTCGAAGTTAATCATATGCTCAGACATGTTTAAGTAGAAAAGATTAGAGGAAGAAAAAAGTTCCAAGATGAACAGCAGCACTTGTTGGAAAGCAAATAAAGACAAACACTACTCAATCAGCTAAGAGAAGTCATATTTACTTGATTTAATGTGAAAATTTCTTGGTAACAAACCTGTTTTGTAAAAGTTAAAGGTATGGCCCATGAGAAGGCACAAGGCTATTACAACAACAAATGCATTATAAGAGCCACAAACTGGGTTACTTGAGTCAGTATTTAACTGAAACAGCTGAGAAGTGTTTGTAAATATTCACTTCCTTTTCTACTGAAAAAGAGCTTCATTTGATGTAGCAAAAACAACAAGAAGTTGCAAAGGACTAAGCTACATCATGAAACTGCATCTTATTTTCCTTTACTTTTGCAAAACTATATCAGGATTACACAGCAATGCAACGTTTGTGGAGATACCAAACACTTCTTGAGATAACTCTTTCCTCCCCAAACTGAGCATCATCACATTCAGTACCATGTGTGACACTCACCTTCTGAGGCCAGCCAACACCACAAATTGCCCTTGAGGACTCCAGAATATCGTGTTTGCCTGCTGTTTGTCAAATGTTTCTGGAAAGAAACAAGACAACAGTCACAAAAAGATCTCAACCCAATGCTGTCAGCTTACAAGCAGCTAACTCCACTCCCCTCTCTGGAGACATTTCTGTGCTTTGCAGGCACATCCCATCAACAGTCCTTAACTCTACATTTCCAAATATCCAATAGCACCAGAATGCATAAAGCTAGCAGGGGAAAGGAAGAGAAGGGTTTCAAGAAGACCCCCCAAAACTGATTTGAGAATAAATTTTTAGTTAAAGTGAGCTAATGTCCTTGCTATATCTTGCATAAAGTTCTCAAGGCCACAAAACTACTCTGGCTTGTATGTCTTTTATTTCCATACCCCTGACCAATTCCATAGCTACCACCAGAAAATTAAATTTCTACAATATAGTGTCAGACATAGCACCTACTTTCATACTATCCACCAGAAACAGCCACAATTTTGCATTTACTACATCTACTGCCATACAAAATGCTTAGTATGCTTAGTATCCACAACCTTCGCTTCTTTCAGTCACTTACTTATGAGTTCTATTTTCCCATTGTTTTTAACATGGTAAAAAGAAACTGAGATTCGTGGAGTTTCACCATGCAACACAGCAAACTTGCTTCCATTTGGCTCCCAAGCAAAGGCTATGATGCTTTCTAGAAAGAAAGAGGGAAAAAAAGTGTGTCAAAAGGCAAAGTAAGGCTTTGATTTCAAGGAGTTAACAAACAAAACCAAGACACTGAAGAAAGGGAACCCATTAATTAACATATCTTGTCATACCTTTAACATTCAAGTTGATAAAGCAAATATAGGGAGTTATGAGAAGCGTTGCAAACAACAACTCCAAACAGCTACAGAANTCTACCATGTAAAGGTACAGACAGGTGAAATAAATCCTGCTATTCTGTGTGGAAACAAGGAGATAGAGCTTCAAACTGCTAAAGACATAACGAGAACTCAGAAAAAGGACACTCAATTTTAGACCCATGAACTTCCCTTCCAGGACTTCTTTTGGACCACCAATCCTCCCAATGGCCCATATCAATACTGGTGTTCAGAACATTAACACAGATAACTATAACTATGGTGCAGTGGCCAGTGACACTTGTCCATTTTCTCTTCCTGACAGCCCTTTCTAATACCTTAAGAGAAGCTGGGGGGAAGCAAGTGTTAGTACCTTGTGGCTCCACCAAGACACAGAAGTCACAATGTATCTGCCTGTAGGATCCCACTCCACATCTGAAGCTGTATAGTGTTCAGCAATATTCATCATGGTGCAGTCAGATGTATCAACAAATGCTAAGGCACCATTCATGCTGTGAAGACAAAACAAGACATTGTTTTTTTTAAAAAAAAACAGACAATACTGGTGCATGAACATAAAACAAAAAATTCTCAAGCTACATCTTTAAAACTCCTCACTACAGAGGTAAATTTTCGCAGCAACCAAGTGACAGGCTCACACCAGTCTCTGTGGCTAGAAAGCAATGTGATGGATAAACACAAAAATCCAAGTAAGAATGCCACTTGTTTCTGTGTTCAGTGACCCTTAACTCATGCTATCTGTGTTCTTAAAATCACAGTGAAAACATACCATAGGCAAGTTTCGAAGTTAATCATATGCTCAGACATGTTTAAGTAGAAAAGATTAGAGGAAGAAAAAAGTTCCAAGATGAACAGCAGCACTTGTTGGAAAGCAAATAAAGACAAACACTACTCAATCAGCTAAGAGAAGTCATATTTACTTGATTTAATGTGAAAATTTCTTGGTAACAAACCTGTTTTGTAAAAGTTAAAGGTATGGCCCATGAGAAGGCACAAGGCTATTACAACAACAAATGCATTATAAGAGCCACAAACTGGGTTACTTGAGTCAGTATTTAACT
>VXBZ01012713.1:312113-324841 GCA_013399135.1 Heliornis fulica | reverse complement strand
AGTCACAAAAAGATCTCAACCCAATGCTGTCAGCTTACAAGCAGCTAACTCCACTCCCCTCTCTGGAGACATTTCTGTGCTTTGCAGGCACATCCCATCAACAGTCCTTAACTCTACATTTCCAAATATCCAATAGCACCAGAATGCATAAAGCTAGCAGGGGAAAGGAAGAGAAGGGTTTCAAGAAGACCCCCCAAAACTGATTTGAGAATAAATTTTTAGTTAAAGTGAGCTAATGTCCTTGCTATATCTTGCATAAAGTTCTCAAGGCCACAAAACTACTCTGGCTTGTATGCCTTTTATTTCCATACCCCTGACCAATTCCATAGCTACCACCAGAAAATTAAATTTCTACAATATAGTGTCAGACATAGCACCTACTTTCATACTATCCACCAGAAACAGCCACAATTTTGCATTTACTACATCTACTGCCATACAAAATGCTTAGTATCCACAACCTTTGCTTCTTTCAGTCACTTACTTATGAGTTCTATTTTCCCATTGTTTTTAACATGGTAAAAAGAAACTGAGATTCGTGGAGTTTCACCATGCAACACAGCAAACTTGCTTCCATTTGGCTCCCAAGCAAAGGCTATGATGCTTTCTAGAAAGAAGGAAAAAAAGTGCGTCAAAGGCAAAGTAAGGCTTTGATTTCAAGGAGTTACCAAACAAAACCAAGACACTGAAGAAAGGGAACCCATTAATTAACATATCTTGTCATACCTTTAACATTCAAGTTGATAAAGCAAATATAGGGAGTTATGAGAAGCGTTGCAAACAACAACTCCAAACAGCTACAGAATACACTTATTAATAAGGATGGCAGGGCTGATAACAGGTCTGCAGATCTGGAATTATTCAAGTCACAAGCATGGATATACAATAAAGGTTTTGATTTCTCATTTTTACATGAGCAGCTCTGCAACATGAAGCTCCTCTGAAAGAGATAACTTCCTAATTATGTCACATGCTGATGGAATTTCTAACATGCCAAGTGTCTAAACATGAAAGTGAGACTGAAAGTCTGACTGAAAGTAAATATCTGACTTACCTTTCATTTCCACCACATCCACTGGCACCTGTTTCTCTCTCATCCGGAATATTTCAAAGTTGGTCACTACTCCCTGAAAAGGCCAAGATTAATTAATTATCCTGCACAGCAACAGCAAAGTAATTCTATTGCTAAGCACTGAAGGACAGCTACACAGTTAGCCTGTCAGGATGCAGGATGAGACACAGTGTCAAGATTTGTTTCTTTAATGACAACAGAGAAATACAGCATGTCTTGTTACTGAACACATTCTGAACTTTTCTGTTCTGATAAACAATAACTGAAGAATTGTACAAAAGAGTTTGTTTTCAGACTGTTTTGAAATGTAATCAAAACAAACTTATAGCATGTTGTACAGCATGACCCATGCACCATTCAACAACCCCGTAACAGCGAGTAGGAAAAGAGGTGAGGCACATGGTTTTCTCCCAACACCAAAGGTGCCACTAAAGTTAAAGCAAATCTTGGACACAATCTCATGCATTTTGCTCCCCACATAGTTCAAATTCAAATGAAAAAATGACAAGTAGCTTTGACATCATAATTTACACCATCTATGTTGAAAGACAGTACCTTAAGAGAATAAAGTGTCAACATGTGACAAGCACCAAGTTTCATTAATATAATCAGAATCCACATACCTGTGTGCCTTTGGGAGTCCTGTCTACCTTCACACACAGGTAATCCCCGTTCTTTTGCCAGTGTAGTTTACAATCCACCACATTGAACAAATTCCGCACACGAATTTCTTGTCTAGAAGGCAGCTGCATCAGAGTAACTCTTGCTGGGATGTCTTTGTCTTCAGGTACCCAGAAAGCAATTATGTTACCACCTGGAGACCAGGAGAAGTCTCTGCAGGAAGAAAAAAAGTTAAAAATATGCCAGTTTAATTTTTAGGTAGATACAAGTAGAAACCACTGTCATTGATGCATCTGAATGTTACAGACAAGGATCAGCTATCAATAATGAGGACAATACAGACAAGCAACTGAAGACAATTTAATTGTCATACACATATCATACCAGAACAGATTTAAACACATTAAATGTGCTATATAACTGATATTCTCAAAACAGTACATTTCACTAAAGAGTAGGTGTTACACACAGTGTAACCACAAAAGACTTAAGACAGGCCAATTAAACCAATGAGAAAAGCACCCCTATTCAATTATAGCAAAGACAGTCTTCCTGCACCTGAGCACAATTTTCTCATTGCTTTACAGAGAGGTACCTCAAAAAACTCTCACAGGAGTCAGTGCCTACTCTGCAGGTTTTCACAAACCCAAATGCCCTCCTTGCCAACAGGCAGCACACTTTTAGGCTACCAAACAGATCTTGTTTGGAAGATATTCCCTAACAATCTACATTCCAATTTGGTTTTATATACAAGGATCAGGATTCCCAAGACAGACCATGGATTGAGCAGTACCACAAAGAGGATTTCAGAGCATACAAGCTGCCAACCACAGACATCAGGGAATGGAGCATCTTCTATTCTTTTTTTGCAGTTTGTCTAATTTGACCACTTCAAATATGACTTCTCTTTACAAAGGGACACTCACCTTATCCCAGTGATTTTCAAACTTTTTTTGTCCAACAAGCCCATAGACTGAAAGAGAAAGGTGTGAATTTTCAAGTTAGTAACACTTGTATTTACACATGCAACTTCTACTACAGCACATGAACTAGGAAATTATATAGTTTTCAGAGATCCCATATCCTGGTTTATTATGAACCTATATATGTATACCACAATTACAAATAAAATTAAAATTGCTGTACAGAGGTAATGAGTACAACAGCCTGAATTATAACTAAGAAGCAAAACAGACTAGATCAGGCTACAATTTAGTGTTTTGAATACTCTGGCTCTAATCTTCTGCTGAGAGGCAGCATGTAACCTTGTTCCTACTGACTCTCCTAAGTATTATACTGAGCTGTAGAGTTTTTCTACAAGTGTGGTGTGAAACTCACTGTCAGATACAGCTGAAGTTTTTCACCCAGGAAAGAACAAAAGCAAATGGATTTCTCCCATTTTAAGCCCAGCTCTAGAGTGTATGATTAAAACACATCCTTTAAAATAGATACCACGGGGAAGACTGACATTGTAATGGAATATGCAATACATTTTAAAACAAGCAAGAACTTACAGGTGTTTCATAAATGCTGAGGGTATCTGAAGTCATTCGAGCAAAGAATTTGCCATCGTGACTCCACCTTAAGTACAGAAAAGAGTGTTAGATAGGAACTGCCTTTTTATTTAACAAAGTTACTTCTCTCTAATTCTGTATCTCAACCTACTTAAAAATAGGCCAGTGAGCCGAGCTTTCACAGTGGAATCCTCGCTTCTTTTGCCCAGTCAGAATATCCCAGATGATAATAGCCTGAGGGTCATCCTGTGTGTCCATCAAAGGGCTGAAGGTCACTAAATACCTACAGAAGAATGATTTAATTATCAGAGCTTTATCAAATATGTCACTACAAGCAATATTTACATACAACACACTTTGAAACAGCAATTTCTCTGGAGATGAGGGTAAAAATTAGAATGGTATGATAGCGGGGAAAAAACTTCCCAGATGCATTATCTCGCTGGCATCCCTCTTGCTGAAAGAACTCTGGGGGATTTAAGTGCAAGTCTTCCCATATTGATGTTACAACAGAGGGGAACTGTTACCTACTGCACAGTTTTGCCACAAGATCTTCATTAGTTTAAAACAGAATATAAATCCATTGACCTTAGCCAACCTGAACTATAAGTATGCTAGACTTCTCCATTTATAAAGAAAAATACACTAGAACATAAAACTTTGTTGCTTCCAAATAATTACTTGAAAATTAGCAAAACAAGATGAATTTTAGTCCTTCCCTAAAAAGCTCTTTAAAGTTGAAGAAAGGTTAAGGAATTAATTTCTGTACTAGAGCTTTTGAGGATGCTACTCAACTGAAATTCAGAGAACTAGAAATCAAACACTACAGATATCTATCTAAAGAGAAAAAAAAACATGGTAAGCTGCCTCGAGATATCACCTTTAAGGAAAGTGGTCAGCTCAGTTTTGTAGACCAATTATTCCAGATTATGGTGTCTTTCCTGAAGTCAAAGAAAGTCAGGCAGAGTCTCACTCATTCTAAAGATTTATGCACGACAAGCAGTACTTCCCAAAGATGAAGGAGAATCAAAGACCACAACCACATGAGATCTGAAAGCACAGCATGCTTCTGACCCCTTAGCCCAAACCCGTGTCATACTCCATACCTTTCACAGGGTGAGAAGTCAATAAGCTGCACTCCTTGGTGACTAAACCTCTGAATCTGCTTGAACTTCTCTCCACCCCACAGCGCAATGCCTCTCTGGTGGAAGGTAGCCAAGTAAGTACCCTTTGGGGACCAACGTACATATGTTTCTGTCCACCTCTGGATTTAAAAAAGACACACAAAGGTTTAATTTATTGCTGGATTCCTAAAGAGGAAACAATGTGTGGCTTGTAGCATTACATCTCACAAAACCACTAACAGAAGATCTCAGAATTAATGATACCTTGGACTAGTTGTGTTTAATTCATGTACATAATGCATGTTTCTTTAATTCAGGTTGAAAAAAAGTCTCACGAGACCATTTCAACTTACTGATCACCAAAGCTATTTGCCAGGTATAGTACAAGCTTTGTATAGTAACAATTCAATCCACCTAAGAGTCTTGGGTTTCCTTGTTGTTTTTCAGCCTAGTAAGAACATACTCTTCCCAGAACTAAGGGCAAGTATTTCAAATTTCTTAACAATACACCTCTTGACCTTCAGCTAAGTCAGAGAAGTTTCAGCAACACAGACCATGGCCAGTGATCATGGTGAATAGCAAAATGGCTTATTATCCAAAGCCAGCTTCTTTCTTCTGTAATGTGTAATGGTTATTAAAGAAAATGCTTCTGGGTACCAACAGTTCCCAGCAAGTCAACTGCCTGCAGCAGACAGGCACACCATCTCTGGTTTACATGCTATTACCAAACCAGCTAGTCCTCTTGAGCAACTCTGCGGTCAGCAAAAAGCGATCAGAAGCACATGCTTCAGCACATACTCAGCTTTAATGAACGGCTTTCTCCAAACTCTGAGTTTGCATTTTCAGGTCTTTGAATCACATATAATATATGGAATGAAGGAAACTAATAGGCATCATGGACCAGTTAAAGAAAAAAAAACCCAACAACAGCTGACCACCACAAACAAGTTCACTCCACATTTGTTCTATCTAAGCAATTTCACCACTCCTCCTCAAAAGGAAGGAAAAAGAGCATGTCAAAAATGGAGGAAAAAAGATCTGCTTTTAAAAAATTAAAAGCCTGAATCATCATATAATGAATGAGACTGACAGTGTATTTGCAATGTACAGCACTTCCAGGACACTCACTGCTCTGTCCTCAATTTGAACAGGTTCCTTGATATCATTCCAGAAAATGGAGGTCCGGTCTCCTGATTCAAAGATCACACTGTACTGATCCCTACAATCAGGATCTTCCAACCAGTATCGGAGATTCCCCTAAGAAAACAGAAGCAAGAAGATTATTAGTGAGTCAAAGGCTAAGACAACAAGTTCCCCAAATTAGTAACTACCTGACAGGTGGAAGTCAGTCTTACACAGAGTGGAAACTTTCAGAATCTCAAATAAACAAGTATTTAAAGTTGAATTAAATAATTCAAACTGCTGGTAAAACCCTGTAGGCTGACAACAAATCATACAAATGTGGACCTTCAAGGTGATTTGATGATGCTTAACATCTCTTGCCTGAAAACTTGAGTTCTCTGATGTCTGGGTTTTTTCCTTTTTGAAGTATTTGTTCCTACATAGGATTTTTTTGCAAGACCAGTGCTAACACACAGAGAATCTGGATTTAAACATTTAAAAATATAAGATGACACTTTCCATTTTTAAATTATTTGTCCATAATTATTTACTTTTTAAGTCTTCCAGATTCCTTAAGTTCTTACTGCCACTTCACAACAGTGAGAACAAACAGGAGCACACAATCACCACTGCCACTATTAACATATTTCTCTTCTCACATGAACACTCCAACAATGAAGTACTCATTTCATGTTATGCTGAACATTCTTTCCACTTAAAAAAAATTATAAATCCTTACCAAATCCTTAAATGGCTGTTTCTCAGGGATTTCCCATTCATCACTGATTGTCATGTACCTGAAAGAGCAATTTGATCAGCTATACCCTGTGCAGGTACTTGGTAAGAATCCCAAAATCTACAGATACACACAACAGCTGCACTCACTTATCAAAGTCTGTGAAGAGGTTGACTCTGAAAGTGTGCTGTTTGTCCAGTTTGTATCCATCTGCATTCTTCACAGCATCCACCGCGTGAGACGGAGACATGTACTCCAGGAAGATGTACCTATAACAAAGACAAAAGCAGGAAATCATAGGTGAATATGTAACAGGCTTTTAATAAGGAAAATAAATAAAACACAAGCATGAACTAAGAACTCAGCACAGAGTACTTAAAAAATAATTTCCTGTCTTGTCCCTAACCAATCAGGGTCAAAACCAACGAAACTCCATCTTGGCTACATGCATGTCTACACTTTGTAGCTGATGGGCTTGACCTGAATTAAACAGATAGCCTAGCCCTTTAATAGAAGAGGTAAGCAATGAGTACAAGTTCAATGCAGCACAGAATGAGAGCTAGCAGCAGGCAGGTTAAGTATGCAGCTCCTTCCAGATGAATAACAGCTGATATTTAGAAATTGGAAATCCTGCTGTCACAGGTATCCCAAAGTGCCACTTTTTTTGCACTGCATTGTATATAATTCAGCTTCCTTCTTGCCACTAGTACAATCTAGCTTGTAGCCCCAGCAGACTTAGAATTAACCATCTTTTGTCCATAATTAGACACTGCCCCAGAGAGATGCATGAGTAGAGATGCACAGAAGATTTTTCTCACACTACCCTTACTGAACCAACAATCCCTGCACTCCAGGAAACCCACTCTCTTTTTAATGCTTTCTAAACTACAGATTCCTCCCAGACTCAGCATTACATGCTGCTTCACAGTTACAAGGCTCAGTAAAACTCATACTCAGATAGTTTTATAGAAAAAAAACAGGCAAAAATCATTCTTTCTCCTGCCTTCTCCCTTTGGGCTTATTTCTCATTAGCTTTCTTCTCAATTTCAGATGATGCAACTAACCAGAAACTGGGATCAGAAGCTGGCAAAGGGAAAAAGGGTTCTGGAAAGGGCTTGTTGAACTTAAAGAAGTTGGGAATTACTAACGTTAAGCATAAACACCCACAACCAGAGACAGAATATTGACAGTCCATTTTGCAATAAACTGTACATTCACTGCTATTTTTAACTAAAATGGATCTTTAACCTATTTATTGGCAGCAGCAGAGAATTAACAAAAAAAAAGATTCCTCATTTAGTGCTGCATAGACATTTGTCTTCCAAACCCAACTACTAAGTTTCCATAATTAAATATACACACTGTAGCTTAATGAACTATTAAGCTTCTCAGTTCCCTTGGGAACTTCTGTTTGTCACAGAGTAGGTGTCAGGATTGTACAGGTTAAGGGAGAAGAAAGTGATGAGAGTGAATATGAAGTCACCATAAATTACCAGAGCAGTGTTTCAATCCCATTTGTTGGAATTATCATGACTTACCCTTTTGTTTTTCCATCTGCTTCTGGATAAAATTCATTGATAATTTTACCAAACTTAGAAAATATTTTGTGGATGACATTCTTCAGTTTCTCAAGTCTGTCTGGTCCAACCTGGGGAACATTATCCACAACAATTACGGAGTCAATTCCATCTGCTTCCTGTGGCTGATCTTTCAGTACATCACCGAGTAATTCTGCAAAGACAAAGCATACAACAAACTAAGGCACCAGCCTATCTTGTTAGGAGGAAGACAAAAAGGTGAAAAGAACAGTGGCAGTAAGAGAACAGGAAGACTTCAAATTTCAAGACATTACAAGAATCAATTAAGAAGCCTGGTAATGAATGAACTATCTGTCAGAGAAACAACTGAAGCGAATATACAACACTCCAACAGTATTTCTTTCCTAAGAGGGATGACAACATAGTTTCTTGACCAACTTCAGGCCACTAACTCCTGACATCTTTCTTAATAAAATACCTTGTGTTGAGGCTATCAACACCTGCACTATTATCGTGCTCCAGGAGTTGGAACCACTTCACAAAGCCCACAAATTGACAACACCAAGACTTATTGCCCACGCTCTAAGTAGCCTTGCTCAAAATATAACTTTGATAAAAAGAAATGTAACATGCAGCTCCCTACCAAATTACATAATTCAAAACTCTCTGCCATACTGGAAGTGTCTTAGCATCACTGTAATTATGTTTGAGAACTCATGCTCTGTCTGAACCTTTAATTAAACACGGAAATGAAGGTCTCCAGCAAGGCACTGAAAGCCATATTTAAGCATGCAGCAAGCAAAGACAAGCACACACCTTTTCATACTATGGATATTCCTCAACCATACTAACTCCCCCTTTGTATATCATCTTATGGATTTTGAGAGTCCTTGCTGCTGGTGGGATGGTTTGTTTAGTCTACACTGCCAGCTTCACCCTTCTTTCTACCAGGAAGAAATTGCTTATGATATTGCTGAATTTCCCCTTACACAGAAGGGAGGACATTCAGAATGACTAACACTGGGGCTCTGTTTTGTGTACTGTGCAGTGGGATGAAAACAGTTAAAAGGTACAAAGTACACCTAGAAGTTCTGCACAAAATCAGATGCTGTGTTATTTTTACATGGTAGGCTTTGAGGCATACATTCTGTGAAGTGCTAGACATACTTAACTGTCATCTATCCCTTGACTCTATTAGATGGCTCTGTATCCACCAGCTAAACCCCATCAGTAATGCACAAATTCTCAAACTAGTGTTACTTAACTACAGAAATGCACTGAGCTGTGGCAGCCCTCAATGGATCGAGCCATAAGCACTAGAGACAAGGATATCCAAATGATCTCTCAAATAACTTTAACCATAGGTCATTTTTAAACCTTTCCAGGAATAAAATCCCACAGTACATCAGCAATCTTGTTCAAGTTCTTGTCTAGATTACTGACTGTTTCATGGTGTAATGTCATGCCCCTGCAACTTATAACTGATGTTTCTTTCCAATACAGCAATGCAATCGTGTTAATAAGTTGCAGATTAGTTCTGTTTTATTGACATTTTTAGTTTTGTGTACTCAGGTGGACCAGAACAGACATTTTGCTAATACAAGCAGCCAATTATGCTGAATTGAATGGCAAAGTTTTACATGTGCCATATAAATAAGAAAAAAATATACATGCCTATCTACAGGAGGTTTTAAGCTTACAATAAAACCACTATAAAATGCAAGACTAGATAGAAAGTAAGTGCATGCCACTACTGAATTAGAATATAAAGAAAATTTGGAGAGGCAGACTGAATATAGCACTCACAAACAAGAGGACAGAATTCAAACACGTACAAATATTTAAAATAAAAGAACAAATGAGAAAGGGTGTTGAATTTGTCAATATTTTCAAGACATTTTTAGATTTTTGCTGGCTTTGCAATGACAGACATTATTCTGCCCAGAAACAGCACTGGAATCCATAGAGAAAACCGAGGATGACTTGAGAGGAAGACAGACACCGGTCCAACAGGCACAATCAGATGATGACAAGTCTAAGGGCACTATCTAGAACAAACAGGTAGGCAAAGAAAAACAGAACATACAGCAAAACCTCAACTTCTTTGAAAAGCACAGCAGTGGCTCCTGGGAATCACTCCAGAGTCAGCACTCTACCACACACTAAAGTGCTTTAAGTTGCTACCAAGGTATCTTGGACCACCTCACCTTCATTAACTTTTTGGTACAAAGTTGAAGGCTGACCTAAACTTACAGACCCAGAAGAGACCACCACAGGTGATGCTGCTAGTTAACTTCCTAGTCTTAAAATAAACTTTCAGGAATGAGCCATTCTCCAGGTAGCTCACAATACACTGAAGTTGAGGATAAGCAATCAATCACTTGCCTAGGATTGAGGGCACACACGATGAAGTGTTTGCTCGGCCTACAAAAAATTGTAATGATTACAGGGAAAAATTTAAAAATCTGGTATTAGAACAAAATAGCACATATATTTCTTTTCTACCCTGTAATCTTGTATCTTAGATACACCCAAAAGCATGTGCCAGAAGGCTATTTCCACAGAAGCCTACAAGGAAAAAAAACCCAAACAAAAAACTCCCACCAAAACAAAAACCCCACAAGCCATAAATGCAGACAAATGGGCAAATTTTAGGCTCTGTTAACCATTTTTTTTCATAACCATTTCTCATAGAAGACTTTGTAGGCTACAGACAAACCAAGGAATGCACATTTAGATTCATGTGCAAGAACATAATACCCTGCATTGGATCAATACTGTAACAGATTTAAGACAAATACCTACATCACACCCTTCCTCTACAAGAAATTCAAAATTGTGAACAAAAGAATCTTCAAAGGGTAAGAAGCTGGTTTAGCCAGCTCTTATTCTACCCACAAGAGAAGCGGGGTGTGGTGGGTACACAGCTATCTCCCGCTGGCAGTATTTTAAGGACCACTGTCATTATCTGACCTAAGGCTTCACTGCATCTAAGTGGTTATCTGACACATCCCTTCTCCTGGTTGAGCTTGGATCAGCTCTTCTGCCATGCCAACACCATTCTGGAAAAATGAAGTTGAATTTACACAACTGAGATGGTCCAACACTAAAGCTGGTGCAGCTCAAAGGTGTTCTGGAAGATGCAATGTGATCAGCAGTGTGGAAACAGCCTTGGCTTGGTAACACTGCTTTTCTCCTTGGGGAGTCATCAGGATAAGGAGGAAGGAATAAAGAAGCTTGAGAAGTAACACAGAGGGAAAACCAGACCAGTAAGAGTGACTAAACTTAAACATTGTAATTCAGCTACTAACACTGTATTATTCATACAGCTGAGAAGTTCACCAAATTAATCCTCAACAATAAAACAGGTGAGGATGGAAAACATGCCTAGTTTCTGAAAACAGAATTGAGGATAACAATCCTAGATTTAGACAATGCATATCAAGGAATTGCTTAGCTACACAAAAGGAATCCAATTACTTGCAGACAATTTTGCCAAAGACTCTGTAAGAAAAAAAAAAAAACATACAAAGAGCTATACAGACTACTTAACTGAGAACAGCAAACCCTCGTCCTTAAACACCAGAAAGCACATGTATCACTTGCATTCCACTACCGACTGAAACTAAAAACATGCTTTAAGAAGAGTTTTCCAGTTTTGATGCATGTAATAGCAGGCCCTACAACATGTAGGCTACACATATGCCAGACAGCACATATGCTACAACTATTGGCAAAACAAATACTTTTACTACTCAAGAACTGGAATGATTTATCTACCCAGATGTATCTTACAAACCCTGAAATGGACTTCTGTACACCAAAATTAGGCATTCCTTTAAAAGGCTACGCAGTCACACAGTGGTTTAGCCATTTTAAGACATCGATACCCAACTCCTTTAAAAGAGCCTCAGAATGAATTTTCTACTGTGGGAAAAAGTTTTTCCGTATTTTCTTGGCACAAAGTGCCTATGTCTCATCTTCATGAGCAGTATTTCTTCTCAAAGCGACACTATTGATCTCTAGGTTTCACGCTGCACTCACAGAAATACAAAGGTGAAATCCACTTTGTAAACATCTGGCCAGCAATGTAAAAACTCTGGTTTCACAGCTGAGTGCAACTAACGGAGTCAAAAACGCACAGGGCACACGGGGGTGGCTCCACTTGGTGCGGGTAGCCCACAGATTCGGTGGGGAGCAATTAAACGGCATCGTGCCGAGCCGAGACACGCCGGAAGGAGGCTAAGGAACACAGCCGCGATGAGGACGTGTACTTGGCACTGCGAGCGGCCCACAACCCACCCCCTCCCCGGCCAGCTCGCCAAGTCCGGGGGCAGTGGGACGTTTCCCAGCCGAGGACCCGGTTCCCCATGCACTCTCCCGGGATGAGACCACCAGGCAGTCCCAGGACGCCCGTTGCCCGTCCCTGACACGGCCGCGGCGGGTTGTGCAGCACCAGCCGGCTCGGCCCGAGGTAGCCGCGGCCTTCCCAGCGCTCCTACGCGGCGGGCAGGGCCGGGGCCCACGCCGGGGCTCTCCCGCCTCCCCGCGGCCCCTCCCTTCCCCACACGGCCGGCCTGACCAGGCCCAGGCGCCGCCCGCTCCCCGCCGCCGGCACAAGCCCGCACCTTCGTCGCTGATGTCGTCCACGAAGTCCTCGGGGTCGCTGAAGGAAATATCGTCCTCGGGCTCGACCGGGACGGCGAGCGCGGCCTCCCCATTCTCCTGCGCTTCGCCGGGCTCGGTCGGTGGCTCGGCCTCAGACGAAGCCTCAGTATGGGCCTCCGCCGCCGGCTCGGCCTCAGGGTCGGCCCCGGTCGGCGACTCGGGCTCGGCCTTCTCGGGACTTTCGCGGCCGGACGATGGCTGAGGCGAGGGCGGCTGCGGAGGGAGCGGCTGCTCGGGCTCGGCGGCGACGGGCTCCTCACTGGCGGGTGGCGGCGGCTCGGGGGGCCCCGGCGGCAGCTCAGAGTCGCCTTCTTCTTCCTGCCCCTCTCCCCC
>VXBZ01012713.1:279219-306824 GCA_013399135.1 Heliornis fulica | reverse complement strand
GGAGGTCAGCGGGGCGCGGTGAGGGGACGGGGCGCGAACCAGAACTTTTCCTCTGGAGAGTCATGCGGCCGAACGCCTCTCCGGGCGCGGGGATGACTTGAGTCGAACCCCGCCCGCTAAAGCGGACCCAGCGGCGCGGTAAAGCGTGCGGGACAGGGTTGTGGGGCGGCTCAGCAGCCCCTGGCGCGGTCGGTGCCGGGCGGAGGCCACGTCTCCCGGCCGAGCCGAGCCAGCAGCAGATCCGGCGTGGGAAGGGAGAAGCGCTCACGGTTTAAGAGCGCGCAGCGCACTCGGAGATGGAGAGAGAAACTTGGTGCCAGCACTTGCTGCGAGATGAGAAATGGAGGGAGCTGCTGAGCCAATTAAGACGGTAACAGGCTCCTAACAGTTAAACTGCGGGAAACTTTTAGAGGGAAACGGGGTAATACCGTTCTCTTAAACTGGCTAAATTTCCGTACAGGCAGTTGCTTCCCTGTGCATAGTATTTTTATTTTTATTTTTCTCTGTTTGGAAAGAAAACAACCAGTAGTGAAGGCTACAAGTGGATAAGTTTTATGTGGGGTAAAGTGGTTTGGGTGGATTATAGTCAAGGTTTGCTCTAAGTGTGCTTTTGATAGGCCTGTGACGCTCCTGATGTGGATAATGCTTATAAATAAATTATTTTGGAATATTTCTGTCCAGGACTGATGTAAGATATTGGGATATTGAGCAGCAGCCTTTGTGGAAAAAAATGTCCTACTGTACCAAAGAGAGAGCTTGTTCAGGTATGTCTGTTACGGGTTGACCATCTCCTTCAGGAACCCTACGGAGATAAAACAGATGTCTCTGAGTGTTCTCAATCTGACTAACTTCCACAGTGGTGATGGTGACTCCTTCTGTAACTGTCTGATCTGTTCAGCTTTATTTACAAAATTTGGCTTTCTGTGACAAAGCTTACTTACATTGTGAACACTGAGAGAAGGTAGGTAATGACTGCAGCAAAACAAAAATAATGCTGTGAAAGCAGGAACCGTTCTTATATCTGGCATCACCATGTGGGTTTTGTGACCTTGCAAGTTTCACACCCATGTGTAAGTTTTTCAGAGGTTAGCCACTTGGCAGTGAATATTCTAGGAGGATCGATGTCTCTAATGAGACAGGGAGCCTTGCTGTCCACCTGTGACAGTAAATGCAAATGCTCTCTGTTGTATTTTGCAGGGTTAAAAGTACTTTACCACAATCAAGAAAAAAAAAAAAACCCCAACAACCAAAAAAGGTAACATGCAATACATTACAGTCAGTTTTGCAGAGTTGTTTGTATTGACTTTTTCTCCTCTTGCTCCTATTTGAGTCTGCTTTGCTGTGGTTGTGAGGAGCTAATCCAGGTCTGTTGGCTGGGGAGGAAGCAGAATGTCTCCTTCTGGTTGTAAATCTTTAACTGTGTGTGCAGCCTGTAGGAGGGCTTGGTAGCGAGGGCCGTACCAGGTACGGACAGTAGAACTGGAACCACTCAGGTTTTCCCCACGGTGAAGTTTTAATGGGTTGATGCAGGTTAATGGAGAGTTACAGTCATGTGGAACTAGTGGAAAAGGAGGGAAGCTTTGATGACTGCATTTGAACAGACCCTGAGATGCAAACAAACTTCTCCTAGCTGTAAAACTTGTGAAAAGACCATCAGGAGACTGCAGTGCATGGAGTGGCATGGTATTTTTCAGTGTTTAAATACTAAGATGAAGTTTTTCCCCAGCGTAATTAAGAGGCTAAGAAATGAGCAAGGAAGATGAGAAGTAAAACAAAAAGATAAATGATTTCTTCTGGTGGGGGTTTCTTGGCCAGTGTAAGGAAGGATGATTGCAAAAACTTGGCAATTTTATAGTTAAGTGAAGATGTCCTTGTAAAAGTTTCCTGGATAACAGTTGTATCTGGTACTGTTTGTTCAGTTACCTTATGGGGTCTGAGCTTTTACACTTCCAACTTCTTGTTAGAGCTAGGTGTGAAGGATGATAATTTATCAGTCTTCCATTGTGAGTTGGGAAACTGCCCAGTGAACACTTGACTTTTGTCTTTCTTTTGACTTTCCTTGATGGACTTTTCTCCCCTAATCCTGTTATTTCTTCAATGTGTGCAGCTCTGTTTCACAGTGACAGCTTGGGACTGTGGCTTCATGGCTGATTTGCGAATGGAATGTGTTCCTTATGTTTCCAGACTTGGGAAGTCAAATAGTTGATGATCTAAAAGCATAGGTAAAAAGAGCAGAGCTTTATGTTTAAGCTTGGTTCTGTCACACAGATTTAATTTGTGAGGTTGGAAGGAGGTAACTTGGTGTTGGGATTTTGTGATAGCAATGTTTTGAGAAGCAGTTAAGAGGCCTGCAGCTGTGGGGGGATGGAGAAATGCTAGTGCTTATTTCTTGTTATTAAATAACCTCAAAAACCCAGCCCAGCTAGCACATGATGAATTTTTGACATCTGCACTGAGAAAGCTGTGGTGATCCTTCAAATTCTTTATTTTTTGAAGAGAAACAAAATGTTAGAGACTGTTTTCCAACATCTAATTTTATGATTGTGTATTATTTATCTTGTCTTTTGGCATTGGATAGCTTGTAATTACAGCTGAATTGTGGGCAGAGAGAAGGAAGGATGGTACAGCACCATCCCTTTAATAAAGTGAAGCTAAATATAACTACTTTTCTTGTACCTGGTAAGAAATATGGACCTCTCTTCCATGTTGAACACACCTCTGTGTATCAGTTATCATTGCTGCTTTCTAACTAACAACTGAAAGGTTTTAAATTCCTTAAAACACCAAACAAGTTAAATATGGTTGTCTCATAAAAAAAAAGTGAAGCCTTTAATAGGAAGAAAGTTTTTGTTTGCTTTTTTTTTATTTGGCAGGACTTCTTCTTTTCTTGTTTTTAGGGGATTTGAAATTATGCAAGAGTTCATGAAAAAAGTCAAGGAAGGGAATACATTTGAAATTGTGGTTGAAATCTGCACCAGCTTTCAGAGAGGTCACTGAAATCTGGAATTATGGAGGAATGTTTGACACAAGGGGAACAGAATTTCCATAATTCCTGAGGCTTTTCATGAGAAGAGGGAAAGGAAAGGGAAATGCTGATGAATGCTGTTTACATTGCTGCTTTTGTATTCCTGGCTCTGGAGTTTGTAGTAGAACTCTCATTTTTGCCAGGGAGAAATCTGAGGTACCTGCACAAAAATCATCAGTTCTTGTATCCCGTTGGTCTCCCGTGAGTCGGGTGCCCTCTGCTCTGCAGAGCTGTTGCCTGTGATGGTGAAGAGATCTTTGCTGTTTTTCCTAAAGGCTTTGCTTCCTTTCAGACACCTTCCTCCTAGAAAATCTACTAATGTCACAAGTAGTTCTGTGGCACCTTCAGCTTAAGTGTGTCTGATAAATTTAACTGATGGACTAAAAAGTTTTTAGTAGCAGTTGCTTGTAAAATTGAGATGAACCCTCCACATTGGGTTGACGAAACTTAAATAGGGAAGAGAGATTGTGATTAACCACCTATGCTTCCAGTCATTGCATTGCCCTTCTGTGTGTGCTTGCTCACATGTAAAACCTCTGTGCAGCAAATCACACACTTGAAATTCTACTTTGGGTTTCGTAAGTGTGTGGAGACGGGTGGAATTGCTCTCTGGTTTTATGAATGGCAGCGATAAACATCGATGTGAACTAAAGCACAGAATGCGTGACAAAGTAGTGAACTTTTCTCTTTTAGTAGTTCTCTGGGTTTCACAACTGCTTTCAGACCAAAGGCTACTACCCCTGGCTTGTTACAAAACCAAAATAATAAAAAGGCAGCGGTTTCATAGCTTTTTGCCTTTACAGCCAAACAAAATATAGGCCGCTCTTGGAATGCTTCTTTCAACCTTTATTTCTTGTCATCTTCTCTGCTTGCATATGTATGCATACATGTATTCTTTTCAGCTTTTATATCAAATTGTTTTTCAGTTATACCAGGCCACTTCCTGATACCTTATTGACAACAGATTGAGAAACTGCCTCAGCAAAAGGGTAGCTTGCACAGAAAGCTGGTTTTTACTTTTTCTGCTGTCCTGTGCTCTAGAGGACAGTTTGTGCCTCCTTTCTGTATTCACTTGCTGCTCTGTGTATATAAACCTCACCACATTATGATCTGCTGAAACCAAATGCAACGTTTTCAAAATCAGCTGTTCTCCAGCAGAGAGTGCGTGATGGGAAGCGTTAAGTGTTTCATTACAAGGCATGTAAATCCTTTTACTGGTTAAACACAGGAGCTCATACCAATGAGTTCCCCTTATTATCCACTACTCCTGGCCAGGGCTCTTCAGGCTGTTGCTGAATCAACTCTTTAGTAAGTAGAATGAAAAATGGGCTGTAGAATAGCTTTGGTGTATATTGATCTGCGGGGTTAGTGTTAATACCATGGTAAGTGTATTCTGAAACATGTAAACAGCTGTTGCAAAGTCATCTTCTTGTGTTCTCATCCAGTGTTTGAGGGTGTAAATTCACCCTGAGTGGCTGTCTTGTTGATATGGAGAATGTGGAAATTATTAATTAAACAGTAATTACTCAAACTTGCTTATACAGTTGTCTGATTTGTATGATTTCACACATTCAGACAAGGTGGAAGATCTAAAGAAGCTACAGAATATTTCAGGAAGAGGCAAGTGTGTGGACTGCTGATAAAGAGAAGGCTTCTCCCATAGGTGAATTTAGAAGGCAAATTCAGACCGTAACTTGATGAAAATTGGCAAAGTGTTAGAAATGAAAGGAGCAGTGTGACTGAATTGTAAAAGGATTTGCTGAGTCTTGTCTAGATCTCTGTGGGGCTTCACTCTGTGCTTGTCTTGGGGGATAACCTGAGTTCAGGTCACCGTGGTGAATCCAAGCGTCCTCCTCAACATGAGTTGGTCTGATTATGCTGCAGGTTCCAGCACTCACAGATGAAATACTGAAGGATTCATGGTTCATCCTATAGATCTTTTCTCCCAGTAACAGTCTTTTTCCACTGGGAGTTTCAGTAGCTTGTCAGGCAGTGCTGAGTCCCAGTTAGGGAGCAGTTTGTGCCGTGGAAGTCCCGCTTTGTTCACAGGCTGGCAGGCAGAGCGATTCAGTAGGCAGAGTGATGTATTAGTACAGATTGCAGTGCTTTGGGGGAAATTGGTGGGCTGTGTTTTGGCTATCCCCTCTGTGGGAGGCTAGCTTGCAGGGACTGCCTCTGAAATGTGAGACTAGTTTAGCACACAGAGGACTCTGGAATTCTGTGTGTGTATCAGAGGGATAGCAACATCTCCCGTGTCACGTTGCATTTCACTGATGAGTCTTGAGCAGTTAAAGTAGAATTACAAGGGTGTGGACCCAGAGACCTGGTGTTCTGGAGAGTGAGCTCCCTTGTGCTTTCCACAGCTCTTTTTGTGTGTATTTTTGGTTTATTATATGCTAATGCCCTGTGAAAGATCAGGTGGGCAAGGATTTTTCTGCACTAGAAAATCCTTTGCCTTTCTGTATTCTGAATTTTCTTTTTCTCCTTTCCTTCTCAGTTCTGCATCTATCTGAAAAGTGGATATACAAATATGTTATCACTTTATCCAGCAGTAACCCCTGTCAACACTGAATGAGCTTGCATTATCTTACCACAGATTTCTGGCAGGTAACTGGAAGAACCTTTTTATAGGGTGCCTCGTAGGTGGGGTTAGTAGGTAATGCATTAGTCTGTTCAAGCAGAGATGTTAAGACTTGCATCTCTGAGTCACATTAGCAGGAATCTGAAGCCTGATGAGACATGGTATCCCAGGTCATTTGTCCTGGATTTGGTGTGGTTTCCTTAAGCCATGTTACAGAACAGAGTGAAGCATCTGTTCTGAAGTGGTGTATCAGAGGAATTGGAGATCACTTGTTTTACCCGTTTATCAGGAGGGCCCCAAAGCACATGAAGGAGCAGGTGGGAAATCCTTATCAGAGGAGATCAGGTCTTTTAGATCAAGGATATGTGCTCCTACCTTCCTGAGTTAATTTTTTACACAGTTACCAACTTTTTGAACGTAATTATCAAACCTTACTGAAATGGTTCTTGTACTATCTGTGTTCCCAAAATTGCAGATTAATACTGCCCAACCTTTCTTGGTAACTTTTCATCAGTGGGTTTGACTTCCTTTGTAAAAGAGCTTGCTTGCAGTCGTGTAATATTTGTAGCTTTAAAGTTGAGATAATGGGCTGCAGTCAGCTCTTTGATAAGAGAGCACTCTGATTCATTATCTTCACCCCTTTACGTGGTTTGTCCTCCAGGGCTGTTTTCTGAAGAGCTGTCTCTTTCACTTTTCTATCTGGCTGAGAATGGGTTAGAAACCCTCTGTCCAAAGCTGTCCAGCCACAGTCAAACTCACTGTACAAAGCTGTAGGTGTTTAGGTACAGGCAGTGGAATAGGTATATCTGAAAGACATTGCCAGAGCTTGTGGGATTGAGGAATTGTTGGGTTGGAAGCCCTTGTTAGGAACTCACCCCCCCTCCCCACAAATCTTGAATTTAAGTGTATTGACATAGTAAATTACTGTAATACATGCCCACTCTAGCATACTGTCATGGAGTTTAATAAAATTATGTCAAATGAAGTGTCTCTTTCCTTTGTAATGACATGTAAAATTAATGCATTAAATTCCTGCAGCACAGTAAAATAACAGATTTTCTTTCCTTCCACGAGTTGTTCTAGGCAGGATCCTGAAGTGCTGAGCTAGGGATTTGTTCATTTTGGCAGATCCTGCTGTGGTGGGAGCTGGACAGACAGGAAATGCAGGCCTCGTAGCTGGTTCATGGAACAAATTTGGCCTGTGATTCTTCCTTTGCTTAGGAGAGATGTCTTTCTGACTCGGTGTAATTGGTGGTGCTCCTGGGTGTTGTGAAGAGGGAGGTACCAATGTCCTGAGCGTGTGGGAGGTAGCATAGCCTCCTGGGGGAGTGTCTTGACTGTTGTGTTGCACCACTGTGGGAGCAGTGAGCAAGGGAACAGAATATTTTAAGATTAGGGTTTTTTTTGTGTTTTATCTTATCAGGTTTACTGGACTGTTTTTCCCTTTTTGTCTTTTAGATTTGGCAAAGCCTCCAGTAAATGAACCGAGGGAACCGGAACAGTTCCTAATGCAGGCGCCCCAGGGAAATCCACTGCTGCTTTCCCACACCCTACAAGAGCTATTGAGCAAGGATAGTGTGCAGGTGGAGCTTATACCTGAGAAGAAGGGCCTTTTCCTGAAGCACGTGGAATATGAGGTTTCCAGCAAGGTAAATGTTGAGCAAGTGTTGGTGTTAACGAGAATGTGTCCTCTGAAGATGGGCTGTGCAGGTGCTGTTGGCAAAGTCCTGTCTAATTTGATAGAGGTGTTGGTGATGCTTAGTTTCAAGATGGACAGGTGTATGGGCTTACTTCAGATGTTCTAGTCATAGAATGTGTTAGTTTGGAAGGGACCATTAAAGGCCATCTAGTCCAACCCCTGCAGTAAGCAGGGGCATCTTCACTGGAGTGGGTTGCTCAGAGCCCCATCAAGACTGACCTTGAATCTCTCCAGGGAGGGGCCTCCACCACCTCTCTGGGAAACCTGTTGAAATGATCCATCACCCTTATATTAAAAAACAGTTTCCTGATATGCAGTATCCTAATATCCATAGCACTATGCTTTCCTGTCCTGGGCTTCTGCAGTATGTAGCATCTTCTAACAGAGCTCTGCTGGACAATCTGCTGATTTACTGGCTTGAAACTTGAGATCTGTACAAAAGCAAATGTGTAACATTGAAAACTAAATGTTGTTGTCACAGATTGATGTAGGCAAGTGGATATTGAAAACTGTATCGAGCTAGTGGAGAAATTGTGTTGGCAGTGCTAAACTGAAATCCTTTATAAACAGAAAAGGTACTGCAAATGTTTCTGCAGTCTAAGCCCCTTCTAGTTTACTTGTCCCAGTCCTGACCTGTAGGTTCTTCTCTTGGTGTAAGGGAAGATGATGGATTTTCTCCTATTCATGGAACAGCTAGTGAAATAGCTCTCCAGTAACTTTTGTGTGGTTTTTTTTTCAAGAATGAAACCTGTCCTCTTCAAAGCAGAGTGTGTGCAATTCACATCTCCCAGGTCACCAAACCATCAGTTACTGAGGAGCACTCAGAACAGCTGTAGTCTCTGGGGTTTGTATCCAGAGATGCATTTGGATCACTTGTCTTTAGTGGTGTTGGATGTTTCAGGTTGATGTCCATAAGTTTCAAATGGACTAATACTGAACTTGATCTAAGACTGCTTTGTCACTGCTGGATCTGAAACTGATTTAGAGAAAGTTCCTAAGAGGAAGTGCTCAGGGACTTGCTGTACTTCAAGAAAAGAGCTTTCTTAGAGCACTTGGAGTGTTGCATCACTTTTAAGTGTTCTGTCTGATTTGGGAGACCAGGGAGTTTGAAAGATTAATGATATGGAACCATGGTAGATGTAGGGATATTTGTAATTTCTTGGGAAACCTCTTCATGTCCACTTCATAGTCTCTTTCAACTCGTTTGTAAATGAAATCTGACTTATGTTTTTAGCTGTAGGTCTTATTCTTGGGAGAGCTGTCGGTAGAAGAATGCCATCTTTATTCATAATCAAAAGGTGGCTACCTTTGGAGTCTTTTCTCCCTCTTTCCCATCACAAGGCCTCTAAACAAAAGATTTAAGTTGTTTCTGCAGTCTCTGGGTGTGATTTCTCTCTATTCCTTTTTATTTTTAGTACAGCTGATAGCAAAAAAAAAACAAAAAAAAAAAGAAAAAGGAAATGCTGCTGATTGTCCAGTCTGTGTAATGATTTGTTTTTTCCCTCCTTCCTCTGTTGCAGAGATTCAAATGCTCCGTCTATAGGCGATATAATGACTTTGTCGTGTTCCATGAGATGCTGCTTCAGAAGTTCCCTTATCGTATGGTGCCAGCACTTCCACCAAAGAGGATGCTGGGAGGTAAACTGGGGCTGTCTTTTGACTGGAGGGGTCACAGTGCATGTGTGGCTGAGCTGATGCTATTGAAAATAAATGTTGAAAAAGCCTTTGCTTCTGCTTGGCTCAGAAAGCAACCCTCAGGCAGCTTGGAGGTGTAAATTATTACCATTCTAGAAATATTCTATGTCTAAAATACTACTATAAAACTTCTGCATTTTTTTTTCTGTTTTCCACAGAACTTTTCTGGTAACATTTGAGGTATAATTCTACACAGCAGCATGGCAGGGTTATGGCTGTTGATTTTAGGAAAATAGGTTATGGTGGTGAGTACTGTGGTCAGTGTAGATCTGCTGCCATACTGTAGAGCAGCTGTATTGCAGTGAGTTGTTTGTGAAGTGTTCTGAATAGGAAAGACTTGTGGAAATCCCGTTGGTTTTCTATAGCAAGAGAAGAGTAAAGATTTAAAAAGAATCTATAATAAAAGGCTTCATATTGCAGATGGCATAAAAAGAGCAAAAATTGCTTCTCTGGTGAGACTGTATTTGATCTTGTTGAGTTGTGGGGTCCTGACCTTATACACCGCTGAAAGGGCCTGACAAACACTGTGATGTGAACAGCTTCAGCACTGTGTGTTACAGGATTGCTTTGCATGGAAGCCTTATGGTGCAGGCAGTGGTAATTATTCTTCAGTTTATGTACAAAAAAGGTGTCTTTCTGGCAGATGAATCGACTGCCTTAAAGTAGCAATCACCCTTATTTCCTCTTTGAAAAAGGATAACCAGAAATTCAGAACTGAGGCTGGAATCATAGAATAAATGAATGAAATAAATGAAAAATAAATTTGTATGAATCAGTTCATACAAGCTTATTTTAGCTGTTAGAATATAAACCAAAGACATACACAAAGATGGAAAGCATATCAGAGCTCCTTCAGGTGCATTTTGTTGCTAATCTGAAATATTGGCACCAGTTTTAAACTTTCATTATTTCAATTGTTGTATAATGATATAAAATCCTGTCTTGTTTTCTACTTTATCTGTGAAAGAACAAGCTTTTCACTGTCTTGTCTTCCGCTCATGCTGCTGAGCTTAACGTGTTTCAATAAATAATTGATTTGACTCCAGGAGTATTATGTATTGCTATGGTGAAGAGAAACTGTTAAACAGTGAGCAGAGCAGGGTGTATAATGATCTGGAGCAAAGAACAATAATAGTGCTGAAAAGCTTCAGTGGTCATATATTCTTATGATGGAAGGTAAATTGTGAAGCCCTTTCTTTTGAGGTTGCGAAAACCTGTCTGTTTAATTTAACCTGATTCAGTGTTCTCAGCCAGAATTTCCAGAATTTCCACTTCATGCAACACCTGTAGGCAAAATGACTGTGTCTGATTAATCTCTATGGAGAGTGGATGCTTGAAAGAAGCTACCAATATATTTAGTTTGTCAGTCCCTGTTATTTCCATGTGTTGCTTGTGCGTTATTTCCGTGGATTCACTTGATTTCTTCCCAGAGATATCTTATGTTTAAGGAAAACTGATAGGATCAGTTCCCAAACTGTACTAGGAGTACAGTCCTAATGCAGCCCAAAACTGTGTTAGGGCAGAGAGTGATGTTTGTCTTTAGCCCAGTGGCTGTGTGTGCAGAAAAGCTGCGTGAGTGGTCTTAATGGAAACAACGAACAGGAAAAAGGTAACAGAACAACAAGTTCTTGTTTCTGAGTAGGTTAATGGACTGACAAATGGAGTTGCAGGACATGGGATTTGATGGATTAGTATAGATGTGTGACACTTGGAACCCTCTTAGTCCCAGATCTGAATGGGAAAAGCTACATGCCTTTTATTCTTGGTATGCTCATCTGCTAAGCCACTCTGTTTTCAAGATGGTCTACTTCGGTCTGTCAGGTGAAGAAAGATTGATGTCTGCTCTGCTCGTTTGGAGGACAGCAGCAAACTGCAGCAGATCACATAGGAATGCTAAAATACAAACAGAGCAAAATCAAGATCTGCACCACAATGACAGAAATAGTAATTATACTTGTGTTACTGTCCTAAGGATCATTAAAGAGAGTCCTTGCAGCCAGCAAACTCCCAACTTACAACTCAGGCAGAGGAGTAGTACCCTTTTGTGATCCTAGAGTGTTGTCATGGATTGCAGCATTCCTTCAGCATTGTTCTGTGCTGTGTTCCTTTCTTTAAAACTTACTTCAAGTTTTTGTCTTCCTGGAAAACTCCAGGATTTTTTGTTTTAGTGGCTTACTGCAGTATTGCCAGATTGAAACTCTTCCTGTTGCAGGAAGATGAACAGAACTTTATTAGCTTGACAAGTAAGGGTGAAGGTGCTGCAGATTGCTGTGCAGGTCTCCTCACATGCATTCTGACATCTTGTGTAAAAGAGATGGGCACTGATCTTGAACAAACAATTAAAACCAAACCATTTATTCTTCCTCTAGCCCCAAAAGGCTTAAAGCTTTGTTGAGGGTACAGCACGTTGAAGTTAATTCTTCAGAGTGAACAGAAAGCCCATAATTATTTGTGGGATGATCACTTTTTACAAGTGTTAAAGTAATCTCTGCAGTGACAAGAAGCAGTGTGTGGTCCATTTCCTAGACATCCATCTCAGGCTGAGATTCCCTTTGGGGACCAGCTGGGGAATTGATTCAGAGGAAGATAAATCTGTGTATGCCCACAGTTGGTAAGAGAAGGCTTCAGGCTGCTTACTTGATCCACCTTGTGAAAGTAAACACACACACACACACACACACATATATATATATGTATACATATTTATACATATACACCCACTGGATTTCAGTGATATGTAGAGAACCACTTGAAGGAATATTTCTTCTGATGATCAATCCAAGTGATCTCTCTTAGGGACTGGACAGATTACAGGTACATATTCTTTGGTCTTGTTGCAGTGCCTTCCAGGGATTATAGGCCCAAGGAAATTATTGGTCTGAGCCTTTTCTTAGTTCTGTCTGAGCAGCTCTGTGATTAATTGAAATCTGATGTTTCTTTCCACAGCTGATCGAGAGTTCATTGAATCTAGGAGGAGAGCGCTGAAGCGTTTTATAAACCTGGTGGCTCGGCATCCCCCTTTCTCAGAAGATGTGCTCTTGAAACTCTTTCTGTCCTTCAGTGGCTCAGTGAGTACTTGTTAGCAGTGGTCCTGAGTTTGCTGTCCTGTGGTCCTGTCACTGCTTCACTGGGCACAGAGTACAGGGTTGCTTTTGACATACCCATTGTAGCTCCCAGTGATGAGGAGAATTTTCTCTCAATGGATATTTTTACAGCTGAAGGTAATTTCACTCAGTGCCAGGAGAACAGTATTTTGAAAATTATCACTATTCTTAGGGGGATACATATTATGCTTCTCCTTATCTTAAACCTAACCCAGGTAAAGCTCTGTCTCTTAAGTTGTGCCTTGCTATTGCAGTATATCTGGGACCTGTGTGAGCTACCTGTCTCATACATAGTTCTTTCACGCTCATTTGATTCTTTATGTTCTCCAGGATGTACAGAATAAGCTAAGAGAGTTGGTCCAGGGAGTAGGAGATGAATTTATGACCTGCAGATTAGCTACCCAGGCCAAGGTATGTATATGAATTTCTTGCAATATATTACTCTGGTTTAAATGGCCCTCTTCTGCAGGGGGATTGGTTATGGCATTTTTTGAGTGGTGGAGACTTTAGAAATAAGAGAGTTGTTTCCAGAGTTTGAAGCAGTTACAAACTTGTAATTTTATCAGAAAGATCAAATAAGTATTTGATTCTTAAGGGCCTGTTATTTCTAGTTAAATGCTGGTTCATGAATATGATAAAGATTAAACAATGAATCCTGCTCAGAACATGTTTCTCAGTAATTACTTGTACTTGCATAACAAACAAATGCCACAGAGTGCACAATTTAAAAGCTAACACCTAGATGAATGTCTTTCCCCTGTGTTCATGCCCTCGTTCTGTCTGTCATCCTCTCCCTGTGGGAGAGTAATTTGGTCTGGTGGAGAAGCTTGTTATAGGTTCTCTATGTATCTGTTTATCCCAGCAATTAGTGCTAAGGCAAGTTTAAAATACAAGTTCACTCTGTTCATTGAGCAATTTTAAAGCAAGTTGTTGTTCAGGTCCTGCAATACTAGCAGAAGGTTTTGCAAATGGAGCTTAATTCTGGCTTTTACCAGTGATGCACAGGCCAAAAAGAGCTGAACTTTCAGTACGTGCATGACTTTGCCAGCCTGGCAGTTACTAGCAGCATCAGATCAGGACCTGTGAGCTTGTAACCACACAAATGCTGTTTTAATTGCATAGTAGGATTGCAGAGTTTGCCAACTCTGTCTACACACAGTATTTGAACCACTTCTTGCTTCTGAAAACTATGTATGACATGTGGTTGGGACACTGAGGTCGTGAAGCTCATCTCTTTGGGTTGTTAGGGCATGGCACGAGAGAGCGAGCACAAGAGGGAATCCTGTCTCTGCTGCCTTGTGATGTGCCTACAGTTAACATATGTGCATGTGCCTCTGATTTGTCCACTAGTAATCTCTCTTGTGCTTCCTCAGGACTTCCTTCCAGCTGACATACAGGCCCAGTTTGCTGCCAGCAGGGAGCTCATCAGAAATATTTATAATAGCTTTTATAAGCTTCGGGACCGGGCAGAGAGGATAGCTTCTCGAGCCATTGATAATGCCTCAGATCTCCTCATCTTTGGAAAGGAGCTGAGGTAGGTTTGGGAAGAAGAGGTTTTACTAATATGAGTGTCTCTACTGTTGTTTCAGAACTCAAAACTATTGTTATGGTTTACTTACACATGGCCTGGTGAGAATGAAATGTTAGTATATAAATACCCATAGTAATGTTTTTCCTATTATAAAAGAATATATTTTCCTATTATAATTTTCCTATTATAAAAGAATGTGTGCTTTCTGCTAAGGTTGTATTCCACAGAGTAAGAGAAAACACAAACACCATGCCATTAAAGTACCAATTTTATTGCCTCTCTCCCCAGTATTTACACAGCTCTGCATTTATGATTGTGCAGTAGTAGCTCAGCACTGCGAGCTGTTGAGACAGATTTGAAACTCTGCAGATAACTGTATCTACTTAGTGGAACCTGTCTCCTAGATTTGAATACTGCTTATCTCTTCCTAGTGCTTTGGGTTCAGACACTACACCTCTTCCTTCCTGGGCTGCTCTGAACAACAGCACGTGGGGAACTCTGAAACAGGCCCTGAAAGGTCTGTCTGTTGAATTTGCACTGCTGGCAGATAAGGCTGTGCAGCAGGTGAGTTCTTTACTGGTTTTTTTCCTTCTTTTTTTTTTTTTTCCCTTGTTTTTGTAAAATGAAGGTGTTTTGCTGCCTGAGGTTTTGTCTTGAATTGTGAGTTCTGTGGACACAGACACTTAAAAGAGTTGAGGGACAGGACCCAGGACAGGACCCAGGATAGGGATATTGTAATCTCGTATTTTCAACCACCAGCCTGCTTGGTCAAGCTTGAGTCAAAAACCTGTGTTTAGGTGGGGAAAAAAAAAAGGTATATATAATGAGGAAGGGAAAGGCTTGCTTTCTTCTTTCATCTCAAGTGGTTATTGGACAGGTTAAGCTGTACTGCTATACTGAGCTGTCCAAAAGTCCTGTATTCTGTCTTATTAACCTGCTGCAAAGAATCCAGGAGAACTTATTTTTTAATCAGGTTTTGACATTCGTGTACTTAAACATTACATGAGAGTCATTCAGACAGCAGCATCATATTCCTGTATAAGTGTGCAGAGTGATAATGACTGTTAGAATAATGTGAGAACATGACAGTCTGGGAAGGAAAAGTAATAGTTTTGTCTTCTCTTCATCTCATTGTGTTAAAATACTCTGCATGCCTTTATAGATCAGTCACACCAGCTCCTTTTCTCCAGAGTTCATGCTCCAGAGAGCTCTTATTGTTACAGGAAGAAAAGGCAGTATTTAGTAAAGTAAAAAAACCCAAATAGTGAAATTTGGCTTGGTGTCTCATCTCCTCCTGAAGCATGAGCTGCTGTGGTGACTGTGCAGGTATTTATAGCTTTAATGGATTAGTTACCTTAGGAAGGAGAGATGAAAGATTGGAGGAATCTGAAAGAAGAAGGAATTGCAGGCAGAGAGCTGAAAGGACCAATACACAGGACTGTGAAGCTAACTCCTCCTGTTACCATGGTCAGTCAAATGGAAAAGCTGTTCCTGCTCTGGTCAGGTCTTTGTTCTGTGTACTGAAGTCTGAGCACTCCAGTGCCATCTGAGAGAGTTTTGATGCAGTTGTGTAAGCGTTGATGTGCTCTGGAGAATAGAGCAGAGAGCCTGCGTGGCCTACATGGATGTGAAGAGCTGTTATGTCAGTTCTTGCCAGGCTTACATAAAATGTACTTTTTCCTTGTTTTCTAGGGTAAACAGGAAGAGAATGATGTGGTGGAGAAGCTGAACCTTTTCCTGGATTTGCTCCAGTCTTATAAAGTGAGCTCTGCTGTTCTTCTGCCAGTGAGAAAGTTGTTTAGAGCAAGCTTGTGCTCTGTAGAGTGCATAACGCCAACTGGATGGAAAACTGTCTGGGAGGCCAGTTCAGAGGCGAGCTGGGCATGTGGCAGAGAGAGGGGAGTGTCTGTGGGCTGTGGCTGGCTCTGTAGCCTTCCTGATCAGCTCATCTTGTGATGTGCATTTGCCAAACAGCAAACCCTGTAAGGAGTTTGAAAAATATGACTGCTTGAACTCAGTGGGTCAGCTAACTCTTTCCCACATCAGGCTGCTTTTGAGTCAAAGCAGTGAAGTAGATGGCTACTGGTTTGTTCATGCAGACCTGAGTTCAGTTACAAGTGGAAGAGTTTTTGTTAATATTAACCTTCTGGTCAAAGGTTCTCCTTTTTTTTTTCTTTTTCTTTTTTTCTCTTCTGTGCCCCTCCACCCTTAGAAACATCTACTGAGACAGTGTATGTTGGCCTCTCCTGACGCTCTCAGGCTTGGACTGAAATAGGACACTGCAAGCTCTTACCACACTTCATTGCCAACACTTAATATTGAAGAAAGCACAAAAGATAAGAGGCTTGATAAGATCCCAAGTGTTGGCAGAAGTGATGTTCCAGATTGCCTCTTAAGCTCACTGCTCTGGGTCCATGCAGTTTTGTTTCTTGAAGACTTTGCTGCCAACATATTTTTTGACTATCCTGAAAACAAAGAAACAACAATCTGCAGCATAGAAATTACACACAGTGTAACCACATGTTTGTGTTCCTGATGTACTTGGCTTGCATGCTTGCTGTCTCTTAGCTCCCACTAAGTACCTGTTTTTTCCCTTTTCCCACAAAGGACCTGTGTGAAAGACACGAGAAGGGGGTATTGCACAAGCACCAGCGGGCGTTGCATAAGTACAGCATGATGAAGAAGCAGATGATGAGCGCCACTGTGCAGAACAAAGAACCAGAATCAGTGGAGCAGCTGGAGTCTCGAATTGTGGAGGTAGGGCAGGTTCCTGGGAAAGCAAAGGGTGGTTCTGAACTCCTGTAATGGTGCAGCTGTGTAGCTGCTTAAAGCCCTTAGACCAAAAGAGTAACCTGTGCTTTGGGTGACTTGAGCTACCTGCTGTGCCTTAAGGAAAATAGATTTGTTTTCCTCGACTTATTGGTGGATCTTTGGCAACGCATCGTTTGCAGGAGTTATGGAAGGCAACAGTCTGCATGATGGACAGTGCAGTTGCTGCCATATCTCATGGGTCCAGGAACTGGTGTTTTAGGTTTTTGGTATGTGATTGAAACACTAGTGTGGTAAGGAAAGCTGTTTTCTCCTGCTGCAAGTGAACCTCCTTGGCACCCTCTTCCTGGAAGTGTATTTCACCAAGTTCCTCTCCTTTCAGCAAGAGAACGCTATCCTGACCATGGAGCTGAGGAATTACTTCTCTCTGTATTGCCTGCATCAGGAGACACAGCTTATCCACATCTATCTGCCTCTCACATCTCACATTTTGGGGGCCTTTGTGAACTCCCAGATCCAGGGTCACAAAGAGGTGAGTTCTGCTGGACTGTACTCATCTTCCCAAAACACGAATTGGAATGTTTGTACACATGAGCCTTCCTTCTCTAACCACCTGTCCTGCTGGGTGCTTTCATAACTTCCTGAGAAGTCACCTGTGGTCTTTACAGTTTGGAGTGAGGATTGATCAAGCCTGGCCTCTAACCCCTCTGAGACTCTACCTTCTTGCAGTACCATTGCTGTGTTTTTCTTTCTTTTCCCATCTGCAGGTGGCCTTACCTTACAGGTAGTTGATGAAGACCCAGCTGTTGAATAACCAGCTGTTCTGAAATGAATTATTTGTGTTTGCTAGATGGGTCTGTGCTTTGTTATGCTATGCAGAAGTTTATATGACAAGGAACAGCTTCCTTATTTTTGCTCTAAATCCAAAGTTCCCTTTTGTTAACCCCTAAATATGACACTCAGCACTCCCCATGCTTTCTTGCATTCTTTTCCTGCAGCTCCTTCCTTTCCAAATAGGAAATCTGCCTTCCATGCATTTGCAATAAAAATGCTCAGAGAACTGCATTATAGCACCAGTGTAAAATGGACAGTCTAGGTCCTCTGGACTGCCCCAAAGTTCTTCAGCAAATTTGTGGTGTTCTTTTGAGTCCTCTGAAAGAGCTGCTAAAATAGCGTGGTGAGACGATTACCTAACGTGTTGTCACGTCTTGTCTTCTCTCCTGTTCCACTACAGATGAGTAAAGTTTGGAATGAGTTGAAGCCGAAGTTGAGCTGCCTCTTTGTGGGATCCAGCAGTATGCCAACTCCACCATTGTCACCTCCAGAGGGAAACTTCTTCTCCAGTTAATGCTCTGAGCATCTAGTGCAGGGAGCAAGAAGTGCAATCAACGAAGGGGTGGGACCTCTACCTCCAGATGTTAGAATGAATTCTCCAAACAGCTATTTTTTATTTGATTTTTTTGTTTTTCCATTTTTAATACTGCTGCTTTGAGCTGCTCTCTGATTAGACAGACTGGATTTGGGGCAGAACATGTGGATATCAAGACAATCTCTTAATTTTGAAATGCTCTGGGGCAGAGCTGGTATTCATTATCCCCCTTCACGGGGTCAGAATGTGACCCGGTGCAGTGAGTGCTGATGCCTCTGTATCTTGTACTAACAGTCTTGTGGTAGTGCTTATCTGGACACGTGCTGCCACAGTGCTGCACAGCCCCAAAGTGCTGAGATGGACAGGACATCTGAAGCACTTGTGAAAGAGATGCATTTAAGCTTGGGGGGAGTCTGTGTTCTGGGTGCAAGGAAAGCTGAAAGCTGTTCCCCATCCCCTTGACAGGTGTCTGGATTTGATTTCATACTGCTAGACCTTAGTGCAAAATACGTGGATGAAGTGGTGGGACTGGGTGACCCAACTGGGTGAGGCCTTTTTTTGCTGTGGGACAGACTGGGGCAGACCAGCTTCCTGTGGGCTTCAGGTCACGGTTGCAGGGCAGCCTAGGGACTTGCTTGTGTTTTTCAGTTTGGGGCCAAAGATGACTGGGTTCAGGAACTCAGAGGAGTTTGCCTGGCAAAAATAAGAAAATAGTTGAGTGAAACACTCCGAGTGGTGAACTGCTGACAGTGTAGGGTGGAACAGCCGCACGGCAGCGCGTGCGTTTGTTCTGGGGGTTCTGACATCCAGCTGTGGAGAAGCTGTTGAGGACTGTTGAAGAGCTGCTGACCCAAAGGCTGGGGTTTTCTTTGGTCTAATACTGGATGAAGTATCCTATTGTGCCAGCATGTTGGGTCTCAGTGCTGATTAAATTCATTAGCAAAAGACTAGTATTTATCAGGAGGTTACTGTATTATTTTTTTTTTAATTACACCTCCCCCACCCTGGTTCTGGGTAACCTCAGTGTGGGATTTGGAAGGTGAGAAGTCAATTAAGTAACAGTTCCCTGTTTCTCTAAAAACACAGTCCTTAGTAATGGGATTTTCAGCATGATTTGTGGTTGTGGTGAAGGGACTAAACATTCTCCGTGCTTCACTTTGTAACTCTGGTGACCCTCCCTTGTGAGGCAAAGGGTAGGGAGAGGAGAACTCCATGTGGTGTTCCCTTGGGGGAAATGGTGCTTATAGTCCAGAGAATCTGGAAAGTGAAGAAACTGCAAATGAGTGCAGCTAAACTCTTGTGTGAAGAGGACTTCCCTCAACCAAACTTCCTGGGGCCAAAATAGCTGCCAAAGGGGAATTTGAGACTTGGCTTCTGAGCTTTTTCTTGGAGTGGGTAAAAAGGAAGCACGTTAACAGGGGTGAGGGCTCACTGTCAGACTGGAACCATAACAGTATTTTCCCACTGGGGAACTTCCCTATTATCAGGAAATATATTTAAATCCTCCAATCACTAAAGCTTTTTTTTGTTTTGTTTTTATTTTAGAAAATTCAGTTAAGCATGAAGCTCATCCTAGTCCAGGGCTGGTTTCTTCAGCTAGGAGCAAGATAAGTGATTTGCCCATGTTCACGAGACTGGCATGACCATTACATGTAGCCCTTCATGTGCAGTTCATGTGGGGTGTCTTTCTTGGGTGCTGGGCCTTGAGTGTATGGAGAGTCTTTTTAACAATCTTGCTCAGAATGCATAATTAAGAACTTCTTATAGCAATTCAAATGTTACCTCTCTTTTTGAGTCTGCCCTTCTGTGTGTTGGCCTTCTCCAGTGAGACAGAACTGCAAATGGCTGTGACAGATTTCATTCTCTCTCCTGAAGATTTCTGAAGTGATGCAAAAGAGTTTCTGCTCACACACCACAGCAAACTGGCTGGGGAGGGAAATATTTCTACAGTACAGTAACGAAGATACTGTCTCAAAAATGGCACAAAATGTGGTGTTTTTTTTTTCTTGTTTTGTTTGATTTGTTTGACCTTATCTTGATTAAGATGGCTTGTCATTGAAGTGCTGTATTTGTAAAGGCTCTTCACTCCTAGCGTCTTCAGACGGTGCTGGCTGGTTACAGCCTGTCATGTGTTTAGTTGTAGTACCTGTCCTCCCTCCTTTAGCTTTGTTTGCCTGATGTGGTGAGCAGTGAAATTCAGAAAATGAGCAATCTTTTGTGTCAAGATCTGATATCTGTGTGGTGGCTCTTCCTTGTAACATGTCTGGCTGAGGTAGATGACTGGGATGTGTTCTGTAGGACTTGCAGAGTATTAGCCTGAATAGAACTTGCTACTGCCCACATTTGGACAAGTTACTGGTTTGGGCATTAGTTAAAAATAGAACCCAACCAACTGGACAACAAAAACACATTTGGGCTTTAGACTATTCCTCTTTCCTTTTCTTCAGAGTGAGAATTCTGCAGTCCCAATGCAGAGACTGTGATAAACACAGAGTACATGACCTGTAAAGGAACTGGAACGACGTTGTTCTGAGAACACCATTCCTCTATTGTCAGCCCTTGCCTCTTTGAGGAGAGTGGTTTTGGGGGTTTTGTTTTCTTTTCTTGGTTTGATTTTACTCTATTCACCTGGTATTTTGTGAACAGAGCCCTGGTTCTCAAAGCTGACAGAGCTAGTGGCACTTTCAGACTTTATTTCCTACTGGACCATCAAGCTTCTGTCTCATTCCTAAACATGTGCATACACTATTTCATACATCCTGTAGTTGGCCAGCCTTATTTTTGGGAAACTGGTCAGTGTGCAAATAGCACTATGTTTACCTTGGTATGTGAGGGATTTCCTTACTGCATTTCTCCTGTTCAGTTTGGGGATCTGTCAGACTTGGAGAGTGACATCAAGTGCAGCTGCCTTGCTCTGGAGGAGTGTGACAGGGATCAATAGGGAAACAGTTCTTACTGCCGTGCTGTCGCCTCCTTCAGCGAACGGCCGAGCTGGACACGAGGCTCAGAACAAGACTGAAGTTGGTTCCAAGGCCAGGAGCTGGGTAGGTTTCAATGAACACTAATCAAATCACAAGACTAATTGGAAAGCACACGCTGTCTGTCCAAGAACTGATGCTCCTGTGAGACGCAGTGCCAAAGAGTTAATGTGCCTTCTTGAGTGGAAGCTTTCTGTAGTGCTGGAGCTTGTGGGGACTTGCTGTGGAGGTACCTGGGTAGTAGACAGCTGAGAACCTGAAACTCTGCCAGAGAAATGTTTATCAAAAGGGCTATTCTTGTCACTCCCAAGGTCTCTGCTTCCAGCTGTGGCTTCTTGACCAGTATGGTGTTGAAAGGCTTTCCAAAATGTATTTACGATACCAACTTAATCTTTGCTCCTTTCCTTCTCCTTCCATCTTGCTTGCAAGTTGCTCCTCCTGAGTTGTAACATGTTTCAACAGTGCCTTGCTGCTCCAGCGTTTTTATTCTGCTTTGACCAAGCAAAGGTGTAATTCTTGAAGTTTGTAACAGGCTAATTCACAGTCTTCAGTTTGTTCTGTTTCCTAAAAGACCAGATCCCCAGGCAGGGACAGAGCCTGCTTACAACCTGTCAGTTCCCAGAACCACAGCAGGAGCACTGACATCACTGCTCTGATGTCAGCTGAAGGTCAGTGCTGGTGAAAGCACTTTTGTACCGGGAATGCCCAGATGGCAGAGCAGGGATAGCAGATAGAAGTGCAAGCCTGAGCCATGCTTGTTCTCTTCCTGCCTAAACTCCTGGAGGAACGAAGTAATGTGCTTGCTCTCACCATACAATTTAGTGTGTACCAGGAAATAAATGAAATTAACTTAACAGCTATTGGCTGCCAATCACTCTCCTCCTTACTGTGCAGTAAGGGCTCACGTCCTGTTACAAGCCACCTCTTTTCCCTTGTGCTTACTTCCTCTCCTCTGCTTGCCTCAAGCCATCCTCCCCATTAGAACAGCCAGAAACCCTCACTGCTAGGCCAGACACAGAGGTGAGTATCAAAACCCCTGTAACTAACTTGGTGTGCAGCACAAAAAGAAGATTCTGAGGTGTTAACTCTGAGCAGCCTGAGCTGCAGCTTGCTGAGCATATGAAGAAGGGTGTTTTTGAGTGGTATAAATTATTTGGAGCTGCTGGAGGGAGACAGTTTTGTGCAGAGGGTGTGAATTTTGCCTGCCTGGAATATCCTGTATCTTTGCTTTGCTCAAATAGCCTTATGTATGAAGCAC
Organism: Heliornis fulica; assembly: GCA_013399135.1. NCBI lineage: Eukaryota > Metazoa > Chordata > Aves > Gruiformes > Heliornithidae > Heliornis > Heliornis fulica. Next base: position 284,815 of record VXBZ01012713.1, on the reverse strand, counting down.
TTTATCCAAACGCAGGAATTAAAGAACTATTACTACAGCTGGTAGACTGGAAATGTTTACAGATCCTACTATTACATTCCAAGACCCTATCTGTGTTACATGTGTTTGTAAAAGTGTTTAAAAAAAATAAATCCAAAACTTGTGTAAGATGTTCTAGCTGTGCTGTGTTATTTCTAGCACACTGTGCCAGGCTGAGCAGGTACCATGAGGCAAAGCCTGCAACCGCGGTGATGGCACCTCGCAACAGGCACTTGCTGAAAGGTGACTTAGTTCAGTGTATTTTTATCTGAAATTCACAGAACTGTAGGGGTTGGAGGGGACCTTGAGAGATCAAGTCCAACCCCTGCCAAAGCAGGTTCCCTAGAGGTCCGTGTCCAGAGGGGTCTGGAATATCTCTGGAGAAGGAGACTCCACAACTCCATTGGGCAGCCTGTCCCAGTGCTCCCTCACCAGGAAGAAGTTTCTTTCCTCATCAGTGTGGAACCTGCTGTGCTCCAACTTGTGACCATTGCCCCTTGTCCTGTCCCCACAGGTCGCTGAGAAGAGGTTGGCATCTCCCTTTGCCTCCCACACTTCAGATATTGATAAACATTGATGAGATCCCCTCTCAGCCTTCTCCAGGCTGAACAGCCCCAGCTCACTTGGCCTTTCCTCATAGGGGAGATGCTCCAGGCCCTTCCTCATCTTTGTGGCCTCTGCTGGACTCTCTCCAAGAGATCCCTGTCTGGTTTGTACCAGGGAGCCCAGAACTGGACACAGAACTCCAGGTGAGGCAAACAGTTCAAGCTCCTGGCAGGAGTGAAAGCAGGGGCCAATAGTGACAGACACCTGCCTCTGCCTTGTTTCCCTACCTCCTCTACCCTTGCATTGCCCTCAAACAGAGCATCCTGAAGGGATCTCTTCCCAAACATTAGGAGACTTTCCCAGCACTGGTCAAGCCTTGCTGTGTCCCAGAACATAATTCCAAGTAGGGAGCCATGTAGAAACTGGCAGAGGGATGGTACCTAATGGACTGCTGCAGCACATTCCACTAACATTCCCATGAAAGGAGGCCAGCTACTGAGAGGCCTTTGGCCAGTCTAGAAGCTGGCCAGCTGCTTACACCAGAACAACACATGCTTTTACTAAAAAATATTTTTTATTGTTAAAAACATTTTGAGCCACGAGGGAAAAGCCATTAAGATTTGGCTTCCTGCGAAGAAAAGGGTTAACACCCAAGTTTTATTAGCTGAGATCATGTAACCACTAAACTACACCACAGCCAGGACTTCACAGCACAGAAAATCTCATTACTTTTATTTCTGCTCTAAGAAACCCCCTTATTTTCCTTACTTCCCAGTGACCTGGCACATAAGTCTCCTTCCTGGGGAGCTGAGAGAGCAGACCCTTCCAAGCAGCACTCTTGGTGGTCTAACCCAATGTGGGCAGCAGTGCAGGAGCTGGAAACTTCTGTTTTCTTAAACTTCCTCCACTTCTTTTAGGGTGTGCTCCAGGATAGTGTCTTGTCCCTGGAACTTAAAATAGCCATGGAACAACTTTTTCCGAAGCACCAAGGGAAACCAATAGATGTCATCTGCCCACATGTGCTTGAATGGCACTTCATCCAGATGAAACCACTGTGGTCGCATTTCTGCAGGGGAGAACACAAAAGAACTTTGCGTGAGGCTTCTCGCTTGGTTTCACTGCCTGGACTTCAAACATCTGTCAACAGCAGCTCTGCTCCACAGCCTGGCTGCTTCACTTCTCAAAGGGATTTTGGCATCAATAGTCTGTTTCCTAAGAGCAACACTGTGTCAGAAGAGAACAGGTGTTCTTCCTTCCCCACCACTAGCTACCTACCATCACTTTCTGTTGGCTCTCCATGGAAATGGTCTGCTCGGAAAATGTGAACTTCCATGAGTTCAGAGTTGCCTACAAATTCAAATGTGATCTGACCCATCTTCTGCAAGGTGTCCACCGTCAGTCCACTCTCCTCCAGGAGCTCCCTGCACGAGAAACAGACTTCTTGACATGAGAGTGGTGGGAGAGCACAAAAGCAGGCTTTCCTGCGGGCTGGCAGGAGAAGAGGTGATGCTGGAAGGGGAAGCTTAAGGAAAACGGACTGTTTAGTGTAATTTATGCTCCTTGTGACAGGATGACCTTTCCTGAGATGAGATAGAAATGCATGAACGCTCATGGACATGTAGCTGGATCATAGAATCATAGAATTATAGAATAATTAGAGTTGGAAGAGACTCCCAGAGGTCATCTAGTCCAACCCCCCTGCAAGAAGCAGGGACACCCCCAACTAGATCAGGTTGCTCAGGGCCTCATCCAACCTGGCCTTGAACATCTCCAGGGATGGGGCATCCACCACCTCCCTGGGCAACCTGTTCCAGTGCTCCACCACTCTTACAGTGAAGAACTTTTTTCTAATATCCAATCTAAATCTCCCTCCCTCTATTTTGAAACCATCACCCCTTGTCCTGTCACAACAGGCCCTACTGAACAGCCTCTCCCCATCTTTCTTGTAGGCCCCCTTGAGGTACTGGCAGACCGCTAGAAGGTCTCCCCAGAGCCTCCTCTTCTCCAGGCTGAACAGCCCCAACTCTCTCAGCCTGTCCTCAATGTGGCTTAAGAACTCTGAGATGCACTTCATTTAGACAAGAAAAAGGCTCTGCCAGCTCCAAGCTAAATTCCAAGCTAGAATTCGCAGTCTTAAGGGGAAGCAGGTAATAAACACTGCAACAACTGTATTTGATACAAAATCAACTATGGCAAAGGCTGACACTTATTTAAGTAACACTGCCTGCTACATAGCAGGATTTGCACGCAGAATGTTAGGAATACCATCCCCCCTTCAACACCGTGTAAAACCCAAAGTGATTGTGTAAACTCTCCATTTCTACTCCTTGGGAGTACATTTAGCATAACAAGAGGCTAAAAGGCAAGACTTTTAAGAGCAGTTTGAGAGACTTGCCAGGCAGCTCCTCTCCGTGCACCACCCGGCTACTTGAGGCACATTCAATTACTCGCTCTGTTTATGCCACACACTTCAGGCTGCTTTGATTTTTCCTTGCCCCTAACAGAACCAGCACAGCTTGAACTTAGTCATGGCTTTTCTAATGTACAAAAAGAAGGGATATTCTGAAACAGTGTATCTTCAGTTAAGGTTAATAATTAATGTAGTTGCATGTTTGGCAGCAGCTTAATTTAAAAATGTAATAGAAATGACCTTTAAGGCTCCAACTTTCTTTGGCATCAATTTCATGGATCCCATCATTTGAAATTATACTCCAACTTAATGTCTTAGCCAATTTTAGTTTGTCTGCCTGAGAAGCTACCCATTTCTAAAATAGATACAGTTTTTCCAGAAACAAATCTAAAAGCCTCATTTTACAGGCTGTGATAATTGAACAACAAAGATCCACACTGCTTTGGTTCTCCAAAAATGTATGTCTGCCACTGGACTCTATATAAGAGGTGGAAATGTTACTGTAGCAAGCTAGAAATAAGGAACTTGTAATTCCTGTTGTAAGATGTGTCTCTGAGAAACTGTGGGTGTGCAGGTGCTCACGGAAATGTGGTGTACCTAGGGGAGTACAGAAATCTTACAGACAATGGAAACTCCTGGTCATGTTTCAGTTTAATATTTAACTCTGTGCTGGGAAGACACTTTGTGCCTTTTGCAAACCCAACAGAGACAGCAGAGCGGGGAACTGCAGCATAATACCTGACTCTGGATGCAGAGCAGAGGTGGTGAAGTGTGATTTGGACTGTGTGGGTCTCCTGAAGGAGAGCTGCACCCTGAGCAGCACTGACAGTGGTGTTTGCCAGGAAGGGGGCTGTGTGCCCAGCTGGCCTTGAGTGCTGCTTCTTCAGGTAACTGCGCAGGATCAGCTGCATCATTCTGCAACACACTCTTACCAGCTACATCGAATGGACTGAGGACTGGACTGACCCACACTCCACAGCAGCAAGCACTGGCTGAGCTGTGGCATGTTACACTGAGATTGATGAAACTTTTATGACATATGGACTAAAGCTCCAGTTTCTAACTCTGGGCTATTGTGTTTAAACCTAGGAAGTCCAATGCTAAATTAATCCAATGATACAATTTACACCATAATCCATGGAAATGTCAGACTAGCAAATGGAGGCCTGATTTTTAACTGATCTCCCTCCACTCAGAGGGAGTGGAAGGACTCAGAAAGGACTTCAGGTACATTAATGCTGTACATGGCTGGGTGCACATCTGCAGAGCTCCCTCCTGTCCTCTGGATTAGCTCTCCGCAGAACTCAGGCGGTTGTACCTGCACAGCTGAGAAGATGGTTCAGGGGAAAAGCTGTTAGATGGCCGTTGAGCACCAACACTGAACTTCCTGCAGGTGCAAGGGTGATTCTGGGCATGTATCAGAGAGGGAGGAGGTAGCAAAGTGTATCAGCAACACTCACATAAAGAGCAAGGTACCTAGTTTTTAGAGGAGTTTAGCAATTGGGCTGTGGTCTGCCATTTCATTTTAATGACCAGACATAAGAACTTCAACCTATCAGTACTAAAAGCTTAAAAAGTGGAACTGTGCCTCTGTTCTGAAGGAACTGGACTCCTTAACTCAGCACCGGGGCTTCAAAATGCTGCCATGTAGCCAAATACTTAATTTCTACAGTCCCTTTCATCACAGAACTTTCTGTGACCCTGTCATTACATTTTCATGCAGTACTAAAAATGCTACTAGAAGGTAGGCAGCATCTGTTCAACAGTGCGTGGTGTACTGACATGATGTAATGCTGCTACAGAGCCACCAGTGTCCACCGCTAGCAGAGCGAGTCTCAGATTAGGTCAGAGTCCAAGACCCGTGAGGGAGGACGCTCGGTAGCTTCCAGCTCCTCGTCTCCAGGACGATAGTTAAAGATTGGCAGGTGAGAGGCAATGGGAGCTTACTGCGATGCTGGACACGTTCTCTGATCCGTTCATGGGTATCGCGGGGGCTATGAGGGTGCTGCTGACCAGCCGAGCCACGGGAACGCCACCTGCAGCCCACCACGACCGGTCTAACACCTCCCAGTGGCCTGACACCCCAGGGCACCGTCCGAGCCGGGCTGGGCCTCACCTGCGAGCGGCCTCCTCGATGCTCTCTCCCGGCTGTACCTTCCCGCCGAATCCGTTCCACAGCCCGGCTCCAAACCCGCGTTTCTTCATGCCCAGGAGGACGCGGGGTGGCTGCACCACCAGGACCAGGGTGAAGAGCCTGGTCGTGCACATGGCTCCTGGGAGGGGAACGAGAAGGACCCGCTGCGCCAAGGGCTGCCGGCAACCCCTCTGAGGGGAGAGGCCAGGCTGCTCCCTCAGCCCAGCGGCTCCTCCCCAAGCGCCTGGCCCCACCATCCCTAGCCCAAACCCTCGGTACTTCTCCAACGCTCCCCACCGCCCCTTGCTTCTGCCCCTCAGCATCCCTCCCTCCCCGAGCCCTTAACCACCCCCAGGCTCCCTGCGCACCTCCACCCTAAGCGCCCGACTCCCAGCGCCCCGCTCCGTCCCCCACCTCAGCAGGAGCCCGGCCTAGGCCCGCTCGGCCTTTCCCGCGCCGCTCCCGCCGACACCGCCCCGCGGTAGCTG
>VXBZ01012713.1:137719-269067 GCA_013399135.1 Heliornis fulica | reverse complement strand
ATATATATATATATATGTATATTCATATAAATACACACACACTATATATATATACACATGGTGTGTTTATCATCATCTAGCTTTGAAGTTTGGTATTTTTCATGCCAGTTTGAGGTTACCCACTTAATAGGTAATGGAAAATGACAATTTGGGTGACAGATGAAAGCAACTAAATGACTTTCTCTTGCCTTTGTTTTTGAGGTGAGTTATCAGGTCTGAAGGTTTGCAAGAGTGTGAGTTGCTTCTAGATCCAGTTGTTCTATTTTTTGGTTGGATATGATTTCTGTCTATCACTATCCATAATGTCCAGCTTGGAGACTCTTAGCCTTGTGTGTTTTTTCTTTCCATTGTTTCAGACAATCACTGTTTTAAAGGGGAAAATATCAGAGCTGCAGTGGAATATAATGAATCAAGAGATGCAGATGACAAGCCAAGACTCTCAGAAGCAGGAGCTGATGGAACAGCTGGATGTTCAACTTAAGTAAGCAGGGGATGAATGACTCTAGGGAGAACAAGGCAAACAAAACTTCACTCTTCTGCAGTTGTCACTCAGAACTTTCAACAGCGTTTGATTTCTGCTCTTCAAAGGGGTTCTTTGATCTGGATGTGCAGGTTACAACCATTGTTTGAAACTAGTTCTGAGGTGTGATTTAATTTTACCTTGAGGAGGAAAAAAAAATACTTGAGTTTAAAATCTCAGCGTGTCTCATGTTCATGTTAGAGTTAACAGAAAGCTTGTGGGTGGGAAAGGCTAATCTGAACTTTATAGAGTGAACAGAACAAAAATATCAAGCCATAAATCAGAGTTGAGGGGTAGCTCAAAGATATGAATGTTTTTTCCTTGCTTACTAAGTCAAGCTCTTCAATTTCAAAGGTGGTGTTTATTTACTGTGAGTGCTTATTTGTTGGTTTCAGAGCTAAGGTAGCTTGATAGTATATATTTTTTTGTATTTCTCAAGATGCATCTTAGTACCAATGTGTGGTTTTGGCCCCAAATTAGAGGGAGATTGTCTCTCAAACAGTTGCAAACTCATACTATCTTCTCTAACAGTACCATATATCTTGTTAGTGGAAATGTTTGTCAGAGATGCTTCTGCATGTGGACTGTTTCTGGTATGTGAATCCTGGGTGCTAAATGCCTTTTGTGTCTACATCTAATAGAAAATGGCAAGAGGCTAGTCAGCAAATCCAGACATTGCAAGCAAGCCAATCTCTACTGGCAGAATATGAACAGAAGATTAAGGTAAGAAGCTTGGTGGACTGTATAGAGCTAGTTTTTAATTTCTTCCATGGAAGAATAGAACAATGTGGTTTTTTTGTTAGTTTTTGGGTTTGGTGTTGATTTTTTTGTTTTTTTTTAATGACTGTTGCAGAAATAGAAAGGTTAGTTTCTTGTATAAGAAGCTCATCTAGTGGCCAGCAAGAACTTGAAGGTGGTTAAATTCAATTGGATGCACCAGGGTATCTCCAGTTGGCCTTAACGTGATACTCTTCACCTTTGTTGTATCAGCTGACTGGAAAAATAAGTCCACCAGTGCCCTTTCCATAGAGAGGTGTTTTATAACCTTATGCAGTGCTCTGGATGAGTGGCCTGTTTGATCTTGTCCTAGCCCAGTCCATCACTGTTCTAGAGCAATTTATTTTTTTTAATGGTGGAAGATGAACCTAGCAACTGCAGTTGCATTTCTGCTTCCCAGAAAATCCTTCCTCTGGAGTTGTGGTTAGTTCTTTTAGTGCAATCTCTTGCATAGCTTTCAAAACCAAAGTGACTACAATGTGAGTATAGAGGTGCTTTATGTCCTTTCAAATTAACAGGTTGGTGGAATTGTATTTTTTTTCACTTCCTCCTGCAGTTGGAGCCACTGGAAGGAAAGGCTGCAATATAACTCTAAATAAACTTTTATTTTTAAATTATTTTTATATAAAAAGTCATGTTTATTATAATACTAAAAGGCAAGGTTAGGTTTCTTTTCAGTCTTAATATTTGCAGGCCATCAAAGTGTCCCTCCTTAAGTTTCACTGACAGAGAGATGGAGGACAAGAAGATCACAGATTTGGTTCAGTCAATAGATGAAGATACTTTTAATGGTTAGCAGAGAATTTTTTTTCCTGTTGCTATGAACTTAGGGTGTAGAGAAGAGGCCAGCTCAGGTGTTACAAGAGTCCTCTACTTTGAGCAGGGGACTGGACTAGATGACCTACTGAGTTTCCTTCCAACTTTATTTAAGTCACTGATTTGAGTTTAAACAGCACAGTGGAAACTTTCAGAAGATCCAAGTTTTACCATTGCTGTCCTCTTGTCATTCTGTTTTCCAGGATCTGGAACAGAAGTTCTCCCAGCAGGAACATGATGCTCTAATTGTCAAGAACATGAAGGCAGAACTGGCCCGTTTCCCAAAAATGGAACGGGAATTGCGCCAACTCAGGGAGGAAAATGCCTACTTCAGGTGGCAGAAGTGCTCAGTTGTTCAGAGGGTTTTCCTGAGTTCTTCTGTACCTGTTGCAGTTGTGTTATGGGGATTCTCAGATCCTTCTATTTGCATTCCATATGGGAACCTTTAGAAGAAAGCCTAAATATTTCATATAAATACTGTGTATGAGTTGGGCAGTGTTGTGATGGTTACTAGATGAGAGGCTTTGGCAAGGTCTGAGTAATCTTCTCAAACACAGCAAGAGTGTATTGATCACTCTGGATGGTGATACCTCTGCCAGAATAAAATTCAATATTTAATGATAGTGATGAACTCTCTACAGGTTTGGGAAAGTAATCCCTGTAGAGGCGAGAGATAGCTGAACGTTTCTGTAATAACTCTTTTGGTTTAGTTACTGTTACCACTATTTTAAAGGGTCTGTTGTTCAGCAGAACATGTGGAAAGTCTTTTGTTTTAAATTTCTAAAGCACTTGCTATAGCCCTCAGCACAGGAGACTTTCTGGGTTTCTGAAGTGACAATTAGTTTGACAAATTAAATTCCGATGTAGTGTGAAATAACTTGCCTCAAAGATTTCTTTTTTCTTTTTGAATGAACTTAATTTCTGTCTTTCAGTGCAACTTGAAAAAAAAACCCACTGAAATTATGTGAGGGATCTTGCCAGCCTTTTCTTACTCTAAAATGAATTATTTTCTTTAGTTTTTTCATTATCATTTAAAATTGTTTATCTTGTAATCTTTTCTCATGCTTGTGTTTTGTGCACAGAAACATGGTATCAGCAGATTAGAGGTCATAGTTTTTTTTTTTAGATCTCACCCTCTATTGGGAGTAAAACCCCTCAATCTGAATGCTTGGTTGGTCATCAGAGTACTGAAAAAGCCTCAGTGTCTTCTGCTTGCTCTGTTCTAATCCTGCATTCAGACTGAAGATCAGGAGTCTTTTGGGAGAATTTTGCTATCCTTTTGCTGTTGTTCCAAAGCAGATACTACACCTCAGGTTATTTGGAGATAATCAGGATTTATTTATTTATTGGGAGCAGTGGCTTTGTTACTGAAGCGAGTCAGTTAAATACCGTAATGTTTGTCAGCGTGATCTGATTCCCTTTTAATTCCAGGTGTGTCTGGAAATTTGTGTAAGTAGATAAAGTTTGCATGGCTCTCTCGTCATTGTTTCTCTTCTCACTATAGGGAAATGAAAGAAAACAATGGATTGCTTAAAGAGGAGGTAGAAGGTCTCCAAAGAAAACTGGAGCGCTACGAGAAGGTCCAAGCACAGCTAGTGACTGTTGAATTGGAAAATGAGGTGAGGAGCTACAAATATTTGGTAGATGAGCAGAATAGAGTTGTTTGGTTTTTTTTTTGTTGCCTGTCCTGTAATTTAGACTCTGTATTGTGTGAATTGAGGTCTGATACCTGTTCTAATTAAAGTGTTCAAACCAGGCACTTACAAACTTAAATGCCAGTGTGAGGGAAGGTAGGGCAGTGAAGGTGAAAGAGGCAGAAGGCTATCTGCTGTTCAGCTGGATATTTTCTTTAAAGAACTATCTTCCTTTTAAGCTTTGTATTGTCAAATGAATGTGTTGTCAGAACACACACACACTTGGTACTTGATACACACTTGGCTTGCTGCCAGTGTGAGCAGGGCCAGAATGTGATCTCAGGTGAATAAAACCCTCTCACTTCCATCCCACTCCATCAGGTGTACAGTGAGTTTTCAAGAGACTAACCTAAACATGTAAACTCATTCACCTGCAGAACCATACTGCTGTCTGATCACGTTCAGATAATACTGTCTGGTATTGAGTGGAAGTACAGAGGAGGAGCTGGAAGAGGAGAAATGGGCACTTCAGCTCATACAGAGTTGGTGTTGAGGATATGGCTTTTCTTTGCTGCAGTCTAGTCTGCCAAGGTCTAGTACATTGATGGTAGATCACAGTTAGATTGTCTATAGTGCTGAAGTGTGACACAAATTCTGTATATCCTGGAGCTGTAGTGACAGGGAAAATGTTTGTGAGGGATGGAGACCAACAGTCAAAAAGTTCAAGATAAGATTAAATCTGGAAGAGGAAAAAGAAAGACACTGAGTTTGAATGGGCAAGTTTTAGAGAACTGGAAAATGAGCTGTTTAAAACATGTGTCGTTAACTCTTCTTTTGATCTCTACTTCAGAAACTTCTGGGAAAATTAAAAAGCTGGGAGAAACTGGACCAGAGCACTGGCTTGAATATCAGGTATGTGCTCTCAGCTCTAGAGGGAGGTAAAACTTTTAAACCTCTTTTCTCTTAAACATCTGATTTCTGAAGTGTATTTGTCATGCTTTCTTGTCATTGCTTCTTCTCATGTATAATAAAACTACTGGAGGAACTTGTACATGTAGAACTGCAAGACATGCACTGGTATAAAGTATCTTTGGGAATTAAGATGTTTTCCACCATTTCAGCCTGACTGTTTCTCTGAGGCTGAGGTTGAGTTTTCAGTTCTTTTAACTTCTTGCATATGGTTAACCACATCCATTTTTAGAAATTCTGATGGCTTAATAAGTGAACTTGTAAGAATTTTAGAATATGTCCAGAGAAGAGAATGTATGTTATTTATGACAAACCGGTGTAAATGTGATTTCTTTGAAATCTGGGTATCAAAATAAACTACCAGATCTTGATGATGTGACTTTTCTTGCCTAAAGCAGCTAAAGAACAGATGTTAAACTAGTCTAACAGAGAAACTGAATAAACTCAGTTTCCTATAAAAGGGGGCAAAAAGCCCCTACCCCCAATGGTGTTTTGTAACACCAGCTAGACTCTTGTGTGCTGTTACTTCACAACTCTTCCTGATATACAGAGCATTGAACCAGACATTCAGAACTCTGGCATAAAGAGGGGCTGGAAATGGTGCATCTTCTGCTTATTTTCTTCCACTGCAGAAGGTTTTCTGTGTAGCTGTGATGCTTTTGTGTGTCATGTATTCCAGCACTCTTTTATTTTCTCTAAATATTCACATTATTGGTATGCTAGAAGGAGAGATGCTTCTTTGTAAATAACTGTTTTGCTGTGAGTGTTATAGCCCAGATCACCTTTCATACTGGATTGTGGCCTCAGCAGTAACATGGGTTGTGGAACTTAATTTTACCAATTGTTTGTTTATTCTGTTCATTCTGTGTGCCTGGCAGCAGAGGTGTGTCTGCACACTGCTGGGAGGGTTTGGAAGTCAGTGTGGTTGGATATGCACATATGATTTGGCACATTACTGCTTCACTTAGAAGATACTTGTCTTCCACTTAGGGAAGCCCCCTTAATTTTCTCAGTGTCTTCTGTTTAATGAGGATCAAAAATCTCTTTCTGGAGGCATGCTAGTAGGTAGCATGCTTGAGATTCTTGTTTGCATCTGCTGAGGATACATACACTTCAGTGAAGTTAGAATTGTGCTGAATCCATGGCAGGGAATGGACAGAAGTGGTATGAAACCCTTTCACAGAACATGTTCTATCAGACAGCGGAGTAAAAGCTTTTTACTTACCTCAAGCTGTTAAAGGTTTAATGAGGTAATTTCACAGTGGGAGAGAAATGGAACCAAGTGATTCTGCCTGTTGAAGTCTAATAACTCCTTCATTTAAAATCAGAATATTCGCTGTAAAGTGTTAGGTTTTTGATTGGACCATATTGTTTAGTGCTATTAGTGGTGTCTTCTCGTACTGAAAGGGAATTGCTCTTGAGAAAAATCATCTTCTGCATGCAGTTGTAGCAAGTGGAACTGGATGATTTTCCACTCCATTTTTATTTGTTGGTGTGGTGGGGTTTTTTTTTCTCCTCACACTTCTTAGAGCATGAATTACATTCATTTTTGTTCAGGAATATGAAGATAAGAGATCGCTGTCCTAGTCAGCCTCCTGGAGTATGCTGTTGATGAAAGTTTGAGAAGAGTTAATTGCTCATCTCACAGCAAAATAAACCAGGAACAAGTTGGAGGGCTGTCCCAAGGAGTCAGAGCACTGTGCTGCTTGCTAATAACTCGATAAGCAAGGAAAAGAGAGAATGCATTAGGATTTCTCATCTTCCCTTATCACGCTCCTCACTGATACAGAGAACGGCAGGGAAGTGCGTGCAGCGTTCAGGAGAGGATGGTTTTTCATTTCCTCCAGCGCTTCCACAGGGCTTGTTCTGTGTCTGCTCTCAGTGGTTTCTGTTCACTGATTGCCTGGTCCCAGCAGGCTTTTTGTCAGATTGGCTTATGATCAGACCTATGAGTGTAATTTTCGAGTGTAATTTTATGTAATAACACTTGGAAAGGAGGTGCAGCTTTTAGGAGTGTAGTGGTAATCCCACTGTTTTTAGTACCGGTATCTTTCTGGTAACAATGGAAGAGCTAATGTTGATAATGCTTCACCTTTTGGGGGGAAAACAAGTTCATTAACAGTTTACTCAAAGGCTAATCTTATGTTTGCTAGTTCTGGATTCCCCTTGTAAGCTCCTGGGTTTTCCTCTTATGAAATATGAAAACAAAGACAGCTTTAGCTCTAGAGCGTGTCGGTGTGTTTGCATTGTTGTGCAGTGTTCTTTCCAGAACTTGCCCATGGAATGATGCCTGCCTTATATGAACACTATATAATGTACTTGTAAGCTGCACAATGCCCAGGTGACAAATGATACACACTGTAGTTATGTATGGTTTATGTGTACATGCTATGAATCTACATCATCCTTTTTGTGACCAATTACATGTCCTTTTGATAGCTTCTTACTTGCTGGTATGGTTGGCTCTCTCATTGTGGATGGAATTCTGTCTTCTGGGTCCTGTTTGTATATTACTGATATATATATATATATATATATATACACACACACACACTGTTAGTGTTTTCATACCTCTGTCACCCATTGCTCTGACTTCATGTTATTGCTGTTGAATTCTTTTTCTACTGTAGAAGCTAAAAAAAACCAAAANCATTGCTCTGACTGAGTGTTCCTGCTGTTGAATTCTTTTTCTACTGTAGAAGTTTAAAAAAATAACAAAACCAAACCAAAACCCACTAAACTTTGAAATTATTGCGTTGTGAGTAGAAAGTTTTGGAGTTTTCTCTCCTTGAGAAGGATACTCATGTACAGCTGTTGTAGAACCTTGTTATTACTAAAGAGTTGTGTGGAAAATTAGCTTCTTGTCTTCTGTCTCTACACTGTGTGTTGATGTAGTTTGTATATTTTCAACAACTCGGTTAAACTAAGACTGGATTTTGCCCATCATCACCGAAGAACCATGTTGATCATGAGAGAATTGTTGGGTGTTTTTTCAGATTTCGATTATTAACTTAGAGATATTGTCCAGGTAGTTTCTTGACTGACATTAAATTGTATTTTAACAGGAAAATATGTCTGTCAGGTTTCTTTGGGTGACACTGTGCAACACCAGCCACGAGATGGCAACGTTTCTCCTGCTGCTGCAGGCACCGGGTTTGCTGCTCCAGCCCGATGCGAAAGGCGCAGGAAGGGCCAGCTAGTCTAATGAAAACCGTGCGGTGCTCCTGTCAGATCTTTGAGAGTCTCTTTAACGTCATATGCATAAAATCACTGTCTCTTATCCAGTGCTCAGTGTAGAAACTTGGCATGGAGAAGACTTGTGTGTATTTCTCTAATGATGCCTAGAGCAGATGGTTTTCCTACCGATGCTGTAAGCTTAAGGACTGCACACATTCTTCATCTCGACTTATTTAATAGAATTATAGAATCACTTGGTTTGGAAGAGACCTTTAAGATCATTGAGTCCAACCCCAGCCTAACCCTGCCTAGTCCACCTCTAGACCATGTCCCTCAGCACATCATCTACTCTCCTTGTAAATCCCTCCAGGGATGGAGACTCCACCACTGCTCTGGGCAGCCTGTTCCAATGCCTGACAACCCTTATGGTAAAGAAAGTTTTCCTGATGTCCAACCTAAATCTCCCCTGGTGCAGTTTGTAACTTTAGGAGCTGTTTGAAGCCTGGTTCTTCTTTCCTTACCCCAAGCTGTAGAATCACATCCTTAAGAACAGTACTGATATTGTCCTGACTTTCCCTTCAGTACCAGGTAGAAGATACCCAAATACAAAATGAGGGTTATTGTCTGTGAGTTTTTACTTTAAACAAGCCTTTTTTTTTTTTTTGCCTTTTTGCTTATCTGTGTTTGGCTGGCATTGTCTTTGTCCTCTAATGAATTATCCAGTTGATGTTTCTATCCATGAACAGATATATCTTGGAGTACAGAATAATACAAAACTATGTGCATCAGGTATATTTTAGAGATGAAGTTGTTAGTAAGTCAGATGCTGGTAGTGATCAGTAGCAGCTGACAATGGCTGATGCTGAATTTCTTTGTATTTACCTATAAGTGGCTGAAGAATGCAAATTTTGAAAGGTTGAAATTTTGCCAAAAATATACAGATGTTTGTTAAGGCTGACAGGTGAACCACAAGCGACAGCTTCAAAGGAGTTTTACTCCAGGCAGGTTTTTTTTTTAATTTTTAGAGAATAAATAATGTGTGGCTTTTTTTTTTTTTGTTTGTTTTGTTGGTTTCTTAGGTGTTTGTTTGTGGTTTTGTTTTTTAATGGAAAGTACCGACTGTACAAAGTTTTTACTTTTTTTACCTGGTAAACTCAAAGATCTTTATAAAATAATTCTGCTGCATATACATTGGTGATAGATTTTTAGTGTTAGAGCAATCAAGGATTGAAATGTAATCAGATATATTTATAATAGCCTATTAAAGTAGGTCTTTACTTTTTGGGGGGCACCATTTTCTGTTGCAGAGAGTACTGTCAGCTGAGACATGGTGTTTCTGTGTGGAAGATAAAGCAAAACATTTCATTTTTGGAATAGTTTTCCTCTATTCTATGCCTGTCACAAGGAAGCAATAGAGAAGTCAGCTGTCTTTTCTGAAGTGCCACAGAATGCAGGGGTGAGATCTGTGAGATCTGTGTATCAGAAAGAAGAGCAGTGTGCTGTGACCCCTCTGTGTTGCTCAGAGGCTCCAGTTGTGGTCTTGGGCATTCTTGAGTTCCATCCAGTTGTGGTTATACAAGGAGACAGGTCTCAGCCCCCTGATGCCTATGGTGTAAGGCTGATCTGGAGGCACTCTAGGGTTTAATGGAGCATCGTGTGTTTGGAGAGTGTGAAGCTGGTGTAGCTGTCTCCCATGTTTGCTGTCCAGGCCTGTGAAGAGAAGTGCAGATTTGACAGGAATTCAGGCCGGCGCTGAAGGCCCGTTTTCCCGCGGTGGAGCCTGCCAGCTGCAGACAGCAGACACTGATCTGCTGACCTGTCGCCTAGAGCCAGAGAACCTGTTAATGCTGACCTGGTTTTCTTTCTGAAACATCTGTGGGCTGGCTGGCTGACAAATCTTGGGGACTAGCTTCCTGCAATGTCTGAGACCAATTAAGAAGAGGAGATGGTGTGAATGTGTATGCATTTCCTCTCTAAGAAAGGGTTTAATTAAGTGGCAGGCATCTCTATTTAGTACAGTGGGTAGCACAGTTGTAATTTGTGGTTACACAGGTGCTACGGTGGTACTGGAAGTCCTTCTGTGCAGATTCTGCTTTTGGAGATGGGGGAAGGGAGGAGAGAGGGAGGGAAAAGGGAATCAGATTTCTTGATTCTGCATTTAGTGGTGGATTAGTGCTCTTTTTTTTTCGGTGAATAGAAGAGAAGGGAGAATATTGGAGTTCTCTGCTTTCCTTTTTGAATCTTGATTAAATGTGCTTAGCTACTCTGCTCTCTCTTCCATCTCAGGCTTTGAATATCTTTGCAGTAGTGAATGAAGCTCATAATCTTCTCCCTTCTCACAAGGTAGTAATTTACCTTTCTCTGAATGTCCATTATGAAAAAGTGGTTACTGGTTTAAAAAAAAATAAAAAAAAATCTGTTGACAGATATACAAAGCAGTGCATGTTGAAATAATGTGAATTGCTCATATGCATTTCTGGGTACTTAATTAACTGCAACCAATCAAGACAAGACTGGGGGTTACTGTTGCTAGTTTCAGTAATGCCATATTTCTGGCATCAACGCTCCATAGTTGAAGATACATTAGTCTGATGTATCCAACTGGTTTTCTGTCACCAGGCAAGAAATTGATCTAATTAGGTGTTTGATGATGTCTGTAATGGTGCCGCTGATCTGAACTTAAGTACTCATTTCTGTGAGGTTTTTTTGGGGAGTTTTCTGGGATGGTTAATGGTGAGACCTCTACTTCAGAGCTAAGTCCCTAATTGGAGAAGAAAATTAGAATGTTGTAATAAGAGAATATTGAAACTTCATTTTGTACACCTAAGTTTTATGTAAATAATTGCAATTTATGATCTGTGAACACACTGAAAATTGCATGACTGCTGCTGACAAGTTTCCCAATATAAAATAAGCTGTCTCATCACAGTTGGAATTCCCAGGGTACCAAACAGATAGATAAACACCACACAGAATCACAGAACTGTAGGGGTTGGAGGGGACCTTGAGGGATCGAGTCCAACCCGTGCCAGAGCAGGTTCCCTAGAGCAGGTCACACAGGTCAGTATCCAGATGGGTCTGGAATATCTCCAGAGAAGGAGACTCCAGAACCCCCCTGGGCAGCCTGTCCCAGTGCTCTGTCACCATCACTAGGAAGAAGTTCTTCCTCACATCAGTGTGGAACCTGCTGTGGTCCAACTTGTGACCATTGCCCCTTGTCCTGTCCCTACAGGCCACTGAGAAGAGGTTGGTCATCTCGCTTTGTCTCCCACACTTCAGATATTGATAAACACTGATGAGATCCCCTCTCAGCCTTCTCTTCTCCAGGCTGAACAGCCCCAGCTCACTCAGCCTTTCCTCACAGGGGCGATGCCCCAGGCCCTTCATCATCTTTGTGGCCTCTCCTGGACTCTCTCCAGGAGATCCCTGTGTGGTTTGTACCAGGGAGCCCAGAACTGGACACAGGACTCCAGGTGAAGCCTGACCAGGGCAGAAGAGAGGGGCAGGATCACCTCCTTTGATTTACTGGCTACACTCCTCTTAATGCACCCCACTAGGTGCAATAGGGGAAACATTAATTAAATAAACCCACAGCAATGAAACAAAGAAAGCAGCTGTGCTCACCAGAGAAACTTTGGTAGCCACGAGGTCTCAGTTTACCTTGTAGAAAGATGATCTGCTGTTACTACTGTGTCTGCACAGGATACATTTTTATGGTTGCTTTTAAGAGCTTAATGTTTACATACAAAAACTTGGCTTCCACTGGAGATGAAGGTTTGAAAGGTGTGGTCCTGCATGGCAAAATGTTGTTTAGACTGGAAACCAGCTCTTGGGCAGCTCGGTTGCCTGATCAGGTTTACTGTGTGGGTGTGTGAAAGCTTGTGTTGTTTCGAAGCAGGGCAGAGGAGGTGGCAGTGAGCATCCAGGGCTGGGAGGGAGGCTGAGGATAATCATTGTGTTTGTTCAGAAGTAAGGTTTACATGCTCACTATTTCTAGGACTTGGTGTGTGTAAAAGAGGAAAGCATTGCTTTAGAAGCATTTAAAATCTTTGAGAGAAGTGCCTGAACAATTCCATAAGGGACCTTTTGTCTTTAGAGAGTGAAAGTCTTCAGAGAGTAGAAGTTTCAAGAGGAAACTAATTGTGGTTGTCTTACAATAATTGCATGTGTACTGAAGCCACCATTCTCTACACAGAGAAATCTTGGAGGAAGCTGTCACCCACTGAATGTGACACATAGTTTATGCTGGAGTATTGCTCTAAGCTTTTCTGTTCTTTGTTATCCTTTTATGTGATGTAGAGATTTGCATTATTCTTTATTGTCTGCAGTGCCTTAGGTTTTGGCTTTCTTTGGCAGAAGTTCTTTTCATGTGTGGCAGGGATAAAATGTTCCTTTGACATCTTGAAGTCTGAAGTTCTGTTTTTCAGAGTAGTGAGCATACAGTTTGGGGAGACTTTAGACCATGTTTGGATATTGGAAGGCAGTGACATTTAAAGTGATGTTTGGAAGCCACATGTCAAAGCTGTGCTGTAGTCAGAGTCTTATCCCATTTTTATGGTGTTAATCCACTTAATTGTAATATGGCCACCTGTGCCTCTTCTCATAGATTTCTGAAAATACTGCAGGTCTGTTCCTGCCAGTACCTCACTGAAGCATCAGACAAAGCTTCCTGCCATATAATTTTCCTATCTGATATTAATTTTGTCAAACAATGCTGCTGTTCTCTAGTGTTCAAAAATATTAGTGTTCTTTCTCCTTTGCCATTAATGCTTTTATTTCCATTTGTATATATCAGAGTAATAAGTCTTGGAGCCAAAGGAAAGATGGTAAGGGTGCAAAACATAATGGATGAATACCTGGCACCTAGGCAGACTGAGGCTGTAAAGCATAATCAGAGCATCAGAGGAAGGAGTAGGCAAGCTCACATCAAAAATATGTCTGGCCTTGCTTTGCATTTCAAAGCTCTGGGAACAGTTAAAGAAACTGCCTTTCCAGGATCACAGATCTCACGTTCCAGAGATGGAGAAAACTATTCAATGATAGTTGAACACACTATCCATCTTCTTTATTGAGGACTAATTTGAGGAACTTCAGTAGCTTGCCTATAGGAACTGTATGAAAGCAAAGAAGAGATGGATGATTCTAACTTGGAGTTTTATTTTGGAAGTGAAGATGGCAGTGGACCCCTCTTCCACTAGAAGATAGCACTTTTTTTGCACGTGCTCTATATTCTGTTAAAGAGTCTTATCTGAGCTTAAATATAGGGTGAGTTTCCCAAACCAATAAACCAAAGGCTCTTTCTCCACTAGGAAGAAAAGTGATTTTAGAAATGTGTGCTGGTGGTGTCTTCTGCACAACAGGTGATTCTCTTTCCACAGGAGACTTACCAATCAGGCACTTCGTTTTGTGTTGCTGCCGTATCTCTTGCAAGTGGTGTTAGAGATGCTGTTGAGAAACAGTTGCATAAAAGTAGCTTGCTTTCTTCCAGCATGTACTGACCCATGTTATGTGTAAATGGCTTGAACTTAGGTGCTCACTCTGCTGTGAAGGAGAAGCTTTCAGAAATACAGACGCTTTTATAAAGAGGCACTTTCCTTACATTAGGCAGACTTGTTGGCCTAAAGTGAAATTATCATTTAAATAGCAGAGACTAATCAGCGAGGGACTGGATAGCTGCTGTCAGAGAGCTCAGATGCTTGTGCTTCATTTTTATTCAGCCTCTCATTTTGCCATTTCCCCAAACCCAATAACCACTATAATCTCTAGCTTATTTTTAATTTTACCTTTCCAATTTTGATTTTTTTGAGTATTTCAATTCTGTATTATCTGCTAGGGCTGTTGACAGGTTATGCATTCCCTCTCCCTTAGGTGTGCCTTCATCATACCTCATTTGTTCCCAAAGCTTTGTTTTTGCAGGGAAACTTAAACAAAAAAGTCAAGATGGATCCTCTACATGCTTTTGAGAATGACTTTGTTTTAGCATAGAAATACCATTTTCAGAACACTGGGGCCTTTCCTGAATAGAAGGAAACCAAAATGTTTCAGTGAGTATTCAAACTCTTGTGCTACTACCTTCTGCTGGTGGGCATGGCCTTTATCTATAGGGCAAGGAGTGTACTTTCTTCATTGGATCAAGGAGTACCAAAGTGGATTGTGCCAGACTAACATACCAGCTTACTTTGTCTAGAGAATTGATTATTTTAAAACACAATTGATCTTATTTATTTGAATGTCACTGAAAAATTTGATCAAGAACCACTTGGGAAGGTATAAACTATGCAGGACAAGATGAAAATTAACAGGAGAATTTTAGGATGTGTAAGGAATTGTTTAAGCAGAGATAGATTTAGTATTGTTGAAGGAAAAATGCAAGGATAAGTAGAATTCCTCAGATTAGCCTTAGGATCTGCTTTATTTAGTATTTCTATTAATGGTTTTGGTGCAAAAATTTGGTGTGTGCTGATAAAACTTGGCTAATGGTGCCAAGTTCAGAGGATTCATAAATATACAAAAGCTGGATATGCAGAACTGGGTGACCCTAAGGATTAAAGAAGTGGGACAAAATTCAGTGAAACAAAAGACAGGGCTCTGTGGAATTGAGCTAAATGCAAATTTCTTTTGTAAAATGTGGCACATGCAGTGGAAAGGACTAGAAGAGGGGCTGTGTTCTTGTTTACAACAGGACGGCTGTTAATTCTCACACATAGGAGAAAAACTTCCTGGAGGTGAAAGTGTTCTAGGTGGCCTGGGAGATGCCTCTCTGAGTTCTGGTCACTTGTTGTGGAGGAAGTTTGTGGGAGCTAGATGCAGAAAAGGGTTGGTGGTAGGAGCCTGAGAACCCCCTGCACTGGCTGTGAATGGAAGGACTAGCCTGTAGCAAAGACTGGAAGGAGATGTGTAATTGCTGCCAAGAAATACATGGATGGCAAGAGAAAGAAGGAGGATCAATACCAGTGAGGAAAGAACCATCTATACTAAGGACTAGCATTGGCATTGAAATCATATTGCTGTAAGCCTGCCCTGAATACAGCTGAAAGGAGACTCTCCTTTCTGGAAAGGCTTCAGTGGAGTCAGAAGCTCCTAAGCTGAAACACCACAAGGTTATGAAAGAGAGGAGTCAAGTTCATAACAGAACTAAGCAGGTCCTAAACTAATAGATCCTGTTCAGTCCCACTGCTGTGTGAGCACATATGTACTTATCTGTAAGAAGGGAATGAGCTCAAAACTTGGAGTGGAGCAGTATTTATTAGGCTGGGGTTGCAGGCATTGTTTAATGCCAGGGCTCTGAAAACTGCACTTGGGAAAGGGGAATGGGGGAAGCGTTGGGGGTTTAGTCAATAAAAATAGACCCATGTCCATCTTGCTGCCCACACAGAGCAACAACTGTGGGCATGGACCTGAAGCATGAGAACAACTGACCTTTGCTTGTGTTGGGAAACAAGCAGTTTCCTGAAAAATGCACTGAACTGTGAGGAAGAGTTTATCTGGCAGCACAGATAAGACTAAAATATGATTTGTATCGTCTGGGAAGCTTTTCTGAGCCTATTTGGGGCAGGTTATCTTGATGGCGTTTGGAAAATGATTCACTCCTGGTTAGTACTTAACCTGTCAATGCCTAAAGCAAGGATTTGTGCTTCTGGTGGTAGCTAGGAAGGTGCTGCTTTAATCATTTGGCTTTGGTTTGTCATCAGTGCAAGGGGGGACTTCTGTGCTGGCTCAGGCAGGCAAGGTCTAATTTTCAGTTTTAATAGTGCTTGATCAGGTAGCCAGCATAGCAACATCATGGGGTGGGAGAGGGTTGAACATGTTTGAACTTTAAACTGCTTTGGTCTTTTAGCATCTTTAAAATGCTCCTCCAAGCTAGCTGAAATGCCTTGTGATATTATTATGTAAGCTTTGTCTTTCTTCACTTGGACCTCTTTGTCAGTGAGGTTTGTGGTGGTTTTTTTTTTACCAAAGCTTACCCAGGCTATATTCTGTTCCCTCACAAGGTGGGTTATTAAAGGTAGTATGCTTGTAAATAGACCTTTGTGCATTCATTTTTGAGAGAAAAAACTCAAAACCTAACGTGGCTTCTAATAACAAAAAACACTGCACAATATTGTCAAGCATTTCTTAAAGGGCACAGTGAACTTGAAATGTTAGTGAGGTAAAAGGTTAATGTGATAAGTGCCTCAGGTTCTCTTAAACTAGCTGTGACTGTGCACATGTTATTTTAAAATAACTTACAGCATAGAAATTGCCATGTTGGGTTGGATTGTTTACCCATCCACCTCTGGGCCAGTGGTGCTCTGGTCTAGATAAGGAAATCCAGAGTAGTGTGAAGGCACGAGGCAGAGTTTTCATGGAAGGTTTGTTAACTGTCATCAGCAGGAGCTGTCTGTGGGGTTAGAACAGCACTCAGAAAACAGCCAGGAGTTTTCAGCAGTAAGAAATACAACATGCCCAACTATTCCATGCAGCCACGGTGTTAAGAGGTGGAGGGGTATGGACCCTTCTCCCCCTCCCTGCTGCAGATGTGCAGGAGTGTGCAGATGTGCAGGGAGTGCATCGGCACAAGTTCTTTTCTCTTGTTGTTAGTGGCTGCTGCTGCACTGAAATGTGTCCTGCGTGGATTTTGTTAGTCACCTGGCAGCTAAGTGTTTCTTGTAACAGTCATGTCTGTTGCAAAATGCTGTTATTGTAAAAGGGTGATACATTCAGGAGTAGCGTGTTAGAAACCTCTGCATGTTGACGTAGCTCCCAACTTCAGCTGCCTCTTGCTGCAAACAGAAATAGGATCTGTCAGGGAGTCTAACCTCCCAGTGCAGGTGTAGCTTTGGCTTTTCTGGAAGTTTATTTACTTGTGATCTTGAGCATCTCTGCTCTCCTCTTCTAGTACCACTTTGACTCAGTCCTTACTCATTCCCTTTCACTCTGTTATTTGCAACTCTCTTGTCAGGGAAGTTAACGATTGCTGTGCCTCTTTGTGCCGAGTAATGGGCAACTATTGCAAGAACCATTTTGCAGCACAAGTTGCTCTTGCTGGAATTGCTTGTGAATTCTCATTACTTGTTTAAACTCTTCACAGATACTCTGATATAAGCAGCATAGTGAAAGGACAATCAATCTTTTGGGTAGAGAGAAATATGAAATTCTGAATTTTTCTGAGTTATACCCAGCTGACCAAGTTAATTTCTTTTCTGCTTTAATGAAACAATCCTTCTTTTTCTCTGGTACACAAGAAGCTGATCAGTGAGGGCTTGAAACCTCCCTAATTCTCCTGAGGACACAAATAGGACATCTGACTTTGGCTGGGAACGCACTGGGTATCCTCAGACGGGGAAGTGGGCTGTGCATCGGCTGGCTTGGACAGTTTTCAGTGATACCTCAGAGCTCTGCTGTTGGCTCAGTTCAGATGATGTTTTTAAGCTAGTTACACTTTTTTAATTCAGTTTTTCTAGTACATTTGCAAATAAAACTTCTTCCTGTATGTTCTTTGTATTCCCAGAGTTAAAGCTGTGTTGCTTCAGGTGTTTTTCTGCAAATTTAGATTCCAGGGTTGATGGCATCAAACCTATTTTGTGACAAGCCTCTCATTTAGGCCTGATGTTTCCAGTGTGACTTTGGCAAAGACATCATCTGCCTTCTGCATAGCTGGCCCACTTGTCAAGGTGACAGAACACCTATCGGCTCGCCTGTCTGCAAGAAGCTGGCAAGGGGAAATGCAATTGGCACTTTGTAATAACTGATAGATTTGGAAGGCTGGTGGAGAGGAGGAGTGAAAAAGTGCTCTGGAGTTTGTGGTTTGGTTTTTGTTTGCTTTATTTTTTTTCACAGTTGGGTAGACACAGGTCTTGGAAATTGCACATGCTACTGTCTGTGTGGGTTGTGATAGCTGCTAAAGGTAAACATAGTATTTCTCAATGTCAGCCTTTGTACTGTAGTTAGACATTTAAAATAGTTTTTTTTCCTCTAAAATATTTGTCTGTTTCTTGTGTCCTGCACTGTTGTTTTCAAGGATGGTGTTGTCTAGGTCAGTAAAGTTTGGAGGATACAAATTAAACCCTTAACTCTGCTTCAGAGTCAACTGTTCTATGTTTTCAATGTGTGTGGTAGTTAAAGTTTTGAAGTGACTTTTCATGGATAGTCTGTAGCACTGTATAGTATTACTGTTATCTGGTAATGTACAGTGTTAACAGAAATGCATTATTGTCTAAGACTAAGGGCTACAAAGTAGTTATTTGGCTCTTTAGAACTGAAACATCAGAAGGACTGTTACCAAAAGTCTAGCACCAGTATCAGTCCCTGGCTTATGTCAGGGAGAGTGAGATGCTCTTGGTGTGAAGTTGGGATTGAGGTCTGTGGTGTAGGGATCCAATCACTATGTGGAATTCAATGGAATTTTATCTGACAAGAACCTTGCTGATGTCCTCAAATTGCACCTGTGATTTTGCAGCTCTAAGGAGCTGTCTCTCACTAGGCTGTTTCTTAGCCCTTTCCATGCTGGTGATAGGACATCTTTAGGTCAGTATATGTTATCCCCGTGTTTCTCTCCTTGCAGTCCTAGGAGACTTGAAAGCACTTAGCTGAAAGGAGAGGAAATAACAACCTTCTGCTCCTCCACATACTGCTGCATTTGGCAGAGGCAGTTTGAGGGCCTGGGTTGTCTTGCTGTTGTGGAGGAGCAGCAATTCCCTTCTGTCTGAACAATAAGCTTTGTATCTGTTTGTACAGTAATGAACTGCTTTTGTTTCCTTCAGAAACGTGCTCTGCTGTCTGGAGCGTTTCCATTTACAGACAACCCTTGCCAAATTAATTTTATTTAATTATCTCCCAGGGCTAAGCTTGAATACATTTTGTGTTAAATTCACCGTTTCTCTCTCTTCTGAACGAAATGGACTTAATATCCTTGTTAAAATCTGATTAAAACTAAAATTGAGTTTTTTGAAGTCTGATTATCCCATGAAATGGAATTTTTAAACCTAATTATGAATGGATTTGCATATATTTTTAGCACCATTGAAAAGAAAGCTGAAATAAATTTATTAATGAAATCCTCTTCTGCTGTCTCTTTGGGCCATGACGGCTGCCGGAGAGTGAGGGAGGAAGAGGGAAGGCGAGAATAAAAACCCCACCTTCTTTTAAATATGTCCCTTTCCCCTCAAATTATTTCCAGAGCTGATTTGACCCTGTCTCATTTTTATTCCTCTCTGCCACACAGCCCAATTTAGGTAATTGATGGCCTTTCAGAGGGCAACTACATAGTTGAAGTGGTTTTGTGTATTTAAAGCCTTTGTGCTTTCTGAAGGGAAGATGTGTGTGGGGACAACATTTGTTTCAACTGTTATGTTATTCCTCTTCTTTTCTCAGGTAGCCCTGATATAAAATCAATAGGCAGCTCTTGCTTCTCCTTTCTGGGAAGCTGTGTTTGAGTTTTTAAGCCTGGCAGCAGTTGGTTACAGGCAGCTGTGAATGTGCACATGGGTCTTGTGATTATGTACTTTCCCAGGTTTGAAGCAGAAAATTTATTTGGATATATATTTGAATATACATTAATTGTGCCTGTTCCCTCAGGATTTTGCAAGTGTTCCTCTGTGGAAAACGAGTGGAGGACATACCTGTGTGCCTGACTTGGTCTTTTTGAAGCAGGTGTGGAGGGCAGCAACATGCCTGTGCAGGAGGTATTGATTTCACATGGAGGCACTCAAGTGCATGTCCTTAAAGGAAAGGAAGACAAAAAGATGTGTCTGCTTTTCTTTGTCACACAGTCTTTTACCAGGGTTACAGAGAACTCTGTGCTGCCATACACAGTGTGAACGTTTTTTTCCTTGTCAAAAATTATCGTAAATGTGGTAAAAAAAAGATGTTTTGGCAGTTCAGAAGTCCTGGACTTGATACATGACTGCAAAGGGTAAATGCTCAGCATGTGGGCAAGTGTTTGGTAAACACTTGAATTTGCAAAGTTACTTTTGAGCAGAGGGACTTGTTTTCCATGTGTCTTTGCATCCAGTTTAATCCTGCCTTTGCAAAGGTTAAGTGTGGAACATAGGAGGTATCAATTCCTACAAGAAATGTGCAATACTGGTTTCCTGAGATGCTCCCGAAGTGGGGAGGTTTATGAGGGAAGCTCTGGCTCAGCAGAGTAAGGAGACTTGAGCTGACAGTGGAGAATGTGTATAGCTGCCAAGTGCTCAAGTTATAAACCAGAATGACTGAAATGAACTAAAAAAATTCTCAGTAATGTAACAGGAAAACTTGTGAGTTCAGACAAACTTAGGAGGGAAGAAGCTGAGGTAACTCTGCCTCAGTGATTTGAAATTGTTTTGAGGTTTAATGGCTGTGGCTTTAATTCCTGCTTGTTCACTGAACTGTTGTCCAAAGTAAACACCTTTTATCTTTGGATTGATATGATAATTACTGTATAAATAGGACTTCCATTTACACTTGGGTTATAAAGGCTTTCCAGTATCTTCCCAGTCAAGGTTAAGTGGAAAGGGCTAGTAATACCTGATGTACAAGTCCTCAGGTGTGGAGCTGATGTGCAAACTGCAGTCATACCAGTAGTGAGCAGAACCTGGAGCTGCACATCCTGGAGAAGCTAGAGGGACATCTCCAGTGCGTTTACACTGTGAGGACTTCTGGAAGGGGACTTCTTACTGCTGTCTGGTTGGTTCTGTACCATCCACTTAGCAAAGAAGTAACTGGTTGTGGTTGTGTATGCTGTATTGCACACCATGATAAGATCTTAAATATAAACATGCATGTAATGAAGGATGCATAAGTGGTGTGAAACCAGGGCTTGTTTCTTTTAATGGAGGGAAAAGAAGCTCTTTCTCTTCTGTGAATATATTTCAAATTTTAGAAATGATTTATCATCTGCTTTTATTAGTGTCTACCCTAGCAGCTTCGGGCATTGCAAGTAACTAAAACTTGAGCAGTAAGCCAAGATGGTGTCAAAGTGCTGGTGACACCAATCCAGTCCTTATCTTAA
The DNA here is from genome assembly GCA_013399135.1 of Heliornis fulica. Lineage (NCBI taxonomy): Eukaryota > Metazoa > Chordata > Aves > Gruiformes > Heliornithidae > Heliornis > Heliornis fulica. Next base: position 248,201 of record VXBZ01012713.1, on the reverse strand, counting down.
TCCCAGACACAGGAGCCTGTGGCAAAGACACAGGGAAGTCGTTAATTGCTTTTGGCTGCGCTGAACCCTGTGCTGGGTGCAGGTTTGTGAGAGCTGGCAAGAGGGGAATGGTAATTGCTGAAATGCCACTGTTTACATCTTTAATGGGATTACACTCTAGCAGTTCCACTTTCTATGAACAAGTCTTAAAGTCTGCTTCTATTTCCTTCTGGCATGAATTATTCATTATTTATGGATGATGGTGATTGGGGTTTGGCTTTCACAGGCAGGTTTGTTATATCCACTTTGCTCTGACTGCTTTGGCATGCTTTAAGACTCGGTTGTTTTCCCAGTATTTGTTCTCAATGTTCATCATTCTTCTTGATGTTAACACTTGCAGAGTGTGTAATCCAGCTCTAGTTTTGGGAACAAGAGATAGGGGGGAGTGGGCTGGGTTTGGTTTTTTTTTTTTTTGGGTGTGCTTTATTTTTTTCTTTCTGAAAAGTAGAGTAAGAGCTTTCAATTGAAATCTCTGCTTATTGCCAAGGCTGAGGGCAACTGCTGCGTTGTCGTGGTGTGTCACAGTACTTGGATATAAGGAGTGTGTGGCCTGGGACATTTGGGTGTTGAGGAAAAAGTAGGATTTAAAGAGGTGGGATTGATGTGCTCTGCCCTTGGGGGAGACTGTTTTGGAGGGCTGCTGAGTGGGATTTTGTACCGTATTTGTCATACTGGGATGCCAGCACCATGCTTTGGATTCTTCTAAATGGTATCATAGGGTTTGTACTGGGACTGCAGTTTCAGATCTTGGTGTGTTTCATGTTGTTAGGAGACTCCTAGATCTGATGTGTTAGTAGCTTCCCTAAAAATTTCCATCTGAAGTGAAGTGTTATTTGTCCTTCACTTTGAATATTAAATTTTTAGAAAGTTTCTAAAAAAAAAAAAGAGAATTACTGCATTTGTTTAAAGTTCTGAAAGCTTTTTTTAGCTAAACAGTTCAAAGAGCGCATCTCACTAATCAGAGGAATATTTCTGCGTCCCCGGGGTGGTCACAGTGTTTTAATTGGAACTCTGGCTTCTTTGAAGTTCTTTTTAATCCTCCCTGAGCTGGGGGAGAGGGTTTGAAGGCAGTGCTGTAAATCTGAAATTTCCTGGTTTTATTTACATGTGTCTGGGGACTGTGTGTAATTCCTTCTCCTGAAGTTCAAGCTCACTTGCCAGCCTGTGGACAGCTGAGTGAGAAATGTGCTTCATTAAGTGGCCAGGCCCTGAGACACGTGGTGAGTGAGGGGTTACAGATACTGAGCTCACGGTGGTACCTGAGCAACAGGCTCTGAATTGTAAGTGAACTCAGTGGGAAATGATGTGATGGCTAAATGTGAGGCTAGGCTAAGCAAAAGGATGGGATTTAAACTCATGTTTTAGGATTAATTTATTAGTGTGGCACTCAAACCATGCTGCATGCTGAGGTTTGAATACTTTACAAGTTAAGAAACAAAAGATTTAGGATACAGCTCTTATGGTTGATGGCTTCAATCATCCTTTAAATCAATGTGGGATTAAGTTTTCTTACATCAGAGTTGGACTACAGGGGGTTTTGGGTGTACCTGGGCAGATTTTGCCTAGTCTGTGTGCCTCAGATTCTGAAGTTTCAGCCTTGCTTTGGTCCTAGTTTCTGGATAAATCTACTTGTAACCTAAGTGTACTGTGCATTTAATATATCCACCAAGAATGGAGTCTCAGTGGTGGCTGATGCTTTTTGTGCCATCTTAAAACAAATAACTTATAAGGAGCTGTTTTCCTTAGTCACTTTCTACTGTATTTGTGCCACTATTGATTTTCATGATGAATGTAATCATTTATCAACCCTGTGTTTTCTCTACCTCAGTAAGGGTTTTGACCTCCCACGTTTGCTGAAGCTGGGAGTTTTTACCTTCTGCTTCTGCCAGAGGTGAGACATCTGCAGTGAAAAGCTTTGAGATAATCTTTGCTTGAGTTTGGATAGTTTTAATTAATCGAAGCAACAGGCTTAACCTCAATTTTCTGTCTGAAAGAGTAACTTAATATTCCAGCTGAATGTATAAGCAGTATGCTTTTCAGTCTAAAACTGCCATCCTATGTTTACATGTGTCTGATGTTATTGATGATTTAAAAAAAAATAAAATGAACCCAGTTAAATAGCTTTTACTGTAGTTTAAAGTTGCAGGTTAGAGTGGCCATTCCTGCAACGAGATTGAGGAGGTATGTGATTGTAATCAGAAGTAAATAAGAATAGTATATGGGATGTCAAATCACTAGGTATGAAAGTGGTTGAAAATATGGTCTAGGCTCTCATAAGGACCCACAGGCAGTCACTGGTAGTGTCTTCTCTTGCTCAAGATTAGGAGTTTTGTGTTACTGCTGGCTAATATTTTCAGCTGATAAGAGTCTGGGAAAACAATGTGATCAATAAAGATGTTGAAAACAACACAAGAGTTTAGGCGTTAATATTCTGCAAGGATTATCTCAGGCAGGTGTCAAGAACAAGAGCATCAATTGAGAGAAATCTCTGAGATAGTCAAATGTAAATATACTGTCAGTGCCTAGTCCTGGGCACAGACCAGCTCGTTTCTTATCAGACAGAAGCCCTGGTTATCTGTAAACATGATGTCACTCTGTTAGTGATTTCAGTGTGGGCAGAAGGGTGTGTTGGATATGTCTGGGTTGTTTTGGGGGGGTTTGTTGGGTTATGTGGTTTGTGTGGGTTTGTTTTTTTTTTTTATTTATTCTTTCCCCCTTCCTCAAAAAGAAGCTGAGGTTGTCTGTGGTTTCTAGGCTGGTCTGAGTAGCTTCTGATGTCAGAATGAAACAGGCACAGGTTTAGTAACATTGTGTCAGGATTTCTAACCCCATCTGTTTATTTGCATAATCATCGCTGACTAATTTGAAATTAAATTTTTTACTTGTGATCCTTCCCCTGTAAGCAGCCATCCACCCCTTCTGGCCATCAGCTCAGGGAGGAGCAGTGTCAGAACTGGCTTTTATTCATTGACCTGGAATCAGAGAGAAGCTCTGCCTGATCTTCTGGAAGTTTCATGCATTACCTTTGGTTTTGTTGTCAAGACACTTCCCCAGCTTTGTGTAATCCCAGTAGTTGCCCTTGAGGAGTTTCCAGGATTTCTAATGATATTTTGATTTCTTGGATATTAATCTTTTGCTTATGACTGCTCAAATTACCCAAATGCCTTGAAAATTTTAGGATACCCTTGTGGCTATGATAAATAATTGATATTCTGCTGTGATTTGGTTCTTTAGATTAGTTTACCCCCCCTGTCCTCAGCCCCATTGAAAGCCTTAATTTTCCCCAGCAAGCAGTTCACACTGTTTTCTCTGGCCAGCTCTGGACTGCCACCATGACTGTTCCAACTCTGTTAACAAATGGAAACTATGAGGAAAACTACTCTAGTTATGACTCCCTAAAATAAGTTATTTTATTAATTTTCATGGTGGTATTTTTCCCTTCAGCTGTTTTTTCTTCTCAAATTAAGTACATGATGCTGTAAAAGATTTAAAACAGCGTTTTCTGCTGCTGCATTATAATGAAACATTGCATTATTAAGTGTGTTTACGTTTTGTGTTCAAAATCTTAAGAGCAGTGGGTACAAAATTATATGCCACAATAACTTCTTTTCATCATCACCTTTAATATGTAGTTACAGTCACAAAATTAAAATGTAAACTGGGGAAAAAAACCTGAGGAGCAACAGCCATTTTTAAAAGAGTCTTTTTTATTATTTCCAACTTAACTACTACCATGCTACTGCTGGTAAATAGCTAAAAGGGGTTCCAGAAGCTCAATGGGGTTTGTGTTTTGGGTTTTTTGTTTGCTTTGATCTCTAATCTGTAGTGGGGTTTTTGTGTTGTGTGGGTTTTTTGGGGTTGTTTTTTGTTTTTTGTTTTTTTTTTTTTTTTTAAGTTAAGCAAACTGTTATCCCAGAGCCATGAATACAGCGAGGCTGTAATTGATTTAGAGTTTCAAACTGATGGTGAATGAATTTTAAGGATTGTGCTCCCTAATAAAGGACTCTTGTCTCTTTTTTTTTTTTTTTTTTTTTTNTTTTTTTTTTTTTTTGTTAATAAGACATGGAGTAGTGATGAGAGTCACTCAAACCAGAGAAGAGGGGGTGGAGGACCCAGTGCTGCCTGACCTGAAGAGCAATGCTGCTGTAGGCAGTCTCTGTTGTAGAGACCAAGGATGTTCCTTGCCATACCAAGCAATGGTTTGAGAGCATTTCAGAGTCACTGCTTCTGATGGATTAGTGGGGGCCTTGGGATTATTTTTCCCCACCTTGATAACCTAAACAAGGAAAAAGGGAAGACTTCAGGAACTTTCTTTTCTTACATTACCAAAACATTAGGATACAGAATATTTACTAGCTCCATGTTTCTTGAGGTGTACATCAAATGAGTGGTTTAGTGTTGTCTTTAGTTTGATTTTATGTAACTGAGTTTAAGCCAAGTTAACATTATTTTGTTGCAGCATGTTGAAATGTGGACTGTCCTTGTGGTGTTTCCCCTGCTAAAGCACAGCAGTGCCTGCTGCAGTAAGGACTAGGTTCATCTGCATCGTGCTGCCAGAGAGATTGGGGTCTCTTTGTTTTGTTTGAGAGAGTCAGGCACAGGGCATGGTGGAGTATGATTTTATTTTATTTTATTTTATTTTATTTTATTTCTTTTTAATGTCAAACATAACTAAGAGTTTGAGAGTCAGTTTTTTAAAATCTATTCCTTATTTATGCTACAGGTCATCAGCTTTTGTGCTAAATGCCTGAAGAATGGCAGCAGAGTGGTGACTAAGGGATGTTTTACTCCACTTGTAACAAGTGGTCAGCCTTGCTGCAAGGTGGAGCAGCAGAGCAATCAAAGGATGTTCCTGAGGGACAGCAGCAGAACAAATTTGGCTTGTGTGGGGTTATACCTGTTGTTAATAAGAGCTCAAGATAATTACTCTGTTTTTCCACCATAACTCTCAGTTTCTTTTGCTATTTATGTACTTTCTCTGATACAGTACATCTTCTCTTTAAAGCATAGGTTAGTTGTGATTATTCCTGAAGTCTACTCTTCATAGTACTAAACCAGATCTTTAAGAGATGACATACAATTATTTATCCACCCCAAAAACCAGAATGATGACGTGATGGTGCATCTCTTGCAGCATGGGCAGCCTGGACTTCANAAGGTGGAGCAGCAGAGCAATCAAAGGATGTTCCTGAGGGACAGCAGCAGAACAAATTTGGCTTGTGTGGGGTTATACCTGTTGTTAATAAGAGCTCAAGATAATTACTCTGTTTTTCCACCATAACTCTCAGTTTCTTTTGCTATTTATGTACTTTCTCTGATACAGTACATATTTTTTCTCTTTAAAGCATAGGTTAGTCTTGATTGTTCCTGAAGTCTACTCTTCATAGTACTAAACCAAATCTTTGAGAGGACATACAATTATTTATCCACCCCAAAAACCAGAATGATGACGTGATGGTGCATTTCTTGCAACATGGGCAGCCTGGACTTCACTGGTTTTCGAGAGCCAGACTGCCAGTTCAAGGGTATGACCCTTGAGCGCCCTTACTGCTTTTTCCATGTGGCTGGTGTTACCTGACTCAGAGCAAAGCTTGAGGATATATTTTGATGAGAAGACAGCTGATCCTCTTAACAGCTTCTCATTGAAAGGGGGGAGACTTCAGCAAAATGATTCAGACCTTTGGTGGCAGAAAACCAACACACAAAGCCAGGGACAGTTGCTCCAGTGGCAGCAGGTAGTTAGATTTGCTCTGCTGCTCTCACCAAACTGCACCCTGAGAAGAGGAGCCTGGAAGTCTACAATGATGATTTTATGTGAGCTGGACCCCTTCTGGAAAGGCAACACTGTCTAGGCTTGACATGTGAAAACCTCTACCATGTGCTCCAGGACTTTTTAATCAAAGTACAAAAAATTGCTTTTGTTTCAGCACAACCTCTTCAGGTGATTTGGTATTCAATGACCTGACACCTGGGTGAAGAGTAACAAGAAAGAGCTGATGATTATTATCTGACCTTCCAAATCAGCAGGTTGGATACTCCTATGTCTAACACATCTCCTTGAGGTCTGTTAAAGCAGTTGTATTCAGCTGCACAATGTGTGTGCTTCCAAAGTGTAGTTCTGTGCTTGCTCTTGGAGCTGTTGTAAGGAGGAGGAAAAAGTTTGGAATGGTGAAATGACCACAATTAGATTTTTTTTCTTTAATTTTATTTTTGAGAAAAAAAGTTACCTCTTTGAGCTCTTAAATACATCTTTAAAATAGACATGAAACTTGAAAGATTAGTTGTTATGTTGCTGTATTGTTAACTTTCTGAGGAAAACCTCCTTTTTTTCATTAAAACCCAGAAATATCTATTGACTGGAATCTTAGATAGTTGTCTTCCTCCCCCTTCAAATTATGGGTTGATTGGATTAATTGCTAATTTTGCAGTTGCTTTAGAAGAGATATACCAATTGTCTTTAGAATTGTCAAGACACTTATAAACACTTAAAATGCTTTCTTAAAGTAAGTTGTTCTTCTGCTTCAAGTGTTTAATGGAGACATTAGCTTCAGTAAAGAGCGATTTGGTGTGTTAATTCTGTCTCTACACAGATATGAAGTTTCTTTTCTAAATGAAGAGAACATCAGAAGCTGCAATTGCTTATTGCTTTCCATTTACACTTTAGATCTGTTCACTTTGAACATAAAATATTAAGCATGCAATTTATTGGAGAAACACTGTAAGCTATACCTTGGTTTCATTTTCGGGGTTTTTTTTTGACAGCTCTTCAAAACATGTTAATCAATGTGTGTTACCAAACACTAAAAGTGTCCTGATTGCTTAGGAAATGTTGAGAAATTATTTTTATGAGCAACGTGTGTAGCAAATTCCTTACTATATGCTTTAGTTCCCAAAAGCAGGGGAGGATGTAGGCATGGAAACATTAACAAATAGATGTAACTACTCGGACTGGAGCTTGGAGGGGACTTTTTTTTTTTTGCAAGAGACACTGATGTGAAACTTAACTCTCAGAACCTCCAGGCCTGGACACCAGATTTTAGTGGCTGTGGTTTCCTTCATACATATTTTGAGGGAAAGGGGATGTTGAGCAAGGTACAGTTTTCTGATACAGACTTTGAGTTTGTGTGTCCAAATTAAACATAAGGATGCTCTGCTGCTGTAGTTTGGGAAGTCTGTATGTACTCTTGTGACTATTGCTATTTGCTATACTTTCTTGAAGGGCAAGTCATCCCAGGAACTGAGCTGCATTTGGGCTTGCTGGTGAGGCTTAAGAAATAAGCTGAAGTCCTGTAAAGCACAGATAGAGGAGTTAAAGCAGTTGTTGAGCTCAACTGTACAGAAAAAGGAGGTTTGAGGGACTTGCTTCAAACGTACAGGAAGAGACTATCACAGACTTCCCTCAGCCTTTCTAATCACACAGAAATATTTAAAACAACTAAAATGCCTTTCCAGTAATCTTCTGTTCTTGTCACGTTGTTGTTCTGTGTTTGTTCTTCAGATTCTGTCATTTTCCTGCCTATGAAGAAGAATAGATTATTTTTTATAAAGTAGAAAAGGTCCTTCTTGGGATAGGAGAATTGAGAAATCTTATCTGGCTTATTCACAGAATGGTAGGAGTTGGAAGGGACCTCTGGAGATCATCTAGTCCAATCCTTATGCATAATACAAAACCAGTTAAGGAACAAAATCCAGATTTTATACTTTTAGGAGATTTCCTTAAAGGAAACCAACAACCAAAGCCTGATGGTTTATTTTTTTTGATTGAAAAGAGGAAGTAGATGTGTCCTTTTAATAATTCTCCTAAATGCTTTATTAAAGACTTCTGTCTGTTGTCTTTGTAGATTAATTATTCTTAAGTGTGAAGTTGTTTATGGATCAACCAAAAATGCCCAGTCAAAAATCTGGGAATATTCCATCCAACTTAGTTGGGACAAGCAAATCTGTTTCACTCTATACTGATTCAGAGCTACAGTGAGAAATGTTAATTCAGTGGACTTTCAAAAATAGGTAATTCTGAGCAATTTAGTGTTGTGTGTCATTAGTTTGGTAGTTTTGAGACAGTTTTATTTGAACTTCAGAGTTGACTAAGTACCTGTTTTTCTATTTAGTTTTAATTTTGTCTTGCACTTCTGTAGTGAAGATTTAATGTCTGATGTCTAGCTACAATCAAATATCTTCCTTTGCAGGGAGTTTTGAAATGTTTTATAGAAGCAATAAGAAGTTGATGTTCTAATAAATTATAAATTAAAAAACAGTCCAATTTTTACTTAAACATCATCTGCTTACTGAGTCTGAGTTACTTCAGCAGTTAATTATCACTGAAATGATCACAACTTGTACTGCAGTGGTAATAGATCCTTAACTGACTTCAACAGGGCTTTCTAGCAAATCTCTGAGGTTCCAGTCCTGTGGTTTGAAAACAAAGAGCATTAAAACAGGGCATGAGCTATTTTCCTAGTTGAAAGTTGAAGTATGCCAGTTGGCACTTGAAAGTCATCAAATGACTTGGATGGGCATCCAATTAAGTTAACTTTTCATTTAATTTGAACAGTTTTAGGTTTTTATCGTTCTTAAATTACTCTCTTTCAAATTATCTGCACTTCAAAGGAAGTCCAAGAGCTTTGGTTACCAGCAGTTTTGTCCCTCTCCTGCTTTACTGTGCTGCTAAAATATGCTGGACTAATTTCCTTGTTTAGGGAAAAAAATAATTCTTGCTTCCAAATTAGGTTTAAATGTGGGTTTTTCTAATTTTTTTCTCCTTAAATGTTATTGCAGAGGGAAATGTGGTCTCTTGGATGGGATGGTGGGACAGAGGAGGAACATTCTAGCCTTTGTCTCCTTGTGCCTTGCCCAGGAGAAAGGAACTGGAAATCAGTGATTTAATCTGTGCCAGCATTTTGGAAGCCACTTTTTATCGTTTGTTCTTTGTGTTCTCTTTGCAATTACACAGCATATGATTCAGTTTTAATAACACCCTGCTCTTGAATCATACTGTTAAGTATGTGTGTTTCACTTACAGGATTTTGCATGGCTGATGCAAACTAGATGTGTAATTTCTGTGGTTCCACAGGCTCCATCACCACATGGGGGGAAGGAAGCTGTTTGCAGGACCAGTGTAGTGACAAGCAGCTTCTCAGAAGGGTGATTCTGATTATGTAAGGATGGTGTTTCAGACTTCTTTCCAGTAGCAATGGTCATCCAAGTATTGGTGTTGAGATATATTATCAGACAGACTCTTAAATCAGGCTTCTTGGCTGCTTAATACTGGTTTTGATATCAGCTGTTCCACAGGGAATGGGATGGAGCTTCAGTAAAATTGATACACAGAGAGCACATCAGACAAAGGCTGTCAAGGCCAGAGCACATTAAATGTGTGTTGGGATGCTGACAAATTTCTCTTTCTGGCATTGCTTTCAGAAACTTCTGAAAGGAGAGGGCTGGTTGCAGCAGTGGGGGCTGGGGGGTATTGGCAGTGCTTTGGGACTTGACCAATTCTCTTCAAATTCAAAGCTTGCCTGGTTTAATTTCATTGTGTGTGCAGTGTCATTCCTTTACTTGGAACTGTGTAAATTTGGCTTTTTCCAAATTGTGTGTGTGATCAGGATGGGATGTAGACCTCAAATGGGCTTTGAAACCTCTCAATAAGGGTAGTTGACAGCAGTGTGAATGAAGGATGTCTTAGTCTCTTATCACCTCACATGATTTAATCTTAAAGTGAACTATTCTTCAGAGGGGCTTAATACCCATTGACTTTCTCTTCTGTTATATATCTACACTGCTCCACTTGAAAAACAACAACAAAAAAAGTATCTAATGCCAATAAAACATCCTTCAGAAATAAGTATAAACCTAAAGCTGCCAGTTGCTGGAACTGAGATTAGAAGCTGATAGTTGATTTGAATTGCTGAACAGATGAGGATGATTGTTTTTTATTGGAAACCTGTCAGTAGTGATCATTACTAGAAATCTGTGGCTTTTATAATCCTGTCTCATTTTACTATTGGATTAATTTCAGTGCTCTAGCTCAGTCCTAATACATTATAGTATGAATTTCTGAGAAAATGAGGGGGGAAAAAATATAAAGGCAAATACACTTTTTCTGCCCATTTTGAAAGAGATCTGTGCAATTGTTTCAGTGATGGAGGGACCAAACACTTTGTGTTGAGGGCTGGCACTCGTCATGGCGAGAGAGGTGCCTGATACTAACTGTCTTTGTGATGAATGTGCTATATTTGGGGGAATTATGAGAGATTTGGAACTGCATTTTTCAGAGCCCTGTGGACTTGGCACGAAACTTTACAAAGATTGTCCATATTGAAATTGATGGGTCTGCTTGCAGCTTCTCTTTGCCAGACTAAGCATATCTAGACCACTTGTGCCTGGTGTTTTCTGGTTTTTAGCTCCTGGTGACTCTAGTAAGTGAAAGATAGTGAAGAGGAAAACACAATTTTCTTGCTTCTTTCTAATCAGTGGTAATGTAAAGTTCCCATTATCCTTACCTTATCTCTAGATGTTTCTAGTTTGATGTTCTTTCCACAGTAGTTTCTACTTCCTCAATGAAAACCTGAGTCAGAGGTTTACTTCCAGAAGATGCAAGCTAATGAACCCAGGTTGAAATTAGATTGTAGCTTTATATACTTCTCTTGTAACTTTTTTTTCTGAATTTTTTTCCCTGTAGACATTGTGGTGCATTCAAAACCAACTGTCTCTCACTATCTGTCATATGTTGTCATTCAGTTCTCCATTTATATACCAGCAGAAAGAAACTGAGTCCTCCAACTTTAAAATAAAAAACAACCTTAAAGCAGTGTCAGATTTGAGCTCTTCAAAGCTGAGATTCCAAGAAATTGGTTTTTTTTTCCCTTGCTCCTGGGTTATGTGGAGACGTGGCTTGCATTGGACTGGGGTGAATTAGTTCTCCAGAGTGTTTGCTCTGGTGCCCAGCCATTAAGTAGCCCTCAGTAAATAGATGGGGAGCTGTTTAAATTAAGAATCCCTTCAAGCTCAGCTACAGGAGTTTGAAGTGTGTTGCCTGGTGCTGCAACACATTTAAAGCCCAGGTGCATGTTGGCTTAACATTGACTTCTCTCTGCTGCCAGAATTTGAATTTTAGATGTTTTAATCAAGCCACCTTCAGGTTGGTGTTTTGGTTTCTTCTAGTTTCCTTAGCCATTGAGTGTGATGGCTTTGAAGGTTATTTCATCCTGTTCTGACAGATGCCTTTGACTTCCATAATATATGCCTTTATTGTCAGGGGGAAACCATGTCCATCTTGTTACATATTGACTGTTAAGACTTGGATTTAACATGGCTTCAAAAGTTTCTGCTGAGGAAAGCTGCAAGTCTGCAATTCTGGAAGTAAAAAGCAGGAGCTTTTGAGTTGTTATTGCCAGAACTGAACCCTGACTGTCTGCATTAGCTCAGTGTTTAACTGATTTTCACTTGACTGGAAGTGACAGATCATTAAAGAGAAAAAGTGATGTCTTTTCTGTATGTGAGTAGTTGGCTAAGAGTGGCACCACAAGATAAATGGCTTCTTGAGTCCTAGATTGAGTCACAATCCCAGTAGTCAAGCAGGAGGCAGGCATGTCTCTCAGCCATTTAGTTTTTGGAGTTGCAGGAGCCTCATTCCAGGTCTGTATTTGAATGGTGTATAATCTGACCATGCTCAATTTCATCTGCCAGCAACAGGGAAGCCTTGACTTGAATTTTTGGGGGAAGTGACAGTGTGTTTGTATAGCTTTTTACTTCTGCAAAATCAGCTTCCTGTTTGCTTGCTTTGAAAAATCCCTTTCGGGATTTGGGTCACTCTTCCCCTTTGGGGGTGATAAATCTGCAGCGGAGGGATGTACCCAGGACATACTGTGATGTCCTTTCCTTTGAGAAAGGTGATACAGATGCTTCTCCCTTGGGATAGGAAACCCCTTCTAATGACTTGAAAAATATATATTTTTTTAAATTTTTCATAAGCTGTCTACATTTATATTATAATCTTCATTTAGAGTATATTTACACTTGTAATTTAAGAGAGGACTCTGAAAAGAAGTTATTTCCTGCAGCAACTGTTGATGTGGCATAGTGGTTTCTGGGACTGCCAGGCTTGGGCTATCTTGATCCTATTCCACTGGCTTTCAGAATTTGTCATCACATTTGATGGAAAAATAAACCTATTCCTGTTGCTTGCAGTTCTGTAGAAATCTTTGATCTCCTTGACAAGGAGAGGTTATCAGAGTGGTATCTGAAGTGCTGCCTAGAGCTGATGGATGATTATTATTATGTTTTTTTCCCCTCTGGCTCTGGTGTTGCTGCTTGTATGAAGGACTCTGAAGTCAGCACGGTGGTAATTGTGTGGGAACATTGCTTTGGGTCACCTGTGATGTAGCTGAAGCTCTACACCACCAGAGGTTGCTCAGCAGTATCCACAGCAGTTGAATTGTAGAGTCTGTGTACATTTACTTCCTGCTTTTCTTACCCCTTTTCTTACCCCTTTACCTGCTTCTCTTAGTAATGATCCTGTGATCCTGCTCCACAACTGAGTAGTAATTGGTCACGCTGGGTGTACTCACTCCTGTGTGTATGTGCTGGGCACTAGGACAGGGAGGAGGATGTGAACACCTAACATATATGCTGAAAAGTATGTCTGCTCATCTGGTGTGAGTGTTTATATAGGCTGCTTGCTTTGAAGAGTTAGGTCTTGTGGACTGTATGTCTTAGAATTGGTTTAGGCATTGAGGTGACCAGGGGTGTGGTGCTGTGAGATGGTGCTTACAGTGTACAGCAAAAGCTGTAGTAAAACAACCATTTGTGGAAGCTGGACAGGATGCAAACCTGTGCTCTTCTAAGGAACTGCAGCAGCTTTGGTCTGGTGGAATAGCTTTGACTTTTGGGAGACTTTTTATGGTCATATATGGGACAATTTTAACCAGTTATTTGTTAAAAGTTTCTACTTTGTTCTTATTGTGTAGGACACCTGATGATCTCTCAAGGCAGATTGTGGCCCTGCAGCAGAGGGAGCTTGTGCTGAAAGAACAGAACTCTACTGTGACCAACAGGTAAGTGATACCAAGGGTGGATGCTGCAAGCAAGGCACTGTTAAAGCATATTTAAAGAAAACTAGGTTTATAGCCTGAGTGGGTGGCTTTCACATTTTCCTGCTGTTCTGTGGAGCCTTCTATGCCATCACTGTCTCTTCCATGCCAATGAAGAGTTTTTTTCCTTAATTAACTCCTTGCATGTGGAAAAATATGAAAAACTGTGAGAGGATACAATGAAGAGTTTATTCAGCTTTATTTTATAAGATGAAGTGTTTGCAAGGGAAAAGTATGCTGCTTCCTCAGATGAGCACCTCACCTGGAAAGGGAATGTCACAACAAAATGTGCAAAGTCACCCTTTGGGTATGGGAAAGGTAGTAAGAGCCCTGAGGACTGTGGTTTGACTACTTACAGGACCAGTGGAAAACATGTTTGCAGTTTTGGTGGGGAAGTACTGCTAAGCTTTGGGAGAAGCAGTCTGCTTATAGAGAGGCACATGTTTGAAACAGAGGGGGTTTAAGCCTTTGCTCTGGTGTGGTAGTGAATATCTAGTAGGGAAAATGAGTTTGTCTGCAGAGCTGAACTTTCCAGAACGTGTTGGTTACATGTAGCATTTCTCAACACTGTTCCACAGTGCCAGAAAGGGCTTCTCATGCTCAGAGCACATGTTCTTGCTTCTCACACTGTTCTGTTTCCTCACATTAGGAACCTGTTGTCTATTCCTGTTACAAACAATACCTGTCTTTCAGAGAGGCTCTTGAGCAGTTTGCATTGCCAAGTTGTTAACTGACTTCTCTAAACAACACAAGTGTGGAGAATCTCAACCTTCACTGTAAACCAGTTGAATGTAAAGCAGTCAAATACTGTGTAATTTGCCCTGGACAAGCACTCTTGGTGTGTGCTGGGCTGAATTTGCTGATGTGTCTCCTGATGTAGCAGCTTTTGGTTCAAGAGATGATCCTTTTCTGGGCTCTGCCGTACTGCTGATGGGCAGGATTCAAGCTGGGTCTATAAAAGCTTTGAGTGTGTGTTGCTGCTGTTAATGGAGCTATTTAGTCAGTTGTAAAATTGTTAGCCAAGTGTAAACTCCCATAAATGCAGCTGGCCAAATTGTTTCTGCTAAGAAGTTTAAAGGAGGGGGAGAATCTCACCAGTACAAAAAAAAAGACATTTCCTATATTAAAAATCAAGCAAACCCTCAGACCCACAACTGATCTAATAATCAAATAAAAGAATTGTGGTAATATTTGAGTTACTGATTTTATTTTCAAGCTACTTCTGACAGCATGTCAGAGAAATGCATTTTTTCTAAATTTATTAATGGCCAAGGGGAATCATCTGTTGAAATAGCAGCCTTTTGGTACTGCTTGTTCATGCTGAATGTAATTGTGCCAATTTAGTTTAAAAATAAAAACATGATTAAGATTACTTTTTGATTTCAAGTGAAATGGGCTGTAAAGCTGCTTAAATTAAAATTCTAACACTTTGTTGATGCAATGCTTGGTGTCATTTCCCAAACTGATAATTTCAGCTTTCTTCTGTCACATACCTTATTCTGTCTTAAACTGTAGGCAGTAAGATATGTTGTTAAAAACCTTTCATTACAGATGATTTGAAAGTTCCCTGGAGAAGATCTTGAGTCTTTGTAAATAAGACCTTGTTAAGGAAGCAAATCTAATTTTCTCTTCCTGAATGACATCCAGATTTAGCTGATGGTGGTCTTCTATTTGTTTCATAATTGTGTTCAGAATGGTCTGAGTGTTACAGTAACTTAGTGTGTGATTGTGACTCCCTCTAGTGATTGAGCACAGCATTTATTCAGCTTTCTATTGTTTTTTTACCTACAAGATCATTTGCCTATAGCTGAAATGTGTTAAGTATTCAGTACTAACAGTGCTGTGCTTGATTTACAAAGTGGATGGTTATGTGTATATGGACCAACATGCAGTGCAAAGCAAAAGGAATTTTTGCCTACCCTAAGAAGCTTTGATTAATTTTCTCCATCAAATTTAATGATTTAGGAGCTCTCTGAGAAAATGTGGTCAGAAGTTGGCACCTGAATCTAACTTCATTGTTGTAAGTGGAGATTCACAGATTCATCCTGTCTTACCTGATGCTGAAGTGTGAAATTCTATGTAGCAGCAGAGACTTGAGTGTGGTCTTAAAGATGCTGATGTGACCTTCTTCCTGAAATGACACTGTGCCTTGGCAGGGCAGATGTATGTCTGGCCATTGCTGGAGGAAAACAGGAAGGGTTTTTTGCAGGCTGATTATTCTTTGTCTCAGTCCTTACACTATTTTTAATCCCAGTGACAGTACTTTTCCCACATTGTATAGTGACTGTGATAGGCACTTGCCAGCTACTATTTGTCTTGCAACTTGACAAATAGCCCCCAGTTTCTTATTGATAAGAGGAGATGCTTGATAGCAAAGTAGGAGTTAAGCGCTTATGTAGCAGAATATGAGCAGGACTTGACTTCAGGAAACAAACCAGGGGCAGAAGAGGTATCACAAGAGAACAATTTGCTATGTAAGGTCCCATCCATTTCTGTAAAACTGCAGCCAGGTCTAACTCAACTGCATCTACGTGTCCCTTGGTTGATCTAGAACGGAGAGTTACAGTACACAAACACACTGGTAACCACCTCTGCCAAATGGCACATGGCTTCTCTAACAGACTGGATTTATTTTCTCTCATTCTTCTATTCTTGACCTGCTTTCCATTTATTGCTGTATGTTGTTGGAGGCACTGCTGCTATTATTAAAAAGGAATGGAGGTCATTACACCATAAAAAGACTACATCACCACACATCAGCCTCTGCGTTAATATTCCTCCTGCTCCTGGCTCGGGGATCTGGAGCACAATCTGTGCTCGAGTAACCTGTGTGATTGCCAGTCCCCCAAGGCCTCCCAGAGATCAAATGATGATGCATATTATATTTACTGTATCACTCAGATTGGCTGCATTTAGACACAGAACCCCAGGACTGCATTTCCCAAACAGCAGGTTTAAATCAATTCCTTTCACCAGCGACTGTTTACATGTTTGAGTCTGTGGGCTCCCTTGGAGCTTGCTGGTTTTGCCAGGGCCAGAAACCTTCCTGTGGTGCTGTGTGGGGAAAGAGGAGAGGGTCACTCCTGCACTGAGCACATCAGCAGCAACTCCTTCTTCTTGGCAACTTCAGGATTGCTGAGTAATGTAGCTGAAAGTGCCATTAATAGCGCGTGATGGAATCTCACTGCTGGTTTGGAGTGTGTTGCTACAAGTTGTGTAAATAGAGTAAATTATACTTTCAGCAGTAACAGCGGGAAGTATCATGGAGCTCTGTAACTGCAGAACAAAGATAACAATCTGAAGGTTTAAAGGCTCAAAAGAAGATTGCTTAGGGCCACTTTGACAGCATGAAGTGTTCCTTCTCCACTGTTTTTTACTCAAAGGTAATGAAGGAAAGGGGTTTTATTAGGGCGTTGGTTTAACTGTGCAGCCATCCTGAGTTTAGGCATGTTTTCCACCCCCAGAATGGGAATACTATAGGTGCCATATAGGTTGAACTGTATGTTTTCAGGGAGAGTTGACAGCTGCAGCTTGTAGCAGTGTTGGGCCAACAGCTGATATTTGGTCCTAGGGAAGATTGATGTAGGAGTTACACTGGTTTTTTGAAGTGAGAAAAGCTGCATGTTTATTTTTCTAGCATTCTGTCTGTATATTTGGAGTTTTTGGAGAGCTTTCCTAAAGCAATCGTGGCAAAGCATTCTAGAATTTGAAATGCTCTCATCTCTGAACTTCTGGTTCTCAGAGACAAGTTCTGAAAATGTACTTTTATTGCTCGTGGTCCCTCACAAAGTGGTAATTTCTTTTCTGTGTTTGCTCTTACTTAAGTGTAATATTTGCTTTGGACTATTGAGGTATCTTGTGGAAAGTCAGGCACAAGAAAACAAACAGGTGAAGTTGGTACTGAGCAGGATGAAGGATTCATAGACAATGGAAGAGAAGTAAATCCTTGGTTGTGGTGTTGGGATCCTGGAACTTGGCTTATTCTCATCACCTAATGCCAGAAACCCAGTGTTCTGACTTAGTTTCATATGTGGAAAGGGATACATAGAGTATGTCTGAAAAAAGAATAAATTTCCTTCTCTGAGTGCTCACAGAGCCCTGTTAATAGACACTGTTGTTTTAGTCATATAAATCACCTGAAGCTGTTTTACCCAAACAACCTGCTGTGTGTGGTGTCACTTAAAATGAAATAACCTAAACCATTGAAGGCTGGGGAATGAAGATTGCAAACTGAACAGCAAATGCTTTTGAGTTGGGCAGCAGGGATTTTTATTTAAAAAAAACCAAACCAAAAACCAATGAATGAGCAGTGATAAGCTCAGAACCCTCCATCTCCATAAGTGCTGTTAGCTCAGAAGTGTGTCGTAAATCTATTGCCCATCTTCTCTTTTCTCTGGATGTCCCAAGGAGTGTCACTCACAAATATAAATAGAGCCTGTCATACTTCTTCCCCTAATCTTTTGGAAAGTTGGACAGAAGTTTAATTACAGTGAAATGTCTTTTATCTGACAGAGGGAGAAGTGCTAGCTTTTTGATAGGCTTTATGAGTTATTTTGTGATCAAAAGAAGCACTTAATGTCTAATATAGGACAAGGTAGGGATTTTTTTTTCTTCTCTTGTTCATCTATATGGCACATTCCACCTTGATTTATGTGTGGAGGTGTGTGTACCTAATACCAGACAAATGTTTATTCACAGTGCTTCAGGGTGATATTAACTGCTGGCAGGCTCTGCATTCATTTATAGAATAACATTATGAAGAAATGACTTGTAGGTATTGCTTTTTCTTTTCTCTGAAATGGATCTTTCATGCATTTTTATTCCAGAAGGTAGTTGGTAGTGTCCCATTAAGGGACCAATCTACTCTCTCCAAATAAACATATTCAAATAGCAAGCTTCCAGAGCAACATCTGGCTATTTGTGGCTTTAATTTGGTAGATACAAATTTTTTCCTATTGTATAGTTATTCCCTAGCAAAAAATAGGAAAGCAAAAATAATTTAGCCAAGACATTGACTTCTGCTTCCAATTCTAAAAACATGGGATTTTGCCCAGACCTTTGCTTTTCATGATTGTACCATTTTTAGTCTGATTTCCTGAGGAAGTGAGGCTTATTACTGTGCTCTGTGTGCATATGTAGATGAGATTGTGCCTACACTATGCTTTTGAACTTACTAGTTGTTTTCTGTTAACTTTGGCAGATGGTAGAGGTCTCCAAAAATAATAAACTTGAGCAAGTTTAAGGAGAACAGGTCTCCAGCTCCAGGGGAGATATTCAACTGTATTGCAGTTGAAGGTCGTGCAGTATTTGGTATCAGAGCCCCTGCAAGCCAAAGATCTTCTTCAGTGGTATGTGGACACTAAGGTTCCTGTTGGTCAGGCCTCCTTGCCACTGCTCAGTCAGCATTGAGACT
The DNA here is from genome assembly GCA_013399135.1 of Heliornis fulica. Taxonomy (NCBI): domain Eukaryota; kingdom Metazoa; phylum Chordata; class Aves; order Gruiformes; family Heliornithidae; genus Heliornis; species Heliornis fulica. The sequence goes on along the minus strand of VXBZ01012713.1, from coordinate 229,661 downwards.
GGCAGTGAGGCTGTGCTGATCCTGCTGTGCTATCACAGCAGTTCCTTCAGCCTTTGGAGAGCTTGGTACTGATGGCATCTGAGATTAGTGGTGTTGATGCCATTTCATCCTGCTGGTTATGAGAAATGGGAGGTCTGCTTTGAGTCTGTGCTCACCTTTGGAGAGAGAAATCTGTAGGAAACCAAACAACTGTTTTGGAAGCTCATGGAACTAGTATCTCTTTCTGTTGAAATAAAAATATGTAGAAAATGCCCAGTCTGCAGGGTTCAGACATAGCTGTAATTGTGCTTTTCTGTCTTGAGCTCTGTGGAATCTACATAGTGCAAAACCAGTTAAAGTATTAACTTATTACCTTATATTTGACTTCCCATCTTGGGGAACATTCAGGGAGAATCTGTGAAATGCCTCTGTTCGATGCTCTGATGGCTTCTACTGATTAAAAAAAATGCAGAAGCAATTTAACTCTGTTCTTAGGTGTTTTTTTTTTTTCTTGTTCTAGGCTTGTGATTGACTCTTGTTGTTCCAGCCACCATTCCTGATGTCTGTGCATCATTACTAGAATGAACTATAGCTTTCATTTATTAGTGCTCCTCTGGATATGCTGATTCAGCATTCCCTTGGGTGTCCAGGGTGCAGTGTGTAGTATTAACCAGAAAAATGAGTAAACAAAGAAAAAATCCATCAGTTAATTGGATAGGAAGCATGGGCTGTTCTTGGTGGTGTTGCACAGCAGGCACTATCTGTTTCATTGTGGGGCTGCATTATAGTAACGATGGAAGGAGGAGACTGCCCAGAATTTCTTCCACACATGGCTCATATCTGTGCTGTAAGTCTTGGGACTTTCAGTCTCATGGAAGTGGAAATGTCCTAGAGTAAATAGATGCATGTTAATACTAGCCTAGAATTCTCAAACTAGAATGTTTAGAATTACTGAAGTAATTTGAACTCAAAACTTGTATCTATTTTCTTTATTTGTATTCTTTTTCATAGAGAGATGCTATGGTTGAACTAATGATTTATGAGGCTAATGGGCCAAAGGAAGAGCCCCATGTCCATGTTATATTTTATATGACTACAAAGGGAGATATTATCTTAGCTACACAGTAGGCTGCAGTACAAAAATATTCCTCTTAGAAACCAGTAGTGGTATGTAAAAAACTTTAATTCAGCTTGTCACCCAGCTTCGTACAGAACTCTGGGAACTGCAGTGATTTAAGATTTCCAGTGCTTTAAGGATTTGCCTTTTATTGCCTCTTCAGTGTGGCAGTAAGCCTTAAACTTTTATAGGAGTTGGAAAAGAGAAGGACCCTTCGGTTTCCTAATATCTTTAGGCTCAGCCTTGGAATCCTAAGAATGGTCCCGTGGGTAGGATAGAAGAATTTGGCCAGAGAAGTCTGGATTTCGTTTCTGGCACAGCTTTGTGTTTACTTGGGTTCTGCTGAGTCACTTGGAATAGTGACCTGAGTTTCTCCTATTCTCACGTGCAGGTCCAGAAGACCACATAAATGTAAACAAGCATTTCTATTCCATATATCCTGCCTAGTCTGCACCTATTCTTAAGGAAAACAAAATACATTAATTACCAGCTATCTGTACCTTGGAGGATTTTTTTGTTCCTATCATGGTACATGTTTGTTTATTCCCATATGGTATCATATAGTACTGATCATGGCTCTTGAACTCTTCCTTTCAAGTTTTTTATTCTGAGTCATCAACAGTCAAACGAGGTTGTGTATAACCGTTTTGTCTGTTAATTTGTAACACTAGAGCTGTGTTATAGCTTTCCTGAGCAGTCATGAGAAGCCAGAGGAAGATTGGTGGCAGAATGAATTTCCTTTTAACGCTTGCGTGCCTAAATAGTCGCTGTCCTTGCTGTCATAACAGCAGTATTGAATTCCATGGATTATTCTAAAGTATTTCAGGGTATTGTTTATATTGTTTATTTTAGACTGATGGATCCCAGGCCTTTGGGTGGAGTGGGGAACAGCCATGATGCACTGAGGCATCTTAGAAAGCTAAATGTGAATTCTGTGCAACTTTATAGCCACTACAACGTAGCATCAGTTCAGATACTTGGTTATAGTTAAAAAGGTGGCCCTGGCTGGCATGTTGCAGTCACGTGTGTGTGAACTTTCATTCAGTTTTAAAGCTCATTGCTTGTTTAAAAATTTCTCACCTGGATCACGTAACTCTACTGCATGACTACTTCTGCCTCCTATAATTGGTATTTTCATTATGTCCTTCCATTTTAATATTCTCTCTGTCTGCTTGTATGCTCATGTGAATTGTATAGACCATGGTGCAGTGTAGTAAATAAAGGAAATACTCTGAAGTATATAGCTGTTGGCAGAGGGAGGGCGTTTTCAGTTAAGTTATAAATATTTTCCTAATGTCAGAGATTTATCATCTATACAAAAGACCTACTGCTTGAAAAGTTTAATCAAAAATAAAAAGCTGTCTTGTCTTTTTTAGCTGGGTAAGGCAAAAAAAAAAAACCCCAAACTTGTCATAAATTGCAGTCACCCCCCCAAAGCAGCTTGCTTTTGCTGCTCTGAAAGTTAAATGACTAATGTGCATAATTTATTTGAGCATCTGTGCTAAAAACTTGCATACCAAGTTTTAGTTCAATGTGATCAACAATGGCGAAAATTAGGATTTATCATGGAAATGCTGACGGATGTGAACATGTGTAGGCTAAACCGGTGCCTGACAAACCTTCTTATTGTGCAGTTCGAGTGGTGAAACACAGTTTTTTCCCCTGCTGTAATTACATTTCCACACACTCCTTCCCTCCCTTCCCCCACATCACCCGTCTGCCTCATTTTCTCCTTTTCAAATTGGATGGTTTTAGCTGCGCTTCATACTGGATTCCTGCTTTTTCTGGAGTCTGCAGAAAACCTCCTCGGTTGTCTTTGTAAGGGGGAGATACCCGGAGTGTGGTGGGTGAGGATCAGCGGCCTGAGGCCTGGCTGGCGCTTTGCAGTAGCGGCCTGGGAACAGAAGATGGTGCCGGCAGCCTTGGCAGCCGCTCCGGCTTCCCTCCCCTCCTCCTCCCCCAGCCTCTCTGTCTTGCACAGCCAGGGTGCTGTCACCAGGATTATAAATTCTGGAGCCAATTAGCTAAAAAATGTTACAAGTAAAAAGGAAAGAAAGGAAAAGCTGGTGAATATCTTGATGTGAATATGCCTGTCTTGAAAGCTCATCCTGTGGAGAGCTCAGATGCAGCCGTGTGTTACAGCTCAGGGACAGCTTTGGGGACACTTGTGAGGCATCTGCTTGAGGAAGGAGTAGTCAGTTTGGGGGAGCCAGGCAGGTAAGCAAGGCAAGGCTCTAGGAAACTGTGCTGATAATACAAGATGAAACGCTGTAAAGATCCTGAGGGTGTGTTTTGTGGCTCGACAGTGTTTTGTCCCTTTCTCCTTGCCCTCAAGATTTCTTGTTGAAGCGTTTCTTGACTTGTTGTTTTCTTAAATGCTCAGTGTCAGACTGATTGCTTAGTTCTTGCACAGGCATCATAGAGGAGAAACGTGTTTGCAGTCAGTTCCTCTCCCTGGTGTGTTTTCTGGCAGCAATAGTGCATCCATGCTCAGAAAAAATTGGGAATTTTTTCCAAAGCTTGGAAAAAAATCTGGTGGTTTCTGGGTGCAGTTGTTCTTCTGCAGGGATGTGTTGCTCCTTGTGGAAGGACAACCCTGTGGAGATGGGTTCAGGAGTGATTGGCAGCTGGTCCAGTTATTTTATCCCTGGCTTTGGTGTGGGCTTTTTGTGGTTTTGGTTTTTTATTTTTTAATTTTTTTTTGTTTTTTTTTAAACTCTAGCCATACAAGACAAGCTCCCAGGACCTGACATTCAGCAGGCCCTTTGTGGCTGGTGTTTGGTCAGAAGGCTTAGGCACGGTGCTCTGCTGGAGTTCAGAACGGCGCTCTAGCAAAATGGAACTTCCTTTCTGTCATATTTTATGTATGGACTGTTTTTACATATTTTCAATATTTAAAACAACTTTCACATATTCATAAGTTTTAAAATACGTTCTCACTGTTGAGAGATGGAAATCAGTAAAACAAAAGCCCACAAAAAATTCCCCAATAAACCTCCAACAAAGCCCCCCCAGCAATACCCCCTGGCTTTCCTTTCCTTTTATTCAAGCAACAAAAATAAAATTCTTATGAGTGAAATAACTACTGAAGAGGCTTTCTGTTTCTCAGCCAGAAAAAGCTTTTGAAATATTTATGGAAATAAACCAAAAATGTGTCCCTTCCTGGCTGTACAAATAAAGGGTTATTAGATCTAGTGCAACTGCCATAGGCTACATAGAGTCCAAAAGTATCTACTACCAGGAGTGTATGCTTTAAGAAAATACTGTGAGATTTTATGTGTGTTTAAATGGGACTCTGATGACAAAGTATCATATATCCATGTGTTATCCCAATTATAAAAGTCCTCCTCCTTGCCCCTTGCTTTGGAGTTAAAAATTGTCACCAAGGCAATGTAATAAGCAACTCTTGGAAACTCTCATGTTGATGCACCTATATGTACTTAAAGGTAAAACTGAAGTCACTTTGTAGCCCTTTCTCTTGGGGCTAGTGCTGCTTCCTTCCCCTCCAGCTGAAAGAGTCTGGATCCTCTGCCCAAGCATATAATTGCACTGTGACACTGGGCTGTGTCACAGTCCCAGTTTATTGAGAACTGGCTCATCTGGGTCTTACTCCTTGGTTTTCATTGTACAGATCCACACTGGTGTAAGAAGTGGAGCTTGTTCAAGTCACAGTGCATTTTGATTTTTCCGAGAAGAATTGGCAAAGTGAGGTTTGTAGGAAGAAGTAAAACCCTTTTATTAGAGCTACTGAAAGGATTAGAAGACAGACACATGTTTGGGCACACAGCCAGTACTCAGATGTGATCTAGAAAGAGGAAACCTTCAAGGTAGATGCAGGTTGAGAACAATCGCTATCCGTTTACCTGGCTTAATCAATTAGACAATTTGTGAGAGAAGTTAGTGGGCACTGTGGGATGGGAGAGGGATCGGCAGTGAGATGAAAGGGCTGCTGGCATCTGTGTGGAGGAGAGTCTTGGTCTAAATCCTTCCCATTCACAACCAGGGTTATGATACTTTAGTAAACAAAGAGTTGTCTGAACTTTCTGCATATAGAAGGGCTTTGAAGCAGGTTGGTATGTGACATGACACATACTGTGAATACTGTTTTTCCCTGGCCTAGTACTGGTATGTCAGACTTGCAATTAAGGAGCTAGAACTTCAATTTTATATTAACTGCAAATATTATCTCTGTGCTGTCAATAACACAATTTTACCATATTGTTTGACTTACCTCCTTGGGGCACTCAGCTGCAGCAGCAAGTCTGAACCTGCCATTACAATGACTGGTGAATCCAAGGTTTGCTTCATTTGTCCACACGCATTCTAGGACACAGTGTGTTTCCTGGGACTCAGTGTTTCTGCCTCTTGCCCTTTTCAGCCTGTGCTGACACTTGGAAAAGCCAACTGTAAATACTAAGTGGGGTGTTAGTGTTTGTGGCAAAGTCTGTGGTACTCCTTTCTTCTAAAAAAGCCACATCTGTGACCTATTTAACAGCAGTTCACCTGCTGCTGTGTTACCTGTATCACTGGGTGTAGTGTAGTGTACAGCCATAGGGGGTAAGTCTGAACTTGCATATTTGAGGGTAATGTACATTTCTGTAGTGTATTTGTCATTTTTTTTCTCTCTTTCTTTCCTGATTACATCCAAAAGAGGGGGGGAAAGAAGCCAATAATAAGAACTGTGATTATAAAAAAAAAAAAAAAGAGCAACAGTATGATAACCTGGGGCAAAGTGGTGCCTAAAAATACTTGATGTTTTTAAGCTAATTACATTTTATATTTCCAGTGACCTTTTGGAAGTCTTTCATTTGCATGAATTACAGATGCCTTCAAAGAAATGCCTTTATGCAAAGGGAAAATGCATCATGTTGTCTCCTGAAACCCAGAATGCAGGTCTGGTGTCTGCAGAATGTGCCCTTTTTTGGAAGAACTTCTGAACATGCTTGTTCTGAAATGCAGAGAGAGCTCTGCCCAGTGGGGAAGATGAGTACCCAGGCTGTGTCATCTTACCAGGCTGCTCCTTGGAGGTGGCAGTTCTGTGTATAAACTGCAGCATGGGGACATATTTGAACTTAGAGGAAGTATTTGTTATACTTAGAGAAAATACAAAATTCATTCTGCTCCCTTGGGAAATTTGTGGCTCAGTGGTAAACTTGTGAATGATGGAATACAGATGTTGCTTCAAATGAAGTTCCTCAGTTTTTGCAAGCATTTAATTTGGATTTTTAAATTTTCTCTTGAAGTAGTTACTTCACTTCCTCCTGAATTAGTGCAGAAGGTCTTGAACTGAATATAAGAGGGTGAGGCTGGGTGAAGCTTTAGTAGTCTCTTTTTGCATCCTCTGGAGGCTTGTCTACTAATTCTTGAATGAGAACTGAACGAGAGAGAGAGAGAAGTAGTTGCAGCTCTCCTAGATAATGTAGCTGTCATTGGGGCTGACAGAAGTTGGTGTTCTTCTCCTTACAAACCCAGCAGTGCTGGTCAGATAGTGTCAGACTTCATTGGTTTTGATGTTTTGAAAACAAAGTGTGTGACATCTTTTGTTAATGTGTACAGACTTTGAAGATGTTCCTCATGTCCTTGAAGAACTCAGTCAAGCCAAGGAGTTAGTGTAGATGCCACCATATTGGATCACTCAGGCTAGTTTTTCAATTTTTTTTTCCACAGTGCTTTTAAAGACTAAGTTCCTTCTAAGAAATGCAAGACCATCTTTGTATCTACTATGAGATACTAAGCTGCATTGTAGAAACGTGTTCTGTTTAGAGTAGTGTTTTGGGTCTCAGTGATTTGAATCCCAAAAGAAAATGTCTTTTATTAACCATGTCACCAAATAGAAAACTTTATTGTAGCAGAAGTAATTACTAGAGTAAAGCTGGGTGTATCCAATGTGATTCCTTCTCTGTGGTTTAAAAACAAGCGAATCTTTCTAAGCAACCATCTGAATCCCCATCAGTCTAGAGAATAGTGTGGCATTGTTGTGGGTTTTTGAGAGAAGAATTGAAGAATCCATAAAACCTTTTATACTGATTGTTACTGCTGTAGGAGTCATTTACATGTTCCCATCCTGGGATTTCATAGCACTGTGTACTCATCACTGAGTCAGAAGTGGCTTATGACAGGTGGTGTGCAGGAAATGAGAGCAACAGTAGTCCTAGAGCAGAGATGAAACAGGACTTGTAAAACCTTCTTTTTCCTAGAAGGTCCCTGATGATGGGAGTGATAACACACCCTCTGGGTACTTACACCTGGCCTAGACCAGGTTCTTTCTAAGTGTACAGGGCTGTGTGTTGCTGTTTATGGGCTATAATGTAGTGTTTGTATAAAGCATTGAAGCTCCTTGAGGTAAACGGGATGGGGGAGGCCGGATGAAACTGAGACGTGCAAGACTGGATTGCAGAAATAGTCAAAACTCAGTGGAACTTTGGAAGAAATTTTGTTTCCAGCTCTGGCTCTGAGCAAGGACTTTCTTCTTTGTGATGTAGAGCAAGGCAGTGATCAGTCCTCTGGCTTGTAGAAGTGATAGTAAACAGGGCTTATGGTAATATTTAATAAAGCATATCTTTCCCACTGCTCATGCAGGGCTTTCCTAAAAGTGCAGCTCATGTCACTTGCAATTCCTAAAGCTTTTGCCCCAGACAGATTTTTCAAATTCTGTTTATATTAAACATGTTGTAAAGCAGATAAACTTTTCTTTGCTTCAGTTAGCTTTGTATCTCATTCATTGAATAGTATCCTATTAAGAAAACTGTGGGAACCCTCCCAGTGGGAGAAGAACCTGACAGTATTTCAGTTCTGGAGCAGTCTACTATGCAGAGACCCACCTTAATCTCCTGTACAGCTCATGCTTGTGCTGTAGGAGTGACAGAGGGAAAGGAACAGTTGTGAGAACAGCTTTGTTTTGGCACTTCAACAAGAAGTTGCTAAAACAGTCACAGCATTGCCTAAGTGTGAATGTACCGGTTTGCCTTACGTATTGTAATGGTACATATTGTGTGAGTAAGAGAGTAGGTAAGGTAGGAAGAGAGAACAACCTAGAAATCATATGTTCCAACTCCATCTTCTGCAGAGAAGAGGTGGAGTGAGAAGAAAGTACGTCATTACTGCAAAGCCATGTATGAGAGATGAGTAAATCATCAATATTTCAGCTCACCACTTTTATAAACAAATTTAGAAAGCGAGAATGAAAACCTGAGGAAACAATGCAGACGAGCAAGTCTGTGTGTGTTAATGTCCCCTGAGCCCCTAGCAGGCAGAGAAAAGGTTGTTTGAATTTTAAATTGATTTAAATTCCTTTTGATTTTTTTGCAGTCCATGCCTGTTCTGTGTATATTGTCCCTGGAAAGTGAGCAAAGGATGTTTAAGACTCCCTTGTTTTTATGCTTGGCTAATTTTATTGTCCTCCTGTATTTTCTAGCCATAAATGTTGCAGACTTTATTGCATTTAAACTGGTTTTAATATAGTGGGTCATAAAAATCTAAGAAATGGGAGGTAGTGTCCACTGCAGTGATGTTTTCAGTGCAAGGAAGATGCTTGCAAGTCACTGAAAGGCTTAAACTGAAACTCTAGGATCATCTGCTCAGTGAAGATGGTTCAGAAATAAGAAAACCTCACCCTTCACAGCAGAGAATGAATTTCATTGTTAAAATATTCCTCCTTTTCCTTTCATCTGAGGAGCTGGTTTATGCTTTGAGGCATCAATCCAAATGTGAGGAGAGCAGGGAGGCTGTTTCCTTCCCTTTTGTGTAAAGGTTCAGCAAGTTGTTACACATATAGATATACAGTACGTGTGTGTATATATATATATTATACAGCATAGCTGAGCCCCTTCATAGCTGCCTGCTCGTTTTTAACTGAGAGCTATGAGTGGACCCATCTTTATACCTTCAGAGCTACACAAGCCATGCACATGCTGGTGCTGTTCCTGCAAGCTCTGAGCTACCAGCAAGGATTCTTTGCTTCTGCAAACTGAACTGAATGATGAAAACCATTGGAAGCCTGTTCATACCTGGCTGCTTGAACAAGAACCTCTGCTGGGGAGGAGGAGTAAGCAAGCAATCCCTGTAGTCCAGGGATTACTTACCCAACCCAGGATTCGGTCATGAATGTGGCAACCAGGAGCAGTTCTGGTTTGTCTGTTAATTGCAGTTACGCTTCCTGCAACTGACAAGTCTTTAGAAATGATTTCATGCCTCTGCTTTCAGAAGGACAATTACTCCTGCTGTATTTTAGAGTTAAAACAGCTTGGGAAGACAGGCAGTTACTCGAGGATGCTTTCATGGATATATGTGACATTTCTTAACTGTTGAGTACTTGGCTTAGAGAGCAGTCTTGCCACGCTCTGAAAGAAGCTTCAGTGATCTCTGCGTGGGTCAGAACTTCATTTAAAACCTTTTGACATTAAAACTGTTTGAGAAATGATGTCTGCTAGTTCTGATTTCATCACAGCTTAGCAGATAGTAAATGTTCATGTAAAATGTTTATGATGATTTCTGCAAAGGACAGCTGCAGTTCTCATGTCAGAAACTTGTATTTCCCAGCATCCACTTTATACCAAGCTCTGCTTTCAGCAAGAGGAAAAAAAGACTGAGCAAGGTTTCTTGGTGCCTTTACCATATTAGAACAGGATCTGTTTGTTTTTCTGCCTCTGTTTAAGAAAAAAACAACCAAACCCCAACCAACCCCCTCCCCCTCACCTTAATCCACCAGAATTATTAAACCAATGCCTGTTTATATAAAAATGTCACAAACTGGGAGAGGTTTAAAACACGGTGTCTAATGGAGGCACCGTGAGCACATTGGAATCCTCTGTTGACTGAAGCCTCATTGTAAAATTTAATGACTTTACAGGCTGTTGGTAATGTCCATGATAAATAAGCTGCCTCTTTGTTTCTGCAGTGATTTAATGGTCATAAAACGTGGACCTAGAACCACATTAAATAAAACTATTTTAATAATTGCTTTATTGCAACCATTCAATTGTTCTTGGAGCCAAGGCAGATCGGTTTGGAGTGTGCACAACAGACATCCCATCACTCATTCAGCTTTGTCTGCATCTAACCAAATAGATGGATAGCTAACCCTTTCCTTCTGTTAAATCTGCATTGTTTTCACACTGCTCCTTGATTTTTACAGCAGGAAAAAAAGAAAAGAAAAAGGTAACTTAGAAAGCCTTGACTGGATATGTTCCTGTGTAAATTCTTCATCACACTGCATTTGAATTCTTGTACCTTCAACTGTTGTTTTGAGTATAATGGGAAACAAATGGTCCCACTTGGCTGCTCTTTAAACCCTCAATTTTTCTGTTTTAAAAGCATGCTACTGTTTTGGGTTTTTTATTTTTTTCCTTTTTTTTAAGCATTGAGGTTTGTGCCTTCCAAATTTATGGAAGGTGCTGTTTGACTAGAAAAAGCAGTGAATTTGTGGTGTAACTTGGAAATAGATGAAACTTCATCAGTTTGGGTTTTTTGGGGGTTTATTTTTGTTGATATGTGGTGTGTTTGTTGTTTTTTTGTGTTCCTAATGATACTTAATTCTCCAGTGTATGTTAGTATGATAGTTCAGAACTGAATAGAGTTGAAAAGAAACCTGCCCTTTTTCCAAGGGAGCCTTACATCTCTTCTAGATTGACATGCTGCCCAACAGAACAGCTGATGCTGCATCTCAGGAATGGAAAAATCATCAACCCCCCAGCATTTAAAGTCAACAAATCTTATTTCTATTTGCTTTCATTTTTGCTGACGCTGCCAGTTTATTAAGGTTCTTTTCTGTAATATGAAGGTCAGTAGCTTACTATGAAAATTGGTTCTGAAATTATCAAAATCCACATCTAGGAGCTGGTAGCTTAAGACAAACCATCGTGTTCCAATAGCAGCCAACTTTAACTTACACTGTGTAGCTTTTTTCCATTAAGTAAATATGATATGGTTTCTTAGTCAAAAAGAATTTGACTTCTAAAATGTATCTTGCATTTTCTTACATGTACAAGTGTTGTTAAGGTGTTGTAGGAAATTCTTATGTTTGAGCTACTTCTATAACAGAGGCTGATCTGTGTAGCTTGATAGACCTATCCCTGAATACTTCTGTAACTAAGAAAAAAAATAATCCTCTTTTTGGAGAGTTTGTCCTTGCAAGTGTGGGGACAAAGGAAAGCCAAAACCTCCTTTTCTGGCACTATTAGAGCTTTGGATTATAAGCAGTGACTGTTTAGCCAGTGGTAGGTCTGGTGTGTGCCCACCTTGCACAGCTCTGCTTCTGGCATGTGTCTGTGTGATGGTAGGCTCTGCTAAGCAGAAAACTAGCGTGAGTGGGAGAGGAGTCACAAGTCCTTTCATCTGGGAATCAATCCAGCGCTTCTATTCTTACCTTTTACTCTTCCTGACACCCCCAGAATTGTCCACTGGAGAAGAGGCTTTAGTTATGCCTAGGTGTGTATAAAAGGTACTAAAAGAATGTCTCTTGCAGCACATGTTTTGGCAAGATGAGTTCATGTGTTGTATTGCTCCACAGGGGAAGCCACAGATTTCACCCAGGTTCTTTTCATCTGTCTTTAAATTGTGTTCACTATTTCATTTTTTCTCTTTTTGTCCTTTTGTTTTTTTAGCCCTTCATCGGTCTCATACACCTGAAAGGTCTGCAATACCTTACACAATCTCTTTGAAATAAACTATCTCACGTAGGAGTTACCAGCTGGGAGACCACTGGATGCCATGTAGCATTCATTTCTCTGCTGCACTGGGTAATGATTTCCTGGTTCCAGGAGCAGGAGATTAAAATTCTGGTGAGAGGATTTGCCCCTTTCCTCTCTCAGCAAGGCCCCTGTGCTGAGGCTCAATCACTTCCTCTGCAGCAGCAGGAGCAGAGGTAATGTGATACTGTGGTCATTCAATCAGAGGTAGAAATGCTTTAATCTCTTCTATTCTGTCTGATAAATGCTTTCTTCTTTGTTCTGAATTCAGATCTCTAGTGTTCCTATTGTCACAGGGATTGGGGGAGAAAAGAGATCATCCTGTCCAGTTAAGTGTTCAGTGATGATGCCGTCCTTTATTCCCAGGGGTACTTTGTGATTTAGAAAAATGCAATTGTGGGAAGGGCACAGAAAAAGCATGTGAAAGCAAGTGGGACTAGCTGGAAAATCCCAGTACAGTTTGCAGCCTTCCTAAAACAAGGGCAGCTCGTCTCACGAGTGACTTGTACTTGCAAAAGCACAGCAGAGATCAGAGCAGCTTCTGCCTCGGTGTGTGGTCTTTGCTCCAAATAGTTGGGATGCTCTGTATTAATTTGGCAGATGAATTTCTGACCCATGCAACCTCCTCCTTTTTTGTGTGGGCCACAGGAAAGTGATGACAAGCGGTCAGGTCTGATGACAAGCAGGGCTGGGAGGTTGGGGTAACTCCCTAAGGCATCTCTGATTTTTGACCTATCTCTTCCTCTTCATTGCAGCAGTTGCACAAAAATGTGATGGATGAGTATCGACTTTGCTGCTTTATTTTGTTCCCTTTGCTATATTGACATGAGTTAATAGGGCAGAAGCAGAAGACAGACTTGGTACAAAGTGGAAAGAGATTTAATGTCAATAGGGATTGCAAGATAAGAAATACAGCATTAAGGGTGAACACACAAGAGAGTTAATAGGTAAGCAAACCACTCAATGTGACTACAGGAGACAGTGACCCAGAGCAGTAAACTCCTTTTTTATTGGAAATAAGCTTCCTTGTTTGGTGTGATGTATTCAGTGATACTGGTCATTGGCTTTTCTCTGTGCTGTCAAATTGTTGAAAGGCTGGGGTGGTTGTCTTTTATAATGCTGTTATGTTTCATAATGTTGGCTTTACGAGTTTTTGCATGATTAGTTGATGACACTATTAAAGGAGAGAGCCTCCATTTTTAATAATTGTCCTAGGTCCATATGCTCCCTTGATTTGGCCACATTAAAAGTAGAAGTGAGCGTGTTAAGTGAAATTTAAGCTTGAAGGTGATTGGAAGTGGAAGGCAGAACAAATTCTGATTGAGTAATAATAGTTCACCCAGATCCAAAAGGATGTAGATCATTTAAGCTACTTAATAAATGGAGTGTGTATTCGAGAATTTTAAAGCAGTTTTTAGTGAGTGAGGAGCCCATTGGAAAGATACTCTGGCTGTACACTCAGATGAAGAGAAAAAACCCTCATTTTAGATGTTCTTGTGTTTAGTGGTTCAAAAATCATTGTGATATGTAGCAGCAGTTTGAAAGGCTGAAGAAATATTCTCATTGGTATCAGGAAAAGATTTGAACATCTTAAAATAAGTGATATACTGCTGCTGTACAGTGCATTGTTGGCTCTTTAGAATGTCGCTGAAAGGAGACTGCCAGGGGCAAGAAGCAGCCTTGGATAACAAATTACAGCAGGTATTTGGAACCTATTAAATGTATGCTCATTGGAAGATGAAAGGAGACTCTCAATATCTCTTAAAATTATGTAAGAGATGAGTTGTGCTGCTGGCAAAGTTATTTATGACAAAGACAATTGGGAAATGAGCAGTTTAGGTAAATATTGGAGAGTGAGAAATGAGAGTGCTTAGGTGGAGTTGGGTTACACATGGATGTGTGTGCTGTCGGTGTGTGTGGGGAAAACTAAGGGTAAGGAAAAGTCTGCTCCCTTGGACAAGTGTCAGTTAGCTTTCCTTCTGAAAGCTGTGTTTTATGAGAAGGATGTTCTGAAATTTTCAGCTGATTAGGGTTTGTGATGTTTTAATGTTCATTGAAGTCGGGCATCTGCATATGTTTCTGAATGGGCCCTGCCTGCTCAAAGCTCTTCTGGCTTTGCACTGGACTTGGGCGGAGGTAGAAGGGAAAAGCTTAAGTTAGTGCAGTGCAGGCCAAAATATTAAACACCTGCTGAAGATGAATAATGACGTGAGCTGGAGAGTTCCCAAGAGATGACCTTTCCTTTGCCATCTTCTCAGGAGCAGGGAAGGAAAGCAAACTTCTTTTCCTGCTCCAAATCTCATTTTTTTCTTTGGTTAAAGTCTTCCTACCTAAACATGCAATGAACGGGTTCCTTCCTGGTTCTTCTGGAAATGTGAAATCTTTTGAAGGGCACAGTTACACAGGTGAGTATCTTAGTGAGGATACATCTGATGCTGAATTTCAAATGAGGTCCTGGCAAGCTAAAGGCTTCACTGGCAGATACTTACCTTTATGGTTGCCTTTGTTGCTATTAGAGAAACAGCATGTAGAAGCAGAGGGAGGAAAAAATAAAAAGAAAATAAATAGAGACAAGAAAAAGGATTTATCCAGATGTTAAATGTTTTGAAGAGAACAGAAATGTCCCCTCAGACAGCATTTCTTTCATCTGTGACTTCTGTAGTAATTAATATATCTGACTCTACTGTAGTAATTAATATATCTGACTCTATTATTTATCGAGTAATGAAAATGATAAATGCAAATGAAGAAAATGGGGAATGTATTGTTCACTTGCTAATGGGAATTTTCTAGAGCTCTGATCAGGATAACTGCAGACCAAAGTTTCAGTGAAGTCAGCCACAAGATGGCAAGCTAAATATCCCAACTCATAACACTCCTGTGTGGTTTCTTTTCCCCTGTTGGTGTGTAAATTCTCATTTATGTTTTTCGGGGAAGGCTGATATGTTTTTGGTTTGCCTGACACATTTTGTTTGACATATTGCTGTTTTGGAATACCACTGAGAGTTCCTAATTTATTTCTCAAATTCCTTGTCTTAAACACTAACTGGCATTTTTGCTTGCCCTGCATTATATCTTTGTACAGATATTAATTATTGGTACCATATTATGCAGTCCTTCTCTAAATACATTTCAAATGTGCAATACACACATGACTGTACATGAAGTCTTGTACTGTAAGATGCTCATAGTCCTTATGTGGCCTTATACTCTCAAATCCTTTTTTAATGTGTGTAATAACTGTATTGGAATGAGCTTTTCTCGTTATTACCATTAGCTCTAAGTTGTGCCAAATAACACATGACCGATCAAGAACTGCACTGTTCAAATTAAACCTGAACCGCTTCAGTTAATTCAATATTCAAGAAGGACAAACACCTTTTAAAATGTTGAAAGGAGAAGGATTGGAATAACTTAATGATGGATTGCAGCAAGAAGCAATCTTTGTGGTTCATCTTCAATGTAGTGTAATTTTTGACTGGTTTTGCCACACACTGCATCGAGGTGGAATGCCAGTGGGCTGCGTGGTGTTGGCATATGGTTGGGGAGCATGGGAGGTGCTGGTAGGAGATGCTCAGAAGGACAGCACTTCTTCAGCAGTTTGAATATTGCCTTGCTGTAGTAGCAGTGTGGTGTAGACCTTGCATGTGTTTTGCTGTAATAGTTCATGTTTATTCTTGTGGTCCTTATAAAAAAAGGTATTTTGGTCATTTTACATTATATGACTCACTGAAAAATGATCATACGCTGAAGATAGATCATATAAATCCAACTTCTAGGACCATTTACAATAAAATAAAAATAAATAGACTGAATATGTGATTTATTGTGAAGCCTGGGTATTCATGTAGACTGTCATCTAGTGATGCTCAGAAATATGACCTACCTGTCGGCTCCTTTAGAGCCTTCAGGTGTCGAAAAAAATAAGCCTCTTTAAATTTCTTTGAAAAGAATGTATTTCAGTTTTATGTGCTTACTACTGGGTGGGGCAAAAGAATGTCAGACAGTAGGCAAAATATTTCCTTCCTACCCTTTCTTGGCAGAAGTGTAAATGATGATCTGCTCTTACTTGAAATGAAGAGGGCAGTTATTTAGAGTAGGCTTTTATTAAAGCCACTGGATATTTCAGTATTTTCTGTTGTACATGGAATTTCCTTACCGGAGTGAAGCTTATACTTGGAGTAGCAGTTGTGAGACTGCGCATTGGTGTCACTCCTATTGGCCCAAGCTGACACTTGGTTTCTCTGAGCCTTCCCTGTGCTGTGGTTCACACCAGGGGTGCATGTTCTGCTGAGACTTCTTCACACCAACGCTGGAAGTCCTGAGGGAAATGATGCTCTTTTCACACCGCCTGTCTGCCTCAGTTAACGTAATTCCAGTTCTGTGGTACAGACTCAGCAAGCTGTCAGCTAGTACTGGCTTTGAAAGTCCCTAAGTCCTCCAAATTCAGTGGCCACCTCTTGGAGCTGGATGATATAGGACATACAGGTGGCTGCAGCAGTTGTTGCCCTCCATAAAAGAGCAGGTGTTGTTACAAGCGAGGTACATCACAGTTAATCCGGGTGTAGGATGTCTTTGTGGGCAGATGGAGGCTCTTCTGGCTGGAGTTTGGGCCACTTTGGGGCCAACAGAAGTGCAGAATTCAGACTGAGGGCTATCAGTTTGCTCTGGAATTTCCATAGCTGGTCACTTTTCAGATGTGAGCATTACTGATCTGGTTTTGTGTCTTTTATCAAATGTGTGACAAGGTACAGGCTGGTTGATAATCGCAGTTAGAATCAGCATAGCTGGAAGAAGCTAGATCTTTATTTAAAAAAAAAACCAAAAAAAAACCCACACAAAAAAAGAGAATTCCCTGCTAAAATTTTTGATCAGGGTAACAGCTATTAGTGTCATAAAANATTACTGATCTGGTTTTGTGTCTTTTATCAAATGTGTGACAAGGTACAGGCTGGTTGATAATCGCAGTTAGAATCAGCGTAGCTGGAAGAAGCTAGATCTTTATTTAAAAAAAAGCCAAAAACAAACCACACACAAGAACAGCAATTCCTGCTGAAATATTTGATCATTGCCAAACAGCTATTAGTCATCTAAAAATATCAAGGAGGAGTGATCACATTTATATTCAGGGTTTCTATTGGGTTTTTGAGTGTGAGCAAGTTCAGGAAGAGAAGCTTGTGTGATCTTCTCAGAACTTCTGAATGGTCATATCCCAATCCAGTGCCTGGGGCATCATAACTAGTTTATTTGGAGACTTCTCTGTTGAAAGTTATATTCTGCTGTTAGGTACCCTGGCAATTAAGATGTTAGTCAAGAAAATGATTTCTATCCTTCTGTTAATTTACCTGGATTATTCATCTCTCAGTGTCATCTGTGAGGAGTCATGGCGTGTGTTCATTCTCATGGGCAGTCTCCATCTGCTTTTAAAATGTCATGCCAAGATTAGCATCTTTGCTTCTGGATTTTAATAATAGAACAAAGTTTTGTTAAATCTCTTTGTAGATGACAGAGGTTTGAACCTTTGACTGTTCAAAATTGATGTCTGGGAGTGTTTTTTGAGTACCAGGCTCTACTTTTAACGCTGCTTTTGCCATCAGATGCAGAGATGTCGAGGTATTTGCACTGAATGGAGTGTGTCATAGCAGGATTGTTCTGAGACTATCAGACCATCTTCTTTATTTAAAAAAAGAAGGTAAAATATTTTTGGACTGGTTTTATAAGGCTGTGAGGTTTGTGGAGTTCATGGGTCTGTGGCCCTCCCTTGTCAGCCTCTCAGCTAGTTTGGTCACACTGGAGAGAAGGACAGGTCTTTTAAAGCCAGGAGGTTTTGTGTGAACCAGCAATGGAGGGACCAACCGTGTTGCTTGTGCTCAAGCAAAAGGCAAAGCCAGCTGGCTTGCTCTATTTAGGTGGTGGCAAGGAGAAGGGCATGTGCTTTCTGTAGCCCACACGTTCATAAATAGTAGAGAATCTGGAGATGAGCTGTGGGGAGGTGAGGGAAGAGGAAGCATGGGCATTGCAGGGCTGATGAGCGTGTTGTGGGAGGACATTTGATTTATTACCTTGTGGGAAGAGTCAGTAGATGTGCAACAAAAATCCAGAGGAAATTGGGCTTCATTAGTAAGGTGGTTTTGTGGACTACAGACATGTCTGATGTTGTGTGTGTACATACAATAGCTTCACATGGGTAGAGAAGGCTGCTGTAAGGTGACTTGCTTAATAATAGCTGCTTAAAAAGAGTTGTATTTTTCTCTTGACATGCTTTTTGTGACTGAGCAGGTTAAGACCATAATTGATTTTTCTTAAACACTCTTTTTCCTAATGAGCATGCAGCTAAAGAGAGATGTTCTGGTATGGAGAATTTAATTTCGTGTCTTCCAAAGTTGTATCCATTGATTTTTCTGAGGATTAACAGGCTTGGTGGTGTGCTAATTATAAAGAACTTTGTGGCAGAAAATTGCAGAAGAAGCTGTTGCAGTGGGTGGACTCAAATGTACTCTGTATTTTTGAACTGAACTCCTTTGGCTTTGACTCATATCTTAAATGTTGAGTTCCTTTCTCTTTGGCTCGGAATTGGTGATTCAGCTGTGGACCAAAAAATGTCTGTGGTCTCAGTAGGAATTTCAGATATTTTCTGTCTATTACAGCCAGACAAGAGCATTAGAAATGTCAAGAAGGGACCAATAACATAGAACTGAGAGGGGCTGGGAAAAAAAAAATCCTTCAGATATGCCTGTGATTGAGATTGAACAGGCAGGATTTCAACTAATTATTAAATTCTTGTTCTGCCTGTCTTCCCTGAACCTGCCTCTATAATTTTTGGTCAACATTCTTCTTTGGCCTCCTCTCCTCTTCCCCTTTTGCATCCATTGTGGCATCCAGGACAAAAAGGGTTTCTGATTTCCTCTCTGGTGGCCTCAGTACTGCTTTGCGTGGCAGAAAGGGAAGCTAAAGTGACTAGAAATGAGAGCTGAGCTAAGTGCCAGCAACCAAAAATAACCTCCAGTTTTAACTGTTGACTTTTAAAAACGAGTTTCTTTCAGTAAAAATAAATGCTAAATACTGATGGGTCTTTTGATAACTTATATGGCTTTGTCAAATATAATTCTGTTGTTTAAAATAAAATCCCAAAACTACACAATGTAGTAACTCATACAATACATGCTTACATATTAGAGATTGAAACGTTACTTTTGAAGTTACCTTCTACTGTTTCAGATAGAGGAGGAAAAAACTTCTTCTCTAAGAGGTCATGAAAATGTTCTTCTGTTTATTCTGATTGTTCTGGTGGAAAATTTCTGGAGGAGGATACATAAAATTATGCCTATTAATCACTTCAACCCAGAATAGCAATTTGTGAAATCTAATAAACAGTAACATTAGATCAATTCCCCAAACAATGAGTTGTGTTTCTTGAAGTGATGCCTGTGACAATCTCAGAGTCATTGGGAGCCTGTAAGTAAAATGTTACCTGTGCAGATGTCCTTTATTTACTAGACAATGCCTGGGTACATGCATGCAGGTTCTTTTTTTGCTTAGATCTAACGAGATGTTTTCCAATTAAATAGACTTTTTCTTGAGAATAGACATATGAAAGCATTTTTGTATGAAAATACTATTCAGTCACTGCAGGTGGTGTGCTGTAAGACTGACATTCAAATGGTGCTCCTCTAGTAAGCTGGATTTTCTTTGCCCTTGTCACAGTATTCACATCTCATTTGTTTCAGAAAAACTGGGAATGAAACAAGTGTGTGTCTTGATCAACTCTTTAACCAAAGTAGTTGAGTACTTGTGTGTTCCTCCTGTAAGCTGCTGGTGCCTCAGTTCTGTCTTAGTGCTGAAGATTCATGAAAGACCATGGAAAGGAAACTTTTCTGGCTTCCTGCATGAAATGATGTTCCTGCTTGCTGAAATGATGTTGAGTACATCATACACCTTGAAGACTTGTATCTGCCTTAATGATCAACCTATACTTCCACTGGAAAAATGCTTGGTGTGCAGAATGAGGAAAGGCCCAGTACCCCCCACATCTGTGTGCTGGCTCTGCTGCACTTGAGCTTGGTCTCTTTAATATTATGTTATAGATCTAAAGACATTTAAACTTTGTCTCTGGGGTAGCTAAATTACTGTTTGGTTTGTTATTACCCTGAGACCATTAGAGACAAGAGGGATCTCATTGTTTCAGTTGCTTAACAAAAACACAAAGTGGTTATTATCTTAATTAGTTTGGAGTGTAATTTAATTCAGGATGTAACAAGTGGGTATAAAAACAGGTGGTAGGGGAAAACAAGAAGGAATGATAAGCTTAGATGAGTTAGACTACAGTAAGTGCATTTAGATGGTTTGTAGTAGTTTAACTGTTTTGAGTGTTGAAATCCCTTATCTGGCAAAAGCTCTCTTGCAGATGAGACATCTAAACTAGAATTAAATAGAGTTAAATAATCTGTGTGCAGATCTTTGACCAAGCATTGCTGATGTGGTTTTGCATTTTGCATCACAGAGTGCTACAGTTCTCAATAAAGTGCTCAGTAAACATTGACATATTTGTTGTGTTGGTATCTGTTTCCCTTGGGTTGAGAAGGTTATAGATAATAATAGAAACAATAGCTGAATTCTGATTCAGTTGCTCTTCTCTAGAGGGTTGATGCTTTGTGTCTTTTACTTTGTAACAGAGTTTCTCTTATGCTGGTGTTTTGGGATGAGTTTGTCTGCACCTCTTCTGAGCCCGTGACTCAATTCCCAGAGATTGCTGGATTTCACTAATCCTGTATAGTTAATTCAGGTTATTTTTATTCCTTTTTAATCTCTTGGAGAGTTGAAGAAGTCCAGAACTGATTCATTGCCAAATGATTCTAAAGGTCATTTACAGTAGAAAGAACAATTTGGTATTTCTCCTGTCTTTGCTCTTCAAAGGTTGTTCTTCTGCTTGCTGGATGTGAAGGCCTTGTACAAAAATAAGCCTCTGTTTCCGTGTGTTTGGGGTTTTTTTTTTGGTAAATAACACCACAGGAGGTATGTACCAAGTAACTTTGTGTATTCCCTAGAAGATGCAGTTGCTTGCCTGCATCAAAGTTGGCATTTAGCAGCTAAAATCCAGTGTAGATTGGATCAGTGCAGTACAGGAGTGAGATTGGCAAAGCTGGATGTAAATATAATTCCCTCTCCAGAACAAAAGCTGTTTCTTTTTTCCTTTTTCTTTTTTTTTTTTTTCCTCAAGATCCAGCTTGTAACTGTGCTTAAGTACATGACTTTAGGCTTCCAGTTCATCGGTTGTCCAGTACTTGGAACAGATTGGTGCTAGCGAATTTCTGCAGTGATGAAGTAGCTTTAATCAAAACTTTCAGATGTAAGATGTGCAATATTGCTTTGTCTGTGTCCCTCATGCCTTTGAGTAATGTTTGTTTATATTGGATGTTTTCTTGTTTGTGTGCATTGCTGGTGTATTGTTGCTACACAAAGACGTCAGACTCACCCTCCCGTTTTCCTTCTAATGGAGCGTGGCTGCTACAATTGGCTGTTCCATCCTCTGCTCTTAATATCATGCACTGAGGAAAACTTAGGGTGTTGTCTAGTGTTGTTTCATTTATTTATTCCAGGATTGTAAACAGATTTGCTTCCTGTGTGGGAGCAGAGCGAGGCGCTCGCTTGATTGATTCGTTACTTGCAGGGACACAGAACCAGGGGGATCTATTGATTCCCCACAGCTAGCTGAACCCAGTTTGTAATATACTTAATTGCTCTTTAACAGACTTCACCTCACCCAGTCTAACTTTGGAAACTTTGGAGTTTGCAGCAGTCTTTAAGATGTGTGTGTTAGGGCAGACTAGCTTTAACTACTTGAGGGATGAAGCAGGTACTGATGGTTTGCCAGGTCTCCATTCTGTCTCTGTTCATCTGGTACTCCCATCTTTAGATTCCAGATGGTTCCTTCAGCCTGGCAGTTCAAGCTTGAACCACACCATTTTTCCTGCTCTGGCATTTTCTGAACAGGCTGCTGTTTGTTCTCGTGCTTTGCTTTTTATTTTGTGTGTGTGTCTGTGTACACACATCTGCTACAGATTGAGCTATTTTTATCAAGTTACTTTTGGCAAGGTCCCAGCCACTGCAACTCAGTTTTGTCCCGTGATGATGGTGATTGTTGGGATTATCTCTTTCTTCCTGTCTTTATGGAGATTTAAGGTACCTTGTATGGAAACTCATTAGGTCTAATTTGTGTAAGCACTCATCGTACTTAGGCTTTGATCTTAAGTTTTTTGTAGCTAGGATTTTGCTTTAGGATGACCTGGAAAGACTGTGTACAAACACCTTGTGAAAGGTGTATAAAGAAGCCTAAAGAATGGTAACTTTTCTGCTCCTTGACAGCCCTCACCCCTCCAATTTGCCCTACATGTAAAAATAATTTTTCTGGATTTAGTGAAGAACTTTGTGATAAATGATCATAAAGCTGAAGATGGACCAGATGCTTACCAAAACAAATAGCATTGCTTTGTGTTCTGCCTTGTGCCAGAGTGAAATAATTGGCAGTTTAAACTGTATGATGATCTTATTGTAGTGACTCAACACAGTCATCTGAGAACTGAGCTGCTGCAGTTCCCTTGCTCCCTCACCTCTGGTACGGTGACACCCTAAATGATCCCGACCCGGTCAGCAATGCCGTCACCACCGTGGCCTCAGTTTCTTTCATGTCATGTTATAATTTCACTCCTTGCCTTCAGGTCCTTCATGGTACCAAAGATCTACTTCTAAGGTGTATTAAAAAAAAAAAAAATCCCAATTTTTCAACAATCTTGAAAAATGCTTTTGTCGACTGCAGGTTTTTCTTTATTACAACATTGACTTGGTATCATTTTCCATGTTCAAATCACCTTTAGACAAGTACAGAGATGATTGATTGATTGGGACTGTGGGCTGCTTCTCCTGTCTCCTACCCCCGGGTGAAATGTGACCTGGGGTTGTATTATCATATTCTTGATTGTACACGTCCTCTGTGCTGGCACTAGTTGATGGAAAGAATAAAGTAGTTTGTTAGATAAAATTCCAACTCTTTATCTGCTAAACTCAATCCAGCCTTGGGCATTATGGATAAAGCAGTTTGGAAAACAGGAAGATGTGTGCTTTTCTCTCTCTCTCTGAAAGTCTCCTGCTGAGGTTGGTAGAAGGACATTCTAACAATAGTCTGTTCTGTAGGAGGTGAATTTGTGTTATGCTATCTATATTTTAGTAGAGAAAGATAGGATTGAATAGTCATAAGACTAAAATGCATTGTAGAAAGATCCATTAGTTAGAAATAGCCTTTGAAGCACACAGCATCTGCCATGGAGGCTGTGGTAGGAGCCAGTGAATAGCTGCAGCTCTCACCCATTTATTTTCACGTGGAAATGCAACGATTTGGAAACATCTGATTTCTGTTACCTGGAAAACTGACAATTTCCAATTTCCATCAGTATGCACCCCCCTGGGATGTGCTGCGATCCCTGCCCGCTGCTCCCCGTTCGAGCCACGGTCCTTCAGGAGGAGAATTTCTTAGCAGTAAATGAATTTTGCTAATGAGCTTTCCTCCCAAAACAGCAAGGAGATGCCAAGTGACATGTTGGGAAGTGCCAAGCAGGAGGGAAATGGCTCTTCTGTGCCGAGTGTCGTAAACAGGATGTGTTTTGTTTACAGTCCTTACTTGATCTCTATAGTCCCCCTGTCAGGGCTGCGCATGGATGAGACTCCCGCGATGGCCTGGAGAAATACGAGGTTTCTGAGCCAATATCAAATATTGTGTCAGAGGAGAAAGTGGCTTCAGGCAAAGAGGCAAACAAAATTAAGCAGTGTTTCTTGGATTCTTCTGTGCTTTTCTGGGGTATTTGTCATTCTGACTGCGCAGCTGCGTTGCAGTTGACTGCAGAGCACAGGGAATTTAATAAACTGTGGGGATAGCTGTTGGGTGACTAATTTTAAGAGGAGATGTGCTGAAAAAGCCTTTGTAGTGGGGTGGTTTTGGAATAGTGACAACAGTTTAAGAGGTATATTAGAAGACAGTCTTGCAAGTTGTGAAAAGAATGAAGTAGTTCAGTTGGAAGGAACCTGCAATGATCTTAAAGTGGAGTCTGCCAAGGAATCAACTTCATTTTGTTTCCCTATCACCCCCAAAAAACCTAAATCAAATCCTTGGCATGGCTTTGGCCAGCTCTCAGCACTGCCCTGAGGGGATTCTGCTGACCATCTCAAATCTCTGGTACAGTTGCTGCCCAAGGGTGGCACAGGGTTATCATTACAGAGCATCAGGGCTGTGTGAAGCCAAGGACCTTTGGCTTTTTGCATTTCTGGCTGCTGAACTCCCATACCATAAAATGCTCCATATGCAGTAACATGGCAATGATCTAATGTTGCTATAAGTGAAGCTTCCCCTTGGCTCAGTAGAGGATAGACACAAGGTTCAGTGACTGTTGGTATGGCACAGGAGGATGCTGGGAGCCATCTCATTAGGCCAAGTTGATTCTCATGGGCTTTAATACCAATAGAAGTTCCTGGCTAGGGAAGTAAAATTGAGCCGTAGCCCAGAAAAGTAATGTGATTTGCATTAGAGCAGATTGTGAACATAAGGTAAATATTTAAGTATCAAAGGTAAAAGATCAAAGTTTTACAGAAATTTTGTGAATACTTAAACATTTTGAGACTGTCAGTTTTCTAAGAAAAGACTCTGATCAGTTGATATTGACTATTTTTTTTATATATATGGCTCTCTGTATAGCCCTTATACAACATGAGTAATGCAGCTGTATTGGTAAATAGACAGGGAAATGTGTTGAGATGGTAAGTCATGGGTTTCTTTGTTGATAATCATGTATTTTAGTGGTTGAGGTGTAAAACCAAATTAGAATAAATGAAGTTAAAGTAACGCTGCACCATCCTGGGAGTATGTGTGCTCACTTGTTTATCTGCTCCTCTCTAGTATTTCATTGTGCTTTAAAATCAGCTCCTTAATTCCTTGTCACGAAGTTACCAGCTCAAGTTTATCTGAAAGGCTAGGGGACTCATGGGCTGCCTTATCTTTTCTGGGCTTGCAAAGACCACTGATGTTCCCTACAAGCAGCCCAGGTTTTCAGCCAGCCTGCTCCTGCTGTGCCTGGTTTGGTAATGCATTAGTATTCTGAGTTTTGCTGTTTGCTACCTATGAAGCTGACAACCCAAAAGGCTAATTGAGATAAGGTGTAGGGAGGACAAGAATATATCAAAACCAGACAATAAATTAAATTAATTTGTTTGGTGTATGAGTTGTGATGTGAAGCGAAGCTATTTGTGTGCCATTTCTCGCTCTGAAATCAAGAAAGAATTTGCTTTCAGAATAAGAATAAGCCATTCACATGGAGTTTATATGAACTCCCAGTGGCTGCAGGCTTTTCTTAAAGGTTTGTGGAGGGATTTAGTGGTGTGGTCATCTGGCTGTGGAAACGGGAACTCATGACTGGAAGCTGCCATTCATTGGGATGCTTTTTGTTGAAGTCATCCCATGTTACTGAGGAAAATAGGGTGAGGAATCAGTGGTTATATAAGTTGTAGAATTAAAGATCCTGTTATTTACAAGCTGAGGCTACACTGCAGGATTGAGGACTATTTCCAGACGCAAAGTCATGCCTTAAGTATTAAGAGACTCTGATGGTTTCTAATATAAACTGTAAGGGTGATGGTAGCAAGCTAGTGCTTCCTAATCTCACAGGAAGAAATAGGTGTTGTATTTAACTCTTACATCATCAGTCTGAAAGCATTTGTGTGTCTTGTTTCACCCTGCTTCCCTCTCTCCATCTGGAGGAAAAAAGGTGGTTTGACTAGAGAAGAGTTACAACAGAATAAAACCCTTCTGAAGTGAAGCCATTGGCCCAGCATGAGGCAACCCTCCTTTACACAAACACTGTTTAACCAGAAGAAATATGGAGCTCACCTCTCTGTACAGAAAATCTATGGCTTTGCAATCTGCAGAGGGGACTGTGAATCCAGCTGTTTGTGTTATGATTATTATTTTGATTATGGGTTGCTCATGTCTAAAAACAACCAAACTGAGGAGTTGGGTGTACATTGTGCTGAGAAATTCTGGCTTGTACTTTGTCCCAGGCAAAAGGAGGGTGACAAATACTACTGGGAAACAGGAAGAAAACCTGGGAGGGAATGAGAAATGTTTTCCTTGCAGCATCCAGGAAGCTGGAACTTGATGGTGGCTTCTTGAAATCTTTTTACATAGCAGACTGAAATTGTCAAGGGCTTCCTCTTAATTTTGAAGATGCTGCATGTGTATGTTTACAAGTGTATATATATACATTGAGTATAAAAGACATAACTGAACAAAGGCTGTCGGGAGATCCAGGGACTATTGTCACCAGTATATTCTGTAAGTTTCATTGACTTAAACCATGTGTGGGAAGTTTCTGTGCCTGGAAAAAGTGCCGTGTACTGCAGATACTCAGACCCTACTATAGGAGCTCTCAAACTATACAGTCCCATATCTGTACCCACTACGTAGTCCTACTCACACATTGATGTGCCACAGCCAATTTGCTGTGTGCAGTTTGTCAGTGGTGCAACATGTGCACCAGGGAGCTGGTGTTTCTGAAAGCATCAGAATTACCAACATGTGCTACAGAACACATGCCTTGACTTGTTACACGTGTCTCTGGGGCTCTGGGAACACACTGCCATGAACAGCAGCCGAGTCCTGTCTGTCACTTGTCCCCAAAGTGCTGCTTCAGACACGGGCAGGGAGCTGGAGGAGTTGCTGTAGATGTGGCATCTGGTTTTGCAGCCTTCTTTCTTGGGAATTGTGGCTTTTGCATGATATGTATTTTGATCCTGTTGCACAAGGGTAGAGCAGCCCATGTAGAAAATGGGCACTTGGTGGGAGTTGTCCGCTGCTGTCGGGAGACCTCATTCGGCTCAAGCTCCATTGCGGGAGACGTGGGATGAATGGTGTAGGATTTGTCTGGGAATGTTTAACACCTCCCAAGGGAGCTACTTACATAGTGAGGGGGAATTTGGAGATAAAAACTTCACTTGTACGTCCTGAAATGACCTTAGTTGTAATTCAGAGCATTGTATGACCTGAAAATGTGCATTTCAGACATATGTATGTGCACATGAGTTTATTGACCATAAATAGGTGGATGCAGCGGAAGATCAGTGGATGCAGCTTTCCTAGATCTTACCATTATAGTAAGATTTACCTTGAAAGGATTAATCCTTAAATTACTTCTATTCTGAAGTCATGAAAATTCTAGCATTGTCAGAACTGGAGTGTCATGGCATGACACTGTGAGCATCAGAGATCCCTTGGTCCTTGAGCATTCTGAAAGACTCACAGAGAACACTGGAAAGGCTTTTGACACCAGTGAGTGCAGGGAATACCAAGGTAATCTGAGTGAGATGATGTAACCTGTAAACTGGCTCTCCCCATCCACCTTGACCCTATATAATAGTGACCTGGAAAATGCCCAGGCAGAAAGGCAGAGAGTGGTGTAACTGGGCCAGATGTGCAACTCCTCACTCTATGGGAATGTGTGCATTGAAGCTGGTCAAATATTTTGTTTCTACAGTAGCTCCACTTTTGGTTTTTCTTGTTAATGCTTTGTTAGATTGTGGTTTCACATGATTTTACACTGATAGGTTGGGATTTTTTCTTGTGTTGTATTTTCACCGTTGAGAAAATAAATACTAGTTTTGTGGAACTGTCTTTGATACATTTTTCATGATGGCTTAATAATAGAACTACCATGAAAGCATTCTTCCCAACAATGTAGTGTGATTTCCATACAAGGAGTGGGGGGGAGGAAACCCCAAGCATTCTGATGTTTCATTAAAATTTAAAGAAATATTAAATTGAATTCTCTGCCTTTATAGGAAAGAATCCTTATTTTTTTTTTTTCCTGGCATAGTACACTTAGCATTTAAAAAGAATAGAAAGCTTATACAGGCTGCTTCCTTTCTCTGAGGATGCTGATCAGGAGACAGGGAGGCAGACCTGACCAAGCACTGATTATCACATGGGATGCAGCCTTCAAGTCCTGTCATACATCAGCCCTTTGCACCTGTGTTCTCCATTTCCTCCCAGAATGTTTTTCCTTCCCATAGCTGGGGTTTTGCAGAGCATGCTGAGTAGGTATCTGCAGGCAGACACTGCTTGGCGGCCATGGGCTTGGCATGGACATGAAGTAAGGAACCTTCTGGATGCCAGACCACATCTTAAAATTGTATGGATCATGTCATACACTTTAAACTGACTTATTGGTGTTTTGAGTGCTGTATTTCTTCCTCTGTATTTCTTCCTCTGATCTGTATTCGAGGGAATGACTAATGTGGTTGTGTTACAGTCCATGACACATTTAACTCATGATATATCCCCAAATGATTTTAGGTTTGTTCTGGAGTAGAACAGTTGGCCCATTGTTGGTTTAATTTGATTACCTGTCATGAAAGCTTCAGGAAAATATTGAAACGTTAAATATACAGCACTGTAGCCAAGAACTGATGTACACAGTAGCTTCTGCCAGATCCTTCAATTCTTATCCTAGGCAGTATTAACATAAATTCTGTCTAGTTGTAGAATCTTCTCAGTTCTGCTACTTATGACTTACTTCAGTGTTGTCTTCTGCCAAACCCAGCTAAAAATACCTGATGCCAAAATATTTTGCATTATATTTTAATGATGTCATTCATTTCCTTGTATTCTGGGATGCTGTACCAGAAACTGAGCTGAATTTTGGAGCTCTTAGGAAATAGTTGTTTACTGTCCTGTCCAGTGCAAGGGGCTGTGGTGGGATTGCTTTTAATAGCTGTGGTTGAAAATTACCTAAATGTGGTTCTCTGTTTGCTTTCAGTACTCCTGACTTTTCCCTAATCCTTTGTTACCTATGAATTCTCATCTCCACCTCCTAATGTTGCTGGAAAATTGATTGCTCACATAGGTGGTATTCTAGTTTATCATCTTCATATACAAGTAGAGCTCCCTGTGCCTATATAAAGAAACATTTTTCTCATCCCTGGTAAAATTATCATTGTCATCCAACGGTTTATCTTATCCTAGCTCTGTATGCTTTCAGTGTTTTCTGAAAGTAACTCTTGATCTTATCTTTTTTCTTTTTTTTTTTCCCTTTGACTGCACTTACTAATGTTGCCAGCCCGCTGCATTTCCATTTTCTTTGTATTAAGCCAGCTTTCCCCTGTACTGTTCCTTGCCTCCCTCCCCAGCTTCATTGATTTATTGTGCTGTTTTAGCATGTTTGATTTTACAGGGGAGAAGGTGCATTTGTCAGCTCCCCAGCTGTATGTTAAAAACTTTTCATGCACTTACATTTGCTTTACCATGAATCCCAGACAAATGGTCTTGGAAGAGTTACAGGTTTAAAGAGCAAGCTGAAAATGCTTATTTAAAGTCCATATTTGCATGTGCCTTTTCCATGTGCCTTCTGTGCATATCTGTGTCATCTCTTACCTAAAGCTTTTTATTGTACACTCATTAATTGTTTAGTAGCTAAACCACATGGCTTCAGATTTTCATACACATCTACTTTTTGTTAAAATGGGTGGTTCACTTGCACTTGTGCCCCATCTGTGGTGTTTAGGAACAAGTTAGCTGATGCTCCTTGCTTCTCCATGAACTTAGAGGTGAGGGCAGGAGTTGCAAGCCATATGAATTAATTGAGCAGTCTGGAACCTGTGGCTTTGTACCAGGGCTTCACAAAGGCTTGTGATGGGCACATGTTGGGCATCAAGAAGGATTGATGCCAATTAAACTATCCTCTCAACTGATGGATGTGTGCACTGGCCTTGTATTGTGTAAGGGGTGATGCTGCAGGGCAGAGGCTACCTTACAGATGTGCCATGAGGTGAATGCTCTTGAGTGCTTTGGACATCTCTCTGCTGTGTGAGGAGAAGCAGACAGGTTCCATCTCCTGAGCAAACACAACAGACAGATGCTTCCTGCCTTTATTTGGTGCTTTGTAAAAGATTACTAAGGCCTTTGCATGCTAAGGGCTTGTGTAATGCAAAATAAACACTGTTGTTAGTGTTGGCCAGGGAACTCAGAATATAACCTCTTGGGAGGGCTGGTATCCAGGGATGAGGGTCATAAGGTGTCCCAAGTAAGTTAGCCCTTCAGTGGGGTGAAATGAAGAATATGGGATTTGCTGAAAACACTTGACATGGTTTAACAGGATAAATGTCAGACCCTGTCAAAAAGCACAGCCATAGAAGATATAAAAATACACAACTAGCAATGAGTTTTATGGCATCCCTGGTTTGAATGAAGGCAGTGATGCAAGGTAAGTGCTTGCTTTTACTGAGGGCTGAGAGTTGCAATAATTCTTTGAGTGATAGGTTTTGCTTGTGGTCTTACAGTTTTATTTCATACCATATGCTGGTTTTGATTATATGTATGAAAGGAAAAACAAATGTTTTTGGATAACCTGGATGACTTTGATATGAAAGCATTTAATTATAGAAAATAACTATTTCCAAAGCAGGTGGCTTTAAAACTGTTTATGATCTAACTGCACTATATGGTCATAAATGCAGCACTGAAGTAAAACCACAGATTTTGGACCCTCTTAAGCCTAGAGGGTCATCTGTTGTTTATAAGTTTTGAATGCTAAAGATAATGGTATTGCTGGAGATAAATTCTGGCACCCAAGTTACAGTAGCATGAAATCAACAGATTTTTATTGCTGGCAATCAATGAGTACATTTTGTTTTGCATTGTATCTGACTTGAAGATAAACCTGAAATGAGCTTTTCCTTGATTAGCTTCTGCTGCTTTTATGCTATTCCTGTGTATGCTCAGCAGAGAAAGGAAGGCAAGAGATGTATAATAGTGTGTCAAAGTCATGTAGGTCTCAGTCCAAAGAAGAGTCAGACCATTTGTATGTTTGGGTTTTAAATGGGTTGAATGATTGAGCATAGGCTTAAGATGGCTCTGAACTTGGGACCTGAGATTTCCCACTCCTCTCAAAAACCCTTTTTAGGCTAATATGTCAAATATTGAACACACCTTTTAGCAACTCTTATTAGAAAGACCAAACAAGTAGTTTCATGAGCAATGAAAAAGCCTTAATTTCCTATGGATTTCTTAGCCTTGGTTAATTAGCTTTCTTTAAACTGAATTGTGCTTGTTTTTTCTGTTGATTCTTCATTAGCCTGGAAAACCACTATCCTTTTCTCCTTGTTAGCTCTCTTCTTGCAGAGATTTTTGGACAGCAGCATGTGAGCTGCTGTATTTACATTAGAGGATTAAGGATGTGTTTGTGAATTCTCAATTGTCCCCTCACCAGCTGCTTATTTTCTCAAAACTTGTGAGAAGGGACTTAGCTTTGAGATGTCTACTGTCTGTTGTATGTAGGTAAAATTGGCAGGCAGGTATTATAAGGAGGAGAAAAATGTACAGAAAGATTGTCTAACCTTGAATTCAAATAATAATGATTATAAATAATAATGATTAACCCCCCCCAAACATAACATGGGTTTTGCATCCAGAGGTTATTACAGTTATGTTAGATTTTTTTTAATAAGGATAATTTAGACTTTATCATTTGCATGCAGAGTTACAGAGTAATATTTAATGTTCTTTTCTTTTCAGAAGATGATAAAAGCACAATGTTGTATGTATGTACTTGTTTGGAGGAATTTGCATTGCAATATCCAAATACATGTCATATTTTGATAAAGCATCATTAACTGGTTATTACTGTCTGAAGACACCAGTATTTTTTTGTGAATGTGGTGTCTCTGCTTTTCTTAAAGATTTTTTTGGTCACACTGACTTTCACCATAATCTTATACATGATAAATCAGTTTGTAAGTGGATTACTTGGTGCACTTGAATATTATCCTCCAGTCACCTGGAAAAAAATTAAGAGCCACTATTCATTGCTTGTTGTATCAGTGATTTTACAGAAGTACCCCTGCTTGCTATGTTGATTGGATACACCTTTGAATCAGGCATCAGTGTTATGCATTATGAACAATAAATCTTAATTCCCTAATTACACATTTACCTGCTACACTCAATTGTCTTTTATTCACCCAATGCCATACAATTAGAAAATTACAGAATTTATACAATAGATGTTGTATTTTTAATCTTTCCTAATTGGGCAAACTTAATAGGAAATGGCTTAAGAGGTATATTTGAATTTCCAAAGTATTTTCACAAGTAATCACTTGTGAGTGATAAAGAGAATTCCCCTTGAGAGCGTACTTCTTCCTGAGGATCGTGAAGTGCGGAGTACGGCACTACCAAGATGAATGGGCAGGTACTTGGGCTTCTTCCTCACTGAGTCTTTTCCATAATGTGCAACAAGGTTTGGTTAAAGAATCTGTATTAAATGGCTATTAGCTGACATTCTTGTTTTCTGTAGCTTTGTTGAACCTAAGTATTAATTAAAATAGCATCTCTTCTAACACCGTTATCAGTGTTAGAGAGGACTCATCTGACCATACAGTTCAGGCATGGTTGATGCCAATTAAAATATGAAGCTGATGAGCATTTGTACTTGCAATGTCATTTTCATTAATGTGGGTTTGTGCCTGTAACTAGGAAAGGGGAAAAACTGTTTGAAAATGACCAAATGGAAAACCCTCTCCTCTCTTCCCTTATTTACCTTGAATACAAGAAGCCCATGCAATTAGTAAGACATTTGTTGCTTTTGTTGTTTGACATCTGAGAAGTGATGCAATTTTTTTTTTTCCTTTAAAAGAGAACCTAGAGCAAAACCACCCCTAGATTACTTTGAAAGCCAGGCCTTTCCTGGTAATCAAGTGTTTACAGAAAGATGCTTTGTTCAAACCTTTTCTGGGGCTCTGTATGCTTAAACAAAGGGCTTTTAGACTTAAACACAGCTGTTCATTTGAAAATGAAAAATCAAATTAAGCAGAACCAGCTTTTGAAAGTTAATGTTGTATAGCAACTGAAACAAAAGAAGAAAATACTGTGTTTTACGTTTCACTTAAATAACTTTTTTAACATAAAGTTTTCAGCTAGAAAGTGTGGTTTCAAAGCTGCTCATCTCTTGCTGTATCCTGCAATAGAACATCTGCGTTCATTCTGACGCGGATGAATGACATGAATTAAACTAAAACCGTTGAAGTGCTCTTTTTAACATAATTACACCTTGTTCATTTTGGAGACACAATGCAGGGATGAAATGCCAATTAAGCCTGGTATGTTAATGAGATTGAGACTGAATAGGGGATTAGAGCGGACACAAATCCCAGTGGAATTGATTTGATATAATCCCTCAAGTTTGTTCTGTTTTCAAATGTACAATAACATTTCTATTAAAATTTCCAGGCATAGAATAAAAACAGAAAAAAAAATAATCCCCAAACATGTTCAATTTGGGGTTATGGTTAAAGATGCTGTACACTGGGTCTCAGCTTGGTAATCTTGGGTTTATTGTCTACATTCATCTCGGGTTGAAAGAAAACTTTGTAGGAGTTTGGTATCTCTGCAGGCTCAGAGTTCTCTTGCGTGTTCGTGCCGTGTGTGTCATGGACTTCCACAGTATATAAATATGTTGCTCCACTTGTGAGATCAAGATGTAGAGTATGTGGAAGCCATGATGTATGTGGCTTTGTCTGCATACATGTAAATATATTTGCATGTACAGTTAAAGGATGTATTACTATAGAAAACCCAACAAAACAAACGGGTGCATTCCCCTTATAAAGCCTGACTCCAGTGTCAGGACAGTGTAATGTCACAGCTGCGGATCAGGAAGGGGAGGCAAGAGTGGATGCCAGTTGTTTGTAGTAGTTAGGTTGGTCAGCTACACCTGAGTGAAGAAATACAGCTATATTTAGAGACACAAGACAGTGTTTTTTTTTTTTTTAAATCAGGTGCATTTAAACAATTAAAACCAAACAAATAAAACCCAACACTGAAGATGCATAATAAACTGAAAATCTTTGATAGCTATGAACACATTTCCTAGACATGTCCTTAGTGCAGGTCAGTAGGGCTTTAGGAGGGTGACCTAACCATCTCTTCAGGGTCACACCTGACTATTATGAATGTTGTTACCTGTACCTGGAACTGATTCCTGTGCTTCTATCAAATCATTCGTGCTGGCAGATGAGGAACTCGTATGCCACAGGCATGTGGAGGGTGTCTGACTTCTACTCCAAGTAGAATCTGAGTTGGAGGGGCTTTAAGTTGGAGCACCTAGATCCTAAAGAGGAAACTAGAGCAGTTCCTGTAAGATGCTGTGCAGGGATTCCTGTAGCATGCTGAAGTATGAAAAGGCATTGCCTGGTCCTTTCAGATCTCCAGTAACGTATCCAGCTCAGTGTCAGGCTTGTTTTCTCTGTCACACAGTATAAATGTTTTGTCTGTGTGATTGAGTACTTAGCATATTGTCAGTCACCCAGGGTGGTTTTACAAGGGGAAGGTTCACAGGCAAACCAAAAAAGAAAGGAGAAAATTCCTCTTGTTGATCCTGTACAGTTTAATTTGTTCTTGTATTACTCATAGGTGGGAGCCCTTGGGGCTTTTTTATTTGTCCTGTATTACAAGATGTATGAAGCTCTGGGTTCTCTTTGTGGCAGGGAGTCCACTTGTTTAAACAAGTATAATTCTTGTCTTTTGAGGATGTTTGTAGCTTTTTAAATACAGTTTGGGCAATGTTAACCACTGTTCCCTGTTCTGATACCTTTTGATTACCTGACCTCTGCAGATGAGAAGAGCTGTATGGAGACAAGTAACTGCTTGAATTAATCAAAAAGCTGTCCATCAGTAGGGGATGTGAACCTCTTACAGAATGGGTTGTCTTCATTAAGCATGGGGTTTTTTTTGCTACTTTTATTAGTTTATGTGGCAGCACCATTTGTCTTCAATCTGTCTCTGTATTTGCCTCAAAGCAACTCTTGGGTTAACAGCTAATATTAAAATGAATTATTAATATTGCTCTAGATAATGCTGGCTTGCAGACTGAAGTATTTGGGATGAGTCTGGAGCTGCGGTGCAGCCTCCCATGAGCATCAGTGCTGATTTATACCTACAGCAATTTTCCCCATCTGTTTCTTAAGCTAAAATTCTCTCTGTCAGTCTTGGTAAGCATTGTGTTCTGCTCTGTACTGGGGCTGAGAGACTGTATTGTCACTGAGTGGATGGCAACTTGTCCTTGTTCACGTGTGTATTCAGTAATTTCTTGATGGGGCTACAAAATACAGCAGTTTACTGAAGTGTGATTCTGTCTGGGATTACAGAATGCAGCATTTCCAGGCTCATCTGCATGATCTGTGACACAGATCATATCTACTGTTAAATCTTTGTACTTGCCTCCCAGAGAAACCCAAGGTCTCAATGGTTTTGTTCACTGCTCTAATTATCGGTGCCTGGGATATCTAAAAGGCTTCTTGTAATGACACCTCAGCTCTTCATGTAGGACAGAACTTTCTTAGGTTAAAGATCCCTTTGAAGAGGTACTGTTTTTGTCAAGTTGTTAGAAAACCCCAATTCTTTGTGATTCTAAACCCATTATAAAACCCTTCCTCAGCTGAAAATGTATTTTGATATTACCCTCCATAATTAAACTGACGTTACCAACTCTATTTCAAACAGCTTAATACAAAATGGGTAGAGTAAAATTCAGATTTTTTGGGGGTGGAAAGAAGGAAAGGAACCTGTAATCTTTAATATATCATATGTCAGAGTCATGATGCTGCTGTAGTGGAACATCCTTGGTGCCATGGTGGTGTAGGTGCAAGAACCCAACTGGAATATGTTACAGGGGGGAGAGATCAGATCCATTACCCAGTGCTGGATGCACGACTGACAATTTGCTGGCCAGAGTGTCGCTGTGCTGGATCTAGTTCCAAGCAGAATTAATCTTTTCTCTTAAATTTGCTGGCATTTTGATTTCATGTCTTACAGATCAGGTTAAATCTTTTTTCTGTTTGGGTAGCAAAGCATCAGAGTGATGCAGACTGTGACTGCTGCCTGTACCGGTGAGTGAGATAAGGGAGGAGACTCGGTTCTGGGACACCAATTCCCTGCAGAGCTTCAGAAGCTTCTAGCATCCATATCACATATATTAAAAAACCAAACCAAATCCCCAGAATGATGGTGCTGGTTATTGTCTGGTTTTACTGATCATAAATAGTCAGATTTGGATCCATCTGGTTTCTGAGATTTGGAACTTTTCTATTAAATGTATTGGGAATGCTGGAATTTAGATGTGGTAGAATAAAGCAGTGACATTTTGAAGTTGAGAACTTACTCGGGTATGAAGTAATTTTCTGAGACAGTTGGCTTACAGAACTGCCTGATTATAAAGTATATAACTGGAGCTTTATTCCTGACATTAGTTTAATTATTTTAGACAAAGCTTTTTGAAGGGAAAAATTATGGTCTGAATGACCAGTTCAGCTGTTCTGATTGCCTTGTCCTCTGGAATCACATTCCTTAGCAAGGACTATGTCTGATCTTTGGGCCTGTGTTTCAGCTGCTCACACCTCGGTTATTCACCCTGGGCTTGTCATACATCTTTCCCTTTTCCAGCACTGCTTTGATGCAATTCTTGTTCTGTCTTTTTTAAACAGATGAGGAAGATTAATCATACTTTGTTAATATTCAGAATCTTCCCATGATTTGTTTTATTGCTGTCCTATGTCAGACATGGGATTCCCATGTGTAGTTAGTTACATCGCTGTGCTGCCGAGCGCTCAGACACTCTGATCCTTTCTGCTGTTCTTCCCACCTTCACCCCAAATGGGGGGTGATCCATATTTGTTCAATACAGCTGTTCAATACAGCTTTCTTGTAATCAGACTTCAGTGACTGTAATAGCAGATGCTGCCTTTCATGGAGTTGGACAGTGAGACTCTGATCATTACTTATCTGAGCGTAATGTTTTGCCCCAGGCAGCTGGTTAGATAAATTCCTATCTTTATCTTTTAGTTTTCTAGATGTTAGGAGCTTACTTCTTTCTCTGTGATGCTTCTCTTGGAAGCTTTTGCTCTGAAGATTGTCTGTAGTGGTTACTCACTCTTGCATAGTATCAGCCTGGGGATCTAGAAGGGATCTGCAGTTTGGGTGTAGCTGGATAGTGCTAAACTGCAGCTTTACATCATCTGTGAGGGAGATGCCAGTGATTTTGGTTTGCAAGGGCAAACAGCAGCGAGACTGAAATTAACAGTGCCCTTTGCCTCTTGGCATCTTTCCTGCTTGGGCACAGCAGAGCCTCTCAGTCAGAGGCACGGCCTAGCAGCCCATTTTGGGTAGTGTATTTCTTTTACTAATAATTTACCATCCTGACAGCTGCTTAAGGAGCCCGTTATATATATTAGCTCTGCCAGAATGTGTAATTACAACTGGGTTGACCCATGAAATGTTTCCCATGTGCTCAGTTCAGAGGGTGGGTTGGCAGGGTGACTTGAGGAGGGAGGTGAGGTGTGGAGCTGTGTCAGTGTGCAGGGTTAGAAGGATCAGGCGCTCTGGAAGCGCTCGATAGCTGCGATGGGGCAAATGCCTCATCACACAGTGACTGGAATATTTGGTGTTGGCTTCAACGAGGCTCTAGCTGGACCAGTAGATAGTTGTGGGAGACATTCATCCTTCTGTGGTGCTGATCTCACTCTTCTGGCTGTTGTAGCATCACAGCACTGACCTGATCATAAATAATGTCAGATTCTGAGACAGCAAGGTAACACACACCCCCCCATTTTAAAAATTACCTCATATTGGAAATAAAGTTGTACTTGGCAAAATTAAAAATGTTTCTACCTAGCTTAAAATTAAAGGCTTTTTTCTCATTTTATTCAGATTGCCAGTAAGTAACAGAAATGGGGCTGTTTACTTGTTTGCTGTAGCCACACTCTTTGGGTTTTGCCATTAATAATGTATTGCGAATATCAATTAAAATCTAAGCAGAAATTCAGATTTTTCTCAGAGCCAATTGAAAATGAAACATTGTTTCAAAGGAATAGTTTCCTAATTTAAGAGGGATAAAAAAGCCTGAGGATTCAGAGTTGGTGTGTGAGAAATCTTGATAATTAGAAAATGATTCTTCCAGCTCACAGCTGACAGGGGATGGTAAATCTCACACATATAAAAAGAAAGAAGAGAAAAAAATGGAAAGCAAATTGGTAACCCCCTGTTCCTTCACTGATGGAGAAAGCAGGTAATTAGGTGGTTTCTCTCATCCTCTGACATCTGTAAATGAGAGGCCATTAATAACAGACCTGTAACATAAATGATAAATATGAATACGACAATTAGGAAAAAAAAATAAAAATCAGCCTGTCAAGTATGGTCTGAGAGTGAAGATGAGTCTTTGGGCAATGCCAGGATTTGAGTACTCATAGATAACCCAGCTTGAGGCTGAGTCAGGGTTGTCTTCTCCTGCAGGTCGCTGCGATGTAGATGGCAGCGAGAAGTGTGTCCTCTAGTGCCGGCCCTCAGACTGTGATGCTAATTTTCCAAGTTTATAGGGGTTTGAAGTGAAGTCAAAATGAGGGATGGACTATTCAGTTGCTTCCTTTTAACAGAAAGACATTCTGCTGTGCTGGGATTATCACTGACAGCAACTGGGTGTTGATGGAGGCTTCTGAAACCTGTCCCTGCTACCTGTGGGCAGCCAAGGGCCCCTCTGGCAGCAGGGTTTGGGAGACAGTGCTGCTGAGAGCCAAATTCTCTTGGGTAGGATGCCTCACTCTTATCCAGGTAGTGGAGCTGAACCCAAATTCTGTTGGTATTGGGTGGAAAATGATGGGCTATGTTACTGTTGCACTTGGGAATGCTCAGGGGTCAACCCCTGTCTTCCTGGGTTTTTCTGATGGATTTGGCTTTTCTTAGTTAGCAAAAAGAATTGAGTGGTGGGTCTTAAACACTTGTTTTGTTTTCCTTAACAAAAAAAAAAACAAGTTGATGAAGTGTGACAATTGTCACACTGCTTCTCCATGAAGAGTACTTCCCCTTGGTAATTCTGCCTCGGTGTTGTCTGCTGGTGCTGGTTGGGGCTGTGGACCAGTGCAGAGCTCGTGCTGCTCTGAGCTCGGCATGTGCCTTGTTTCCATAGTGGGGTATTGTCAGCTCCAGGACTGGTGGGATTTAATCAGGCCTTTCCTTTTCCTGTTTGCACTCTGCTCCATTTTCCTATTAAATGGTGATTGCACATTGTTGAAGAAGGCAGTCAAGTGTAAATTTCATTTTTTGCTTCAGCTAATGTTGCTGTTAGAGGTAGCTTTGCACATCTGTGAATATTCACTGAAGGAGGAGGAGGAAGAAAATCAAAAGATGTAGCTAAAATGTTGAAGGGGGGAAAAAAAGGCAGTGGGGGAGATTTTGGGGTAGAGGAAACTGTTTTGGTATGGAAACTTTCTGGTTTCATCTGCTCATGTGGGCCTCCAAACAGTTTCCTTAGAAATGTTTCATGGGTTTTTCTTTGTGAATTCAGAGATGGAAAGCAGTAAAAGACACTTTCATTTGAATACAGGGATCTAAGTGGGAATAAACTCTTCTTTAGTAAATGAGAGGGTGTTCAGTTTGGATGAAGGGTTCTTGAGCTGCTTCTCTCCTATGTCCTCCAAATTCACAGTGTGTGAAGCTTGGGGGGGTATTTGATGTAAAGTGTTAGCACGTTCTTTTCATAGAAGATTATTCCCCATCCGTATATTCCCCTGTCTCCCTCATACCATTGCAGAAGCAACCACTTCCTTCAGTACTCCCTTACTTTTGGGGCATGGTTTTGTCATCCCTTTTCTGGTTCCCTTGAGCATGTCTCTGAACTTCCTGAGTCCAGAGGGACTTTTTGTTGTCCAGAGGGACTCTTACAACTCCTTGACTGCAGTGTGGCTTGTCTGGTGATCAAATTTCAATAGCAACTGTTGATTCATTTTTTTAACATATCTTTAACTGGTGACTGGCTTCCTTTCGTTATCAGCTTTTCACTTACCCTGAAATCCCTGTGTTGCTTATATTGCTGAGATTCTTCTTCCCTTCTGTTCTTCCCATCCTTTAACACACAAATGTTTTATTATTGTAGTCCCTTCTGTTTGTCATTTGTCTTCCTTGCTTGAAATCCAGGTGCTGCTTAGTTTTGGGATGTGTTACAGCTGCAACCCCCAACCCACCTTTTAAGCTGAAAGCATCACTAAGGACAACAAGACAGTATTTATTTTCCTTGCTCTTTCCATTGTGTTTGTATTCATTTATTATCCTGCCTTTTAAATAAAGGTGTTCTCTGCAGCTGCTGTCTCTTTCCTGTCTCATAAAACTTCTTGGATACTTGAGGCTATAAAAACCTAGTTGTAATCTGGTTTGGGATTTTCTTTAGAGATTTGTTATCTGTGTGCTACCAGTAAAAAAATGTGTTGAAAAGATTTAATTTGTAGGGAATTTGTGTTCATTTCTATGCAGTAGTTCCTGCAGCTAGACAGGGTATCTGCTTAGTGAAGGATTGTCTGTCTTCTTGCAGTGTGGACATGCATCTTTATCACCTCAGCTCCTTCACATGTGTTCTCATTACTTCTTTTTGTGAGGATAACTCAATTTTCCCTAATGCTAAGTGTCTCCTCTATGGGAACTATAGACCAACAAATAAAATTTGTTGCCTTAAACCAGCATAATCATGATTAGTAGTGATTAAGGTTCAAGTTACCGTGCTGTTTTAGAAGTTAAAACATGGAGTAAAATGTTAAAGGAAGAAATGAGCATTTGGGTCTATAAATACAGAGGTACCACACTTGATTCAGAAAGGATCTGAGCTATAAAAAGACGTGGCAAATACTCTGCCAAAGTTTTCTGTGCCTTTGTCCTGCTTTTGTATTTTTCCAAAGGCATCTGCCTTGGCTGCTGTTGAAGACAGAGTGCTGGGCTAGATTAGATTTGGTCGGACCCAGCGTGACTGCTGAGAGTAGTGTTTGAGGGAACAGTGACAGCCTTTATCGAGGGAGTATGCATGTCCTCGCTGCAAGGAGTGGTGCTGGTGCATAACTGTTCATAATAACCTAGGTGGCTGTTCAGGAAATCCATCTTCAGCATGACAAGACAGTTAAAGAAGTCTCCATACACCAGGAATAGTCAAATAAATTGTAAATTATCGACGGAGAAAATTCAGTCTACTTCAAAACCTGCTGGGTTTGAATCTGTTAAGTCACCTTCCCATTCACAACATGAACGTGGGTTTAATTCCCTGGCTGTTTAAATATGTCATTCTCTGGGAAGAACCCTCAGCACTCAAAGCCTTTGTGCATGTTAAATTTTCACGGAACGTCTTCGATTAAAATTAAGCTTTTGGAGCTCACACTGTTTGTATGCAAAAAATGGTTATCATCATAAAAATCCCAGGAGGGGAGCAGAGAAATGCAATAAAATTTCACACTGTTTAATGTTCATCACCCTCGGGTATCTGGTAGATTTCCACTAACTAAATGCCAATGTGAATTCCATTTGCTTTAGTAGCTGAATCTGCTTTATCAGCCCAACTTGCTTGTGCTAGTGCCCATGGAGAGTCTGTTAGGAATATCTTCTTTGGAAATGCATTTGTATTTGTTCAGATTTTTCTCTTTACTTAACTGAGCTGCATTTCTTTCAAGTGGTTTATTTTTGGTGACATGCCTGAACATCTTCTGTTGGTTCATTTGATCAGTTCTTGGCTGCCTCTCCTCCTTATCTCTGGACAGAAGTTGCTTTGTGGAAGTAGGGCAGAAGTGCAGCTCTTTGCTCTGCATTCCCTCCTCATCCCTACTACATCTCTGAATCAATTGCTTATGGCTCAGTGCCATAAGGTAAATCAGTTTTATCTGATAAAATACACTATATGTTATTACCTGCCATCCTTGACCACAGGTTACTCAGAGTG
This sequence comes from Heliornis fulica, assembly GCA_013399135.1. Taxonomy (NCBI): domain Eukaryota; kingdom Metazoa; phylum Chordata; class Aves; order Gruiformes; family Heliornithidae; genus Heliornis; species Heliornis fulica. The sequence goes on along the minus strand of VXBZ01012713.1, from coordinate 188,052 downwards.
CTAAGGTTGTCAGAAACCTGCAGGTTTTTATTTTTTAGCTTTATCATCAAGGTTCAAAATCGACCCCCTCTTTAGCATCCTCTGCCAGGACCGTGTCTAGATTTCCCTTCTGCAAAGAAGTTGATGCACCAGGACAGGTAGAAAATGAAATGTTTCTCCTGAAGATAGTGCTGTACTGCCCAGCACCTCCTGCCTGCACCCCTTCAGCATCCCCTCTGGAAGGCACAGGCACTGCACATTGCCTCTGGCACGGCTCCTCCTGTAAGGCAGGAGTGGCCAATTCCCCATCTGTGACGCTGGAGCAGAACTAACTGGTTTTGTCTCCTCTCATTTCTCTTCTGTTATCTGAAATTAAGGTGATTTTTTTCTCCTCTGAGCTGGCTGTCCACATCTCAGACCTATATCTCTCATTTATTGTAGTCTTGTGTTGAGGCTTCTGGTACTGGGAGGAAACTTGGCTGTGTCTTCCTTCTGACAGGTCTTTTATGACGATTTCTGGGCTTTTGGGAGAGATGTGCTTGGGTTTGGTTGTTTTTTTTTTATTTTCTTTATTCTCTTTCAGAGAGGAGATGTTATTTGTGCCCCAAAGGTTCTGCTGAGAAATATTTGGGCTTTGAGTCTTTTGCTTGTCTGTAGATACATAAACATGCAAATAATTCTGGCCCTAGATCTATCATATAAATGCATGTTTATCATGTAAACGCTGTAGATAAGAAGCATTGTGACATTCTTAGTAAACACAGTGGTGTACAGATGAATAAGGAGGTACAGGGGAGGTTAAATGTGTTGCCCAAGGTTAAGCTGAAGCCTGAGGCTCAATGAAGCTTTGAACTTGGATCTGCTGAATCCCAGATAAGAGCCCGAACCTGTTATTTTCCTTCTTACATTTGTTGCTGCTGCAATTAATTTATAACCATATCATCAAATGCAAAATATTTCAGTGGCTAGACAGAAAAGAATTGTTCTATCAGTTTTAAATGGAATTTACTTTTAAGAACTGGCCAACCACTAATAAATATTTTCAAAGTGTTATGGAAAGTGGAAAGTAAATTGCTTTTAAGCCTTAAGTCTGTCTTCAGACTAAAGATATCCCTGTTTGTATACATGCAGTTACCTGGGAGATTTCATATACTGTTTTGATTTCTTTAGATGGAAGGTGACCACTTTGCAGAGACCTCTCTCCCATGGTGACCACTGTGAAAACCTGTTATATCCACAGAACTGTTCTTTGGTCAAGATGTGTGATTTTTTTTTTTATTTTTTGAAGATGGGCTAAACTGCTAACACTGTTGTTTAGCACTTTAAGGAGAAAATCACTGTGGAAAACAAAAGTTTCCTCTTTTCTGGTTTGTGGTTTGTTTTTTTTTATAAGTAGATTTCTTTTCTTCCAAAGCAAAACTCTGGTGTTAATTGCTTATCTTCTGAAGCCTGGTGCAGCAGGTAGCTGGCTAAGACTTGACACTAGAAGCTTATAGCTCAGTGTGTACCTAAGTTAAGGTGTTGGAAAAAGTCTGATATGGCTGAGAGCTTGTTCCTGTCCCAGACCTGTATCAAAGATGTTAGTACTTTTACTTTGTCTTCTGAAGAGTGTTTCCATGCTGAAAATGGAATTGCTGTGCAAGCCAGCTCAATACCATTATCTCATTTTACAGACAAGAACATCATAGTGAAGGCTTGGGATCATAGAAAAGGACATCTGGGACCACATTGAGAATGATGTCTTTATTGTTAATATACATCAACCTCATAAGAATGTCAGAGACCTGATGTTGGAGCAAGTCTAGAGCTGGCCACAAAGGTGATGCAAGGGCTGGAGCACCTCTGCTGTGGAGACAGGCTGAGAGAGTTGGGGTAGTTCAGCCTGGAGATTAGAAGGCTCCAGGGAGAACTTACAGTGTCTTCCCTAAAGGGGCTCCAGGAAAGCTGGAGAGAGGCTGGTGCCAAGGGCAGGGAGCACAGGTCCAGGGGAATGTCCTTCAGCTGCAGGAGAGAAGATGGAGAGGAGATGGGAGGCAGAAATCCATCCTGGGGAAAGGGGGATGCCCTGGCACAGGGTGCCCAGAGAAGCTGTGGCTGCCCCTGGATCCCTGGCAGGGTTCAAGGCCAGGTTGGACGGGGCTTGGGGCACCCTGGGCTAGTGGAGGGTGTCTGTGCCCAAGGCAGGGTGGCACCTGAGGGCTTTGAGGTCCCTTCCCACCCAAACCAGTCTGAGGGTTTATGATTCTGTGTATCAGTACTTCCTGTGGGTCAAAAATAGATCACTAGAAATACAGTATCAAAGGTCCTTTTCCCCATATGAATGTTACCAGCAGCTGTTGTGTATAGTGTAAAAACTATAGAGGTAATTTAACTTGATCTAACATTTCTGTTCTTGCTGTATCACCAGTCTGCCAGCTCCTTCCCATTTAAGGAAATTACAGTGGGATTATGTACCTTATTACTGGTGTTTGGGTAAAGGATGGAATTCTTCACCCTTTGTTCAGTCTGGGGAGCTTTAGAGGTGCCATGGTCTGGAGCAGGAGATTTGCAGCTGGGTTTTGTTAGAAATGGGTGGTCATTATCATGAGCCTGGATTTTAATGCCCTTGCACCTTAGTTCTCAGCTTGGAAATAATGTGCTGTTTTGCAAAGATGAAAGAGGAAGGAAATGGTTTTGTAATGTTTCTGCAAGAAGAGATCCTCCTTGAGGAATGAGATGAGGAATTTGTGACCATGAAGGGCTTTTAGTGTTTCAGCGTAGGATGAAACTTTCACCTCGTTTTAGTAAGGCTGCATTGCCAGCTGCCTTTGGCCATGAGAAATGTAGGAGAGAATTCTTGAATCTGGTTCTGTGTTCATTTAGAAAATACAAATAGTGCTAAGTGCTTGTTTTGGTCTGCTTCTCACAGATTCATATGGCTTAGAAGGGAAATAACAAAAGTTTTGGAGGGTTTTACCTTCAGTTTCAATCTCTTCTGTACAGAAAAAAATAATTCAAGGGAAAAAGGGAAAAAAACATACCAAGCTTCAAGAGTATTGTCAAGAAAGCACTAGGCAGAACTACTTGAGGGTCATGTGTCTTTTTAGTGTCTTGGCACACACAGCCTGACGGTGGCAGCACGATGCTCACAGGAGAGCAGCACTTCTCAGGGCACCTCTTCTTCACCCCCCTGTTCCCCTCCAAAACTCTGCTTCTGTGGGCTCTACAGAACCAGAGGGGATTAGTGCTGCTCTCACCAGGTCTGGGAGAGCCCTTAGTCATGAACTGCAGAACTTTGAAATGAATGGCTACGAAATGCACTTCATCTGATCCAGTGTCTGCTGGCTTATCTGTTCAGGAAAGGCCTTGTCCCTTTTCTGAGAGAAATTTCCATGCACAGAAGGCAAAACACTGCCAGAGACACTTGAAAAATGAAGGCAAGGGCCTAACTACTAGCCAGGACAGAAAAAGGTGGCAGGCTGTAGACATCAGACAAAGTACACTTTCCCCTTTCATACTAATTTTTTCCATATCCAAAGAATTTCACGCTGATCGGACTGTGAGGGTCACGGTCTAATTTGTTTAATTGCTGTGATTCAGAAGCAGTTTTGGAAGTGTCTTCTGTACTTAGCATCGTGTGATGCCGTTCTTTGCCTCTCAGGATTAATGTATCTTGAATGGATGTGATGCAAACATGTTTATATTATTTTCTTCAGTGTTTGCACACATGTCTGTGGATGAATGCTATCAGTGGGGCTCTGTATGTGGAGCAGTGGTGATGATTTAAGACTTTAAATCTCCTCATTTCCAAGTGGAGCTGTGATCCATAACTGCCATGCTTCGTGTCTTCGTGTGCATGTGTACATACATGAACACTCTGAAGTGGAGAATAAAATCCATACTTGCTGGTAAGGTAGCAATAAATGCTTAAGCCACTGGGCCAGCCAGCAACCCTCCAGTTAAGCATGTGGTTCTGAGCTGGACAAGTCGGCTGCCCCAGGTTTTGTTGTGTTTTTGATCAATCTGTCTGTTTCCCCACTGCACAGTGGTTAGGGAATGAGTAAATTTTGGGAATACTGACAATAGAGGATGGAAAACACCCTGCTCCAGTCACAACTTCAGGCACAAACCAGTTTCAGGACAGCTGGATGTTTCCACTGAAATTATCTGTTAGGAAATTAATTTCCATCTCTCTGGTTAATTATCGCTGCTATCCCCAGTAAACACATGAAATTAATAGGGGATTTTCACTCTTGTTTTTGCACTGTACCTGTGGTGTAAAGCAGTGAGGATCACACATTTGTCAGGAGACCCTCCTGAGTGGATGAGCTCCGAATTTAATGGGTTTGGAAGACTTTTAAGAAGAAACATGGCTGGGTGAGAAATGCCGGTGTCCTCTGCATACCAGTTTGGGCTGAAACTCCATCTGAGCTCTCTGGAAAAAAGGCAATGCATCCCAGCACGTCTCCTGTACACAACACAAAAAAAGAGTGGAAAAAGCCTATTTGAGATATGACCTTTGCTTGAAGATTAGAATAGCAACTAAGCTGCTCAGCTGTTCTTTAAGAGCAGACTAAGCTTTATATTAACGCAGTCTCGGTTTATGGGACCCGGAGGAGAGCAAACAGGAGACTTGGAACCTACCTTTAAAAATAAATTAGATGTTCCTAAAGGCAAGACATTTACAGCCATTTCAGTCCCATATTTATTTGTAGCCTCTTTTTCCTTGCATTTACATTAGATCTACAACTGTGCTATTAAATGTAATCGTTAGGTGTTTTTCCCTTATTTTTTGGAGACATTGGATTTTCAGATTGATTTTTAAAAATGCAGAGCTACCAGCAGAGCCTCATAGTTGATTACACTCAATATTTCAGGGTTTTTTTTTCTAAATCAATGCACACTGAATCTTGTGCAAAACCACACTAATTTCTCCTAATGAAACTGTAAGTCTGGTACCTGTAATCTTCTCAGCAACCCAGATTTTACCTTCTGAGGTCAGAACTCTGCTGCATGCAGCATCAGTAACCTGTGCCACCTAGGATTTCTGTCTAGCCCTCGCTTAGAGAGATGGTGAGAATAACCACAATTAGTTGATGTCAGATTGATCTTGGTTTTCAAGATTCAGCAGGGAGCCTCATGAAGGCAAGTGAAGATTGTTCAGGCGGCTGTATGGATTAGTTTATGTCTCTCTTCAGGGCTCTCTCCTGGCTGAAAGATTTGTCTTGGGATGTCAGTGAAAACAGGCATTGTAATTAGCTTTGTATAAATAGATTTGATGTTATTTAACACGATTGCTTATGATGTTTTTACAGAGACTTGAAGAAAAAGCGGAATAAATACTGGGAATTGTTTGAATATTCAATATCAATTCTCTGCCTTTTGGCATTTTTCATGGGGCAAATGCAGGTGCATCTGTGGGCATCGCTTCCCTGGTCTGCACCAGCACTTCCAGTGCTAAAAGCATTTTTTTCTACCTCACAACTTGTCCTAAGACCTCATAGGAAGCTTATATATGTTTGTTCAAAGCCAATTGCCACTACTTTACTTGGGGGATAAAAAAGCATTTGGAAAAAATAACTCAACCCTCTTACCAAAAGTGAAAACAAAACATGGGTGTGTGCCAACCTGGGCCACAAAGGCTGCAGACTAAACTGTGCTTCACGTTTAAATCAAATGCTGAGGACTTGGTTAAATTTATTCCTAGGTTTGGGCAAAACTGAAGTTATTTCTCTTATGTGCCTTAGGTTAAAGCAGTTATGTTTTGTGTTACAGCTCTGGAGTAAATAAACACTGGTTACTAAAATAAGCAAGGAGGAATTCCACCTGCTGAAGCAGGCTGAGAGGTGAGATGTCTGATAACCAGAGGAAAATTACATACATTTGGTAGTGTACAAATGTTTCACGAATTACTGGTATTGCAGAAGACATTATTCTTTCAGTGTGTCTAACAGCTAGGTATTACTTCATGCATTCATTCACATGGTGGTTAGTGCTTACCAGTGACAATTTCCTTGGAATTCTGTGTGTCCTGTGGTTAACTGGGGAAAGAATATATTTTTAGTTTCAGATGCAATCTTTTATTGCAGCTTAATTCAACTCTAACAAAACCCACTCTGGGGAGCTGACAGATAAAATCTTCTCACTCAGCCTTTCTTCCATTGATGATGGTGGCAGAAAACCAAACAGAAGTTTCTGAGCTGGTTTAAAAATATCCACTTGGCTACTTAATTTTTGCAGGAATTCACTGTGCTGTAGTTAACAGTGATGGTTTGGAAGTTCAGTGTGATGCAAGTGTTGGATTATAGCTTAATTCACCCTAATTCCAATAGAGTGCTTTTATCACATATACTGCGCCGTGGATGGATGAAATGAATTGTTTCACAAATCCCATTAAAAAATTGTTGAACTTGTGAAACTGGTTTTATTCTGTAAACACTGCTGATAAAGTACAACTCATATATTTTCAAAAAGAATTGTTAAATAACTTGCAATTGATAGAAATGTTTCCATAGACTTTTAAAAAAAGGAGACAGTTATTTCATTAGATTGCCCTGCCTTGATAGAAATGCAAATACTGGATCAGCCAGATCCTGAAGATGAGAGTATGAACAGCCTCAGAATGAATTGGATATCATTGCCTAGATTTAGAGAAATAACAAAAAGGCTCTAATGAAATCAGCTCGATTAGGCTTTTAAAATACTCCTGTATGAAGTTTGTAACAAGTCATTACAGGCTTATGGATTTTCAAATCATTCTCGGGTTGTTAAATATATATGTGCTGTCAGTAACTGATAGTCAGAGCTGTGGAATCAATAATCTCAGAAAAGATTAGTGAATTCCACTAGAATTGATTGACTGTTTGTTAGACTGATTTAAGTGATTCCAAGTAGACTTCTCAAGACATACTCATTTGGAGATATGAAAAATGTCATAAAATCAGCAGAAATCGGTAAATGCATATTCTTACAGACACGTGTGCCATCACAGCACGGTACTACAGGGCATAGTTTGGAAACTTAGATGTGGACCTTTTATCTACTGTTTTTATTCAATTTGGGTATAATTTTGAACAGCCATAACATCCAAGAAAATTCTTTCCCAGGTGAGCAGTGTGTCAGTTCAGATGGTGCAGAGGCACAAAATCACCTCCTTCAAATCCTGATGATCTTATGCCTGACCTCAGCATTCTGCCCTCATTTTTTTACTTTCTTTTCATGGGTGGTGTTTTTTTTTTTATTCCTATTTTACATTTTTTTTAAAAATCTTTTAGCTAGAATGCTGGCCATATATACTTGCTCTGCCAGTTATCTTCAATATAGAACCTCGTCATTATGCTGCAGTTGAAGAAGCCTGTGAAGCACTCCTGGCTGCTCCATGCTGACACTGGTATGTGATGGAGAACCTGAAAATCAAATTGTCTTTGGTTTGGAATGTAACTTTGAGCCAGCACAGCTGGTATATCTGCTCCATTTAAAGCATCACCAAACAGTACTCCGTTCACAAGTAAGGGTGATGTTGTTTGTCACTGTAGAATCAGATCTTTTCTGCATTCTTACAGCATCTTTTGAGTTCCTGTAGGAATATTTGCAACAAAATGACCAGGTATCTGCCCAAATTTTTTTGAAAGATCTTAGGAAAAAACAATTTTTTAAAAATCCACTGAATTTGGTAAACAGTTTTGCTTAAGAAATGACAAGAACTTCAAGAATTGTTTTTTTCTGTATTGCTTCCTATGAACCAGTCCACCTAACCCACTCCTGCACAGATGTTAGAGGAAAGACTTTACCTCACTGAGTCTGGTACCTCCAGTTTTGGGACTGGTGCAGCAGTGAGTACTTCAGTGGTGCATTTAAAAGCAGCATTGCTGTAAAAGAGCAACTTTCCTCTTTCTAACCATCCTACTTGGTCTGATTTACTGAGTGAGTTTGTTGGGGGTTTTTTATTTTAATTTTTTAGTTCCAACAGTCTGTTATTGCAGGGAAGACTGCAATTTTCCACTTTTCAGAGAAAGCCTTGCTTACCTTTCCCTTGCACTGCTAGAAGCTAGCTTACACAACATGCTAGTAAGGTTACTTATTGTGCCTTGCCTAGGATTGTTGACATTTCTTTATCCTTCAGTAAACTTTGTTTTCTGTGCTGTTGCATGAAATCTGGAGGAAAATTCTGCCCTTTATTCTGAGTCACTGGGTACGTTTTTGCTAAAACACCTGGAGTAACCAAAGCAGCTACAACTTGTAAATTCTTCTGCCTCTGACTGAATTAAATGGCACAGGAGACAGCTGCCAAATGTGGGTTCTTGATCACTTTTCTTCTTTTTCTCTCTTCATGTTCTTTCAGAAAATAAATAGGATAGAAAAATTCCTTGACTTGAAATGATCTCTCCTGAAAGTTAGATCTGGGAACATACGTGTTAGGAGTACTTAAACAAGCAGTGCCTGAAGTCATAAGCCTCAACTTTTACACAGACCAGTGCCTTCCCCCTGCCTTTATTGTCTTTCCAAAGATCTAAGAGACTCTTGAATAAAGAATGTGAAATTGTTTCTACTTTTACATCTAGTTCTTCATCTTTCCTGGTTCTTGCAGAGATATTTTTCGGATCCGTGTTCATGTTATCGTTTGCTCCCGTAGGAGTGATTAGATTGTGCCAAAGCTTAGAGAGCAGAGTCCTTGAAGTAACTGAATGAGGAAGATGACTTACTACAAGAAAAATGCCCTGAGACATGAATTGCTTTAATTAAAACCTTCAGGCAAAAGTTAGAAGTCTCAAAGTACATCTCATGTAAATAAGATGGCAGATTCTCACTGCTTTATAATGGTGTTTGATGGGTGTTGCAGTCGAGCAAATCTGTCTTGCAGTAGTTAAACACCTACTGTATGAGTGTGTTCTCTGTTGCTGTGTGGATGTTAAGAAGCCTGCTCACGCACAGGAGTCAGGCTCCCAAACACGGTGCTCTGTGCATGAGAGCAAGAGTTGGAGGCTAAGCACTGTTAAATTGACCGTTAAAAAGATGTGATTGTACGGTGACTTTGAAACTGGGGATGTCTCTCATGCATTGCAGGAGTGAACAGGTTTCTCTGACACCTCTGGTGATTGTATGTATAGGAAAAGTCCCATCAGAGAGATTGGTCAGTATTTAAAACAAACCCTAAGCAACAACAAACCCAAACCAATCCCCTGACCCCAGCCCCCCCAACTCTTCTGCAGTGCTGCTTAGGATAAAACAGGTATTTTCTACTATGCACAGCTAAGCACTATGCATCTGTGTGGTACATGTATATACACACATATATATGTATTTCACATGCAGGAATTCTCAGTGTCTCCACAAGCAGTAGGAGGCCACGCTCTCATTTGATGCTGTGGATCTTTTTCAGGCCTCCAGCTCCACCGGAGAGCAAAGTATCGCTCCCCACAGCTTCTCTCTCCCTAATTTTTCTTGAGGCATCCTGCCTGATATAAAACCTTATGAATAACGACAGAAATGATTCATCATTAATGAGTTAACCTAGTCTGTACAGGACTTGACTACTTCTGTCTGCCTTGGTGAGTTTGATGAGTACTTTCCTTGCAGAGAAAACGAAGAAGTAAATCTTGCACAGAATAGCCATGGGGTTTCTCTTTGTGAAATGTCTGCTTCTGCTTAAGTGGGCTGATGGTAGATGGGAAGCATTTCCCTGCTGCTGATGGCAAAGTGATACTTCATACTTCGCTGGAGATTTCTGAACTCCATCAGGCCTGTACTGCTAGGAGTCAGCATGGCATAGCAGATGAAGATCAAAGCTAGAAATAAAATAGAGTCCAGCGGAAGCTACAGGGACGATGAAGGGCCTGGAGCATCTCTTCTATGAGGAAAGGCTGAGTGAGCTGGGGCTGTTCAGAATAGAGAAGACTGAGAGGGGATCTCATCAATGTTTATAAATATTTGAAGTACAGGAGACAAAGGGAGATGGCCAATCTCTTCTCAGTGGCCTGTGGGGACAGGACAAGGGGCAATGGTCACAAGTTGGACCACAGGAGGTTCCGCACTGATGTGAGAAAGAACTTCTCAGTGGTGGTGATGGAGCACTGGGACAGGCTGCCCAGCGGGCTTGTGGAGTCTCCTTCTCTGGCGATACTCTAGACCTATCTGGATGCTGACCTGTGTGACCTGCTCTAGGGAACCTGCTTTGGCAGGGGGTTGGACTCAATAATCTCTCGAGGTCCCTTCCAGCCCTTACAATTCTGTGATTCGTGATAACGTTAAAAAAAAAACAAACAAAAAACCAAAACCTCAAATTCAACCATAACTCTGATTTTTTCTGCCCAGCAGAGGACAAGTTGCTCACCTTCTACATAAACATTTTGCCATTATCAAAATGGCTACAACCACCTTCCTGACAGTCTGAGAAACAAGTGGATACTTTCTCACTATTTGGGATAAATGAAGTATAATTTGGATGTCTTGCTTTAATGTGCAGGTTTATCACAGGCCTTCCTGTCAGCAGGGTGCTTTATATCTTCAAGTGATGTTCAGCTAAGTGTCATTATGAGTACACAGGCAAATTAAATGTATCTGTCTCCAGTGTATTCCCATACCCATTAGCATCCCAGATATTTGCTATGTGAGTTTCCTTTATCAAAACTCCTAGGTTATCCCCTGCTGCTGCAAAATCCTTCAATTGCCTTTCTTTGGACATCTGGTGGTATCAATTGTGTGGTGGACCTCAGACAAGAATATTCTGCCCAGTTAAATTTCTGGCTACTAGAATGGCAGAGAGTATTATTAGGAGTTATTGTTGCATATTGATTTGCATTTTCAAACTGCCTTTCATTGAAGACCGTTAATGAGCCATGTGGTCATTAGTTTCTCTTTCAGCAGCTTAGCAGAGATTGGTGGAAGCAAAGTTGCAACAACCAGCTAGAGATGTCCTGAAATAGGAGTCCTGCTATCTCACCCTGTCTCACTGGCAGCAGGCTTGCTTGGCTCTACTGCAGTCTGGTCTGGTGGTGTGACTGAGGTACAAACCAGTGGGTGAGCTTGATTTTGCTTGTGCCTGTGCTGCATGCTTGTGATGGAAGATCAGGTGAGTTGAGGTGATGGATATTGGTGTGATGTCTGTCCTGTGGTATGTCTTGGGTCATCATTTTATGGCTGTGACATGGTTAGTCTTCCATCTTGATAGAGACAAGCTAGGTCACCAGGTCCCAGGTTCTCCAGTCCTGTGAGTCTCATGGCTCATGGAACATGGTGATGCTCTTGCCTCTGGTGAGAAAGGGGTGTTTGCACAGGAGATTTGCACAGTACCTTGCTGTTCTGTGTAAGCAAAGAATCCTTCTATCAATTCATACAAGAACTAACCCTGCCTTTTTAAAGGTCACTGCTGTCTCAGTCAGCTCTTAAAGTTCAAGAGGAAATAAACTGCTTAGAGTTGGCATTTTTCAAGTCAAGTGTCAACTTTCCAAGCCCCCAAGCCAGCGAATGTGGAGGAAGGAGAGATTAATAAGCGAGCTGCTTGGTTGATACAGTGATTGTGCAGAAACATTCTCTTTTTTTTCTTTCCTCTTTATGAGGCTTTGGAATGAAATGGAACATCATTGAAATATCTCACTTTCTCCTTTTCACTTTGCAATGCAAAAGTATCCAAAGCTCTTTAGAGGTGCTTCTTTTCTCATTAGTCCACTGACAGCAAGCAGAGAGTTTGTCAGCTCCGGTGAAGTAGGACACAAGGAACGTTTTATGACAATGCCAATACCTAAAAGCTCCTTTAACCACAGATTCTTATTATCCAGTGAGAATAAAATGCACTTTCAAAAAGTAGCTGAAGGGTGAAGTCTCTGAGCAGGTTCTTGCCCTTAACTGCATTGACGCCTTTTCCCAAGCAGGAGCCGGTGGATCGATAAGGAAATAAACAGGAAGAATGGGCTTTATTAATGAGGTACAATGGAGGCAGCAGGGGAGATGATAATGGGAGGTTGGTGATAATCGAAGGGCCTGCTGAGCACAGACTGTGTATTGGCTGCCAAAGAGCCTCTATTGAACGTGGGAGACGCAGGCTGTGGAGGGACCCGTGCTGCTAATGGTGATGTTGGGTGGCTCCAGAGAGAGTTGTGCACCCCATTAATTGTGTTGGGATTTTAGTTACTGTCTTGGCAGCTTTTCCCTTGTGTATTTGTTTTGCTGGCCCATATAAGCTCTCATTGGAGGTTTTTCCACCTAAAAATGTTTCCTTTCCTTTGTAATGGAGTTTGTAAAAATAAACACACCAGCAGCATTATCTTTCTTGCTTTGCTTTCAAAGGAAAAAAGTAAAAATAGCACCATGGTCCAAACTATCCTTTAAAGTGATAGATAAATCAGAGTTGCCAAGGAGCTCGACATTTTCCAGCTGTACATTCCAAACCTTTTTGCTTTGGTGGGTACAGCTCTGAGTTCCAGTGCAGGAATGCTCTGCCTGCCCATCATGCTGTGGAAAGGGGTGGTGATGGTGTATTAGTGGCTGCATTTCCAAATGGCTTTAAAATAGGAATAATTTCCTGGTTTTCTGTATATGCAGGTGGCCACTTGATGTGAAATCACACATGGGGTTATTATTTTACACCTTTTGGTTTTTATGTCGTTGATGTTTAGTTTCTCTAGATACATATTCAAAATAGGAGCTTGTTGGAACATTTGGGTCCTTAAAATGTTTCTTTAGTAGTCCTATATGTTATTGTCACCTGAGGTCACTGAACAGGAACACTTTCTGTTAACCAGAAGGAGCATCCAAAGCAGACCTCCTCTCCTTGCATGACAAGAGATAAATACATGCAGACAGATGCTGGTGAAGCAGGGCAAGGTGAGGATCAGCCTGATCCTTCCACCCTGCAACATCTGCTGCTGCAGTCACCTCCTTCACCCCCTGTGCACAGATTATGCACATCACCCTTATCTTTATGTGTGTCTGTGGGATGCCTGTGATCTGCAGCCACCTTTTATCTCCTCTTTGGTGTGGGATCCTTATCCACTCTCCTCTGCAAGGGCTGCACCTTTGGGATAGTGAAGTCTCCATCTAGTTGGAGCTGTGCTGTCTGGAATTCCAAAGGGAATGCAGCAGATTGCTGTGGAAATACTTTATCTGTTCCAAACACTGAGAAAGCCTGAACACAAATGTGTTTAGATGCAATACATGGTTATGGCCTTAAAGCTTACATATTAGAAGGGTTTTTTTCAGTTTTCAAACCTTTTTTTTTTTCCCCATGGGAAGCTTATGGCAGCAGACACTGATCAACTGGCTGACATGCTCCCATAGCTGAGAGCTGCCAAACTGCACCTGTGAGAATAGCAATTTTATTTTTTTTCCCCAGCTACTAATTTATAGTTTGGAAATTGACTGTGACTCATGTATGAAAGAGATTAAATGACAACATCTTCACCTGTGAAAATGCAACAGAAATGTGCACCTGAATAAAATATAAGCTAGATGAGATCCCTTGGTATGCATTAAAAATAAGCAAACCCTTTTTTTAAGCTCTTTCCCCCAATTTGCAATCAGATAAAAAACAGCCTAAGCCAATGAATCAATGCCAGAAGCTTTAGGAAAGCCTAATAAAGGAGCAAATACACAGTGATATTGTCAGGTATTCCTCAGGTTGAAGCATAAGGATTTCTTGACCTGAAGGTGGTATCTTTTGGTATTTAATAGCCCATGATTAATTTCCTTCCATTAATTTGTTTAGTTCTTCTGTTGAAAGCAGCAGTGAACAATTGCTCCTTCTTCATCTGCCACTCATGACTTTTCTTTCTTCTCCAAGTGCTGTAGCAGAGTATAGTGCAGCTAAACATCTGATCTTCTGCATCAAATCAGTTCTTCCTGGTTGTGAAGTACCGGCCAGAGAAATACCTGACAGGGGCAGGAGAGTTTGGGTGGTAAGGCTGGTTTTAAGGCTGGTCTTCATTATTCTCTGTTAGATGGGGAGTGGAGAAATGCCTGTGTGGTCAGGTGAGTATTAAAAGGCGGGTTGGGAACAAGAATGACTGTGGTGTAGGAAACACGTGTGCTGGGAGGCGAGGACGTGAAGCAGAACTGATCCTGGTGTGACTGGAGGATCTGACAGATGCTGTCTGTCCCTTCCTGGGAATGTCACAGTGCCTGGTATTACTTCACACTGTGTATGTTGGTATCCCATGACATAGCTCTGTATGTTGATTATTGCTATGGAGAGACCATGAAGGTGAAAACAGGCAGCACTGCTTCCCCATCCCACGAGAGAGATGAGGAGGTCAAATCAACCACTGTGTCCAAAACCAGTCTCACAAGTAATTCCCCAGGAAGCTGGGACAGGTTAGTCCAAGGGGAGCTTTTATGCAACCCAAATTTGTGGCTGTTGTGCAGCTTCAGTGGTGCTGCTGTTTGGCTTGGAAAGGAAGAGTTGAGGTCTGCATCCAGCCGTGGTGCCCCCATTGTAGACACGATGGTATGAGCTGTTACAAACCCTTTGGTTGAGACACTCACTGATTGTGAAAGGACACCTACTGTGTTTTGATCCAGGGTAAAAGTGCTGGGCTAATCATGGTGCTGTGCTGGTGAGGGCAGAAACTCTTCACACCATACCTGCTGAATCCATGCTGGACTATCACCCCTCCACCACTTCAGTGTTGGCACATGGAGCTGGTTGATGCAGGGTTTCTGGTACCAACTGGCTGAAACTAAATTGCATTGAACAGAGCTGTTCTTTTATGAGTGGTACAGAAACAAAATGCCTTGGTTGCCTTGTCCTTAGTTTCCCTATCACAGCTTTCCTCCAAAATAAAGCATCTGACCTCTCCTCTCACCTAGTGGTTTTGAAACATGAAACTGCCACACAAAGGCTATTTACTTGTCCACCTGACTGGTTTCTGTACAAAGTGTCTGTTACATAAAGATTGCATAGTGTGTAGTATTGTTTTATTAAATATTTAAAAATATTGATGCAGGAGAGTTGATGTAACAGGGCTGTAAATGTAGTTGTTCTGGCAGTTCTCCTTCCACAGCGACAGCTTTATTGCTCTGGCCTTATATTGGTTTCAGGGTTGTTTGAGCTAATCTGGGGGATGGAAATTAGAGGAAAGTAGGTCTGTGTGCCCTGCAGGTAAGTCCTAATAGTGTCAACAACCTGGAGAATAGTCAGACAGTGTAGTGGATGTCTGTGTGGGGACGTGGAAAAGCAACAGCCACGGAATGTTTTAGGAGTCAGGTTAGGAGGATTCGTTAGTGAGTCTGATCCTGGTCCTTTTCCTGAGGAGAAACCACCACTTCAAAGTAGTATCTGAGAAGGCAGTTGGCCTTGGCTCAGCTGCCCAGATATACTGGCTGAGCAGGGTGAGAGCACAGCTGCATGGTGTGTCTTGGGTTTGCAGACAGTGGGGCTGCAGAGCCTCTGTCAAAGGAATGACTTGGTAGTCCAGCCCAGAAAGGTCCCAATATCTATCTGGCACCAGATGGCTGGAGACCAGCTCTTTGCTTTGTGGGTCTGTTTGCTTACATACCTGCCCAAAATGGATGTGCACAGTAATGAGAAGTGATTCAACTGGGATGAAGCTTACCCTGTGCCAGATGTTTTGGGGGCAGTTTCAGCTAAGTCTGTTATTCTTAAGTAGATGATGCCTATAAGTTTTTTTTCAGATTTAATGTTTACCCCATATGGAAAATAGGTACTTGTAAGACAATGTTGGCATTGCAAGGTGAAGCTCTCAGAGGGTAGGGAATACCAGAATTAAAGTTGCCCAACACATCCTTAGTCTAGTTCCCTGCAGCATGCAGGAATCCTGTTTCACATGTCAGAGGCGATGGATCATGTTGCCTTAATGAGCAGCTATTCATGTTTTTCTACAGAAAAATGTAATATTTATTGTTTATTTCTTATTCTAACCATTATACCACATACAAACCAAGGAGAAAGTGGAGCCTTATTTTCTGGAATATTTAGAACTTGTTCTTTCAAAACACTTCAAAACAGCATTGCCCAATGACTTCACATGTGTTGAGTTTAGCAGTAGCACGTGAAAGATCTACCTCGCGATGAAGCACCGAGGACTACCTGAGAAAAATTCATGGCATCAGCTAGGAGCTCTGGCAAAGGCAAGAATTGGAACCAGGTTTTTTGGGAGACTTTCAATTGCCTTAATGTGCAACCCTTCTCTTTAAGCAATTTCTGTGCTTCATTAATCTTCCAAATTCTACAGCAAACGAGGCAGAGAACCTGCAGGAAACAGATGCCGGTAGCAGCAAATTCTGATTTGTTGTCAGAGCACGGTAGAAAGGATGGTATGTTACCATGTCACATTGTTTGTGCTCAGAGACGTGGTGACACTTGGAAAATTCATGGTTACATATCAGGTTATTTCATCATGGGATTTTATTTTAAGACCTTTGCAGTCTTCATGTGCTTCTGTATTTTGAATTTAATGACCGAGTCTGTTACAGTGCTGTACTTAACACGGCCTGGATGATGGTGGCCATCTTTGACATAAGTTGAGTCAAAGCAGACACTTTTTTGGGGGGCAGTTTCAGCTAAGTTTACTTTTTTCCTTATTCTTACATAGATAGATGTAGATAGATGTTCTTGCTTTTATGTTTGTTTTTTTTTTCCTCTTTCCAAATTTAAAGTGACATTTGCCCCATATGGGAAGCAGGTTCCCTAGAAGGCAACATCATTGTTGCAAGGTGAAGCTCTCAAAGGGTAAGAAATGCCAACATTAGTCACCTGACACATCCTTAGTTAAAGCCCAGCTAAACTGGGGCCTGGGCTAATGAAAGCTAAGGACAGCAGTCTGTTGGAGCACTTGTCATCGCTGAGTGACTTTTTCAGCCGTTCCTTTACTTTCCTCTGCGCCAGCGTCTCCTGGGTGAGTGCTTAATTGTTAGGGCTTATTTGCCAACAGGTATCCATTGTGAATTCTCTCTGAATTCCCAGAGAAAACCTAGATAGGTTTTCATCACATAACCCGGAGGGGTTTTCTCTGACAGTGCTGGTGCTGAAATGCTGAGCCATAGCTTTGACTTTTAGCAAGAGTTATGGTGGGGATCCATCACTGAATTGTTCTGCACAATATGCTTTAGAGAGTTGTGTTTCTGTATACTCATTCAGGTAGTCTTAGACTCAGATATTAAAAAAAAGTAACTCAACAGTAATGTACAATACTCATTTCAGCACCCATTTCACCGTGGAGTACAGTAATGTGCACTGGAAATGAGGTCTCATTGGAAAAGGTCATTTGAAGCAGATCCACAGAACCTTCACAAAGCTGTAATGAGTCTGGGAGGGCTCACTTGTTACACTGCAATGAAGGGTTTAATGTTTTGTTTTTCTCATCTAACACTTTGATCCTCTTTATTTTATTAAGATAAGCTATTATCTAACTGTCAAGAGCCTAGAATTTCATCAGATTTGTTTGCTGACAACTTGGTTCAGCATAACCGTTGTCCTACTCACTTCTTTCCCTACTTCAAGCAGATTTTCCTTTTTTCACTCCTCTTTCAGTACTTTATCCTTTACAGCTCCTTGTTTCTTGTGCTGCATATTCCCAGATGAGTTTTCCTCTCTCATGCTAAGCATTGGTCTGAATGTGTAACAGAAATTGGAAATATTCTTAGATGCTCGTGATGTTCATGTCGCCAGATGTCTGTGCTGTGTTGCTCTGCTTTGCACCAGTGATGGAGTGTTGAGCCAGGGACTTGACAGCTTTCTGGGTGGGACAACACTGTCAGATTTGGAGAACTCATTGGAGGTTCTTTTACAGTGCAAATAGTACTGGATTGGGTTGAGGAAACTGGGTAATGCCTTCACCTCGCTTCTCATTCCTGACCATGCCACAAACTGAAATTCTCAACACACGTGTTTGGGGGTGAGTTGGGTTTGTGGCTGAAGGATAGAGGTAGAGTCTTCATTTCTATGGTGAGGGAGAAGCAGAAAAGGCCCAATATAAAAAGAGTGAGAAGTTTTAACTTTCTTCTTCGTATTTAGACACGGCTGTGAGCTTATCGAGCCCAAGTGTGATTATAGATTGGTAACTGATGGGACCAACTGCATTATTCATTACAGTTCAGGCTGGAATGAAATCATGGAGGGCAATTTTCTGTCTCACACTTCAAGGTCAGATGAGAGTATTTATTATTCCCTCTCTGTTTATCTGTGAATGCAAATTGAATTTAGTGATTCAAATTGATGAAATGTTAGAAATATAAAACTCATCAGAGCCGACACGAAGAGAAATTACTGGGTAGAGCTGGCCAGTGACTTCACCATCCGATGTACAGGCCTCTGCTTTGATTAGTAATTATTTCAATCTTTGGGTTTTCTCATTCCCAGTTTTGTTTCAGTTGTTGTCATTTTTGTTTTCAAAGAAAAAAAAAGTGTAATAACACTTTGAAGCATTTAGAATTTGAATTAGATGATGTAAATAAAGCCAGCTGCAAAGATGATGCCCGGATCCTGGCTTGAGAAAAGGTTTTCTTTCAAAATTCTTCTTTGAGGTTGTTTTTTTGGGGCTTGTTTGTTTTTCTGCCTCCTGTGACAGTTCCCTTCTCTGGTATTTAGCTCCTTTGCATTGTGCTGACTGTTCAGAGCTGGTGTGGGGTGCGATGGGGAAGGGAGCAGCCGTTTGCCACCCAGAGACTGACCTTCCACACGAAACTCAGGCCCTGCAAAGGGGACCAAATGGGTGCACGGCTCCTGTACTGGAATTATTGGGGTGGAGATACTCTTCCCAACCCACTGTAATGCATTTTAAACAATTTAGTCCACATCTTTCATGCTCAGAAAGCATTGCTGTAACGTCTGTCCTGTTCCTCTCAGCATTGGAAAGACACTTTTAACTGGTATGGGCAGGCTTATTCTTATCTCAGAGTGGGAGTGGAAAATCCTTATCAGTGAATGCTCGTTAGAAATAGGCAGTTCTCCAGAATTGCCAAATGGCACATACAGAATGACGATGAGGAGATGATACACGCTGTGTATGCCGTGGCAATAATCGTAGATGACTGCTTCTAACTCCTGCTTTTAATTACTTGCATTTTAGAAGAAGATTTAGTATCTGCTTCCCTACCAACCACTGTAAAGGGAGTCAGCTTGCTTGGGATGCAACAGTGTCTGTCTTGAGAACAGGAGCCATTAGCATTTGGACATTAGCAAATCATAGAATCATAGAATGATTAGGGTTAGAAGCGACTCCCAGAGGTCATCCAGTCCAACCCCCCTGCAAGAAGCAGGGACACCCCCAACTAGATCAGGTTGCTCAGGGTCTCATCCAACCTGGCCTTGAACGTCTCCAGGGATGGGGCATCCACCACCTCCCTGGGCAACCTGTTCCAGTGCTCCACCACTGTTACAGTAAAGAACTTTTTTCTAATATCCAATCTAAATCTCCCTCCCTCTATTTTGAAACCATCACCCCTTGTCCTGTCACAACAGGCCCTACTGAACAGCCTCTCCCCATCTTTCTTGTAGGCCCCCTTGAGGTCCTGGCAGACCACTAGAAGGTCTCTCCGGAGCCTCCTCTTCTCCAGGCTGAACAGCCCCAACTCTCTCAGCCTGTCCTCGTAGGAAAGGTGCTCCAGCCCCTTTATCATCTTTGTGGCCCCCTCTGGACCCTCTCCAACTGGTCCATGTCCTTCTCATGTTGGGGGTTCCAGCACTGGACACAGTACTCCAGGTGAGGTCTCCCGAGGGCAGAGTAGAGGGGGAGAATCCCCTCCCTCGCCCTGTTGGCCACGCTCCTCTTGATGCAGCCCAGGATGAGGTTGGCTGCTGGGCCGCAAGAGCACATTGTCGGCCATGTTGAGTCTCTCATCCACCAGCACTCCCAAATGCCCTTAATAGATTTATCTACATAAGCTGTTATAAATCACTTTGTGTATTCAGCAATCAGCTTGATTTCTCCTGTAGCCAGTTTTACTGAAGTAACTTCAAGTTAGTAAGCAGTGTGGGCTTTTAAATACCAGTAAAAGTCTTATTCACCAGATACTGCATGCCTTAAATAGAAGCTCTGGCCTTATGAATGCTTCATGTTTGAAGGCTTAGGAAATGTCACTTATGCCTGTCACTATCTCACCCGTGAAATTCTTTACATCCCAGAAGTCAGTGATGGATGCATTTAAGTTGAAACATAGACAAACCCCAAACAAACCACAGAGGTGTGTCTTATTAATGAAGACATTGCTTTCATTCTTATCTTGATGGTGGATGTGGAAAGTGTGTTTACTGGTGTGACAGCAAGTCTGGTGTTGAGTGGCTGATTAAATGTCTGCTCAGTGAGAGCCACGGTGGCCTTTGCATTCTGGCTGCGTGCCTGGTTTTGGCTCCTTTGGGTGGTTGCAGCCAGTGAAGCCATCTGTGTTGCAGCAAGCGTGGTGACCCTGTAATGAAGGGAAGCAGAGGGTGCCTGATATGAATTTCCTTTAGTAAATCCAAACTCCTGCCAATCAATTATGCCTACAATACCAGGGCCGGGACATAAAATTTGTCTGATTTCTGTTCTGTAACTGTTTTATTCAAAAGAACTGCATCTCTGAGCCTGATATTTATGCTGCTGGTTAGGGAGCAAAATTAAATACTGTCTCAATGATAAAACATATTGTCAGTGTACCAATAAAGCTCCAAACATCTGTCTGCTCCTTATCAGTTTCATCTGTCCGCACTGGCAAAGTAATTCGCTGTATGTTGTCCTCTCATTATAAATTCAGTAGGATTCAAGTCTTCCTTGTATGTAGAGCAGCAGTGTGATGTACAGACTGCTTGGTTTGGAGTGATTTGTGATTTATGGAAGCCTGATGATGGTGAATTATATAAAAGTTCTTTGAGAGAATAAAAAGTGTGAACTGAAAGTTTGCAGGTGTTTGCTGGAGATTTGGGAGAAATGAATAGCAAGCGTTGTCCTACTCACTTTACTGACTGCTTGTTTTCCTACTGATTCTCCATAGACTTTGTGTAGTGTTTTCTGTGGCAGTATTTCACATGGGTCTCTCTAAGGTACAGATGAAGATTTTCCATGTAGCCCATATGATAACTTCCACTAAAGATGTTAATGTTGTATATCCTTGCTCCCTATAAATGTAGTGACCATGTAACAGGTAGATGGAACTGTTGGTCTCCAGTTCCCAGTTGTACACTTCCTAGGACCAGAGCGGTGCTGGAGAGTGGGGATGGATGCTGCTGCTTCAGTACATTTATGATTCTGCATGTGAAGAAGAAAGGAAGAAGAATATGATACCCAACAACTTTATTTTAAGCAAAGTTTGTACCCAAGCCTTTGAGTTTTGAACTGAAGGACTTGTAGCACTGAAATGTTCTCCTCCTTCCCCATGTTTTTCTAGTTTATTAACTTCAGCAGCTCCGTGCTGCAGCACTGTTCCCAGAGCTCCCAGCATTTTGTAGTTGATCCCTTTTTGCCCTTTTAACATAAGATGGACATTTTTCTGTCTTGGCAAGCCCCACCTTTTCATTC
The DNA here is from genome assembly GCA_013399135.1 of Heliornis fulica. Classification (NCBI taxonomy): domain Eukaryota; kingdom Metazoa; phylum Chordata; class Aves; order Gruiformes; family Heliornithidae; genus Heliornis; species Heliornis fulica. Next base: position 166,651 of record VXBZ01012713.1, on the reverse strand, counting down.
CTGTGCCCTGTCCCTTTTTAAGTCAGACTACTTTAGTCATCTCCCTTCAGTTTTTCCTCTTTAATTCCCATCCCAGATGGTGGTGCCTGTCGAGGCAGGTTGGCCAGGGGCTGAGGGGGAGCAATGTGTGCCTCAAACAGGAGCATGGAAAGAGCTCTGAGGGAGGGCCTGGACAGAGATGCTCTGCTGCCGTCCACTGCTGGAGTTACCCTGTTGCTACTTAAGCCTTTGTTTTGGCTTATGAAACCTGTGGAGAACAACTGGGTTGAAAAATGACATATTTATTGAAACTCTGTTTCTCAGTTTCCAGGTGGTTTATGTCTCTGTGTGGACTCTGTAAATGTGTAGGTGCGTTGAGAAGGCTGCGAGTTGTCAAGCCTCGGGTACGGGTGTGCGTTTCTCCATCCAAATGTCTCGCTACAAACCAATTTCCCTTGCTCCTTTTTGCCTCATTAGCTTGTGTGCTAACCTTTTTATTTTGGACTCTGTCATGAAGATGTTGATAGTTGCAGCGTGTTTCTCTCCTGTTCTATATGTGCAATAGCACTGTCATCGTGTTTTCCCTTTGAGCCTCTTCGGTGTTCTTCCCATCCACGCTCCCTGGTTCTCGGTGCTTCCTCTTTGATGTGATCACTGTTTCTGACAGTTGGCCCTGGTACGTGCAAGTGTCTCATCTTCTCCTCAGCTGCAACATGACCCAGACAGTGTTGCTCTTCTAATTGATTCAGTGCTGCTTGTGGACCTCATTTTTCTATTTTTTTCCCCCCTCTCAGGCTGGTTCTGGCATCCTGTTTGCTTTCCCTGTTATTTTTAAGTATCTCTGAGGTGATAACTTGGCTACTGAAAGGATGGAATGATTAAAATAATGTTTTATGGATCATTGGGGGTGTGGGGAGGGGAATGAAAAAAGCTGTCAGTTGCTCTTGTAGTTTTTTTGGAAGGAGATTATTAAAATGTATCTTACAGCTTCAGCATTCTCTGCCTGCCATCATTGTTCTCAGTCTTTCAAAGAACATTCTGGAAAATGAAGTTTTATCATTAAGATTACATTAAAGTGGATTACAGAAGGGAAGAGTAAAATATGAAGAGTCTCAGCAGCTCAGAACAGAAGTTGGCATCTCATTCCCTGGGATGTGGAACAAGGAACATTAATAGGCTGATAAACAGAAACGGCTTTTTCTCTATAAGGCTTAAAATGTTTACTTTGAACTTGCATAGACTTCAAAAGAAAGAGCCAGTTCTTCAAGCTTATGTTGAATGGAGATCTTTGGGCCTCTTTTGTTTTATTTTAATTTATTGAGTGCTCCTTTTGAGTGAGCTGTTACTTTAGAAAAGCCATAGGTGTCCTCAGTGTGGAAGGAGAGTGCTTGCAGCCGACTTTCACGGTATTTGCTGCTGGGTACCTATTTCCAAATCCTGTTTTGTGTCAGTGAGAGTGTAACTTTCTTTTAGAGTTATATTTTTTTATCTTACTGAGTTGGTTTGTGTTGTATTTGGTGCAGTTTCTGTAAGAATTATCAATCTGTCCTAAGAAAGGAAGAAAATGTGACTATAATTTGCTTTGGTGTGGTGTGGAGAGCTGTAAGAAAGTTGAATTTCACACTTCTTACAGCTAGGAAACTTGTGGTAACAGAGCTGGTTCAGAGGGGCTTTGTCTGTACTTTCAGAGACTTCTATGGCATTTAAATTTTATCTACAGCAACATCACGTGTGGTCTGAGGTAAAACCAGATGATGGTGTAGATGATGTTCTTCGCAAACACAACACAATGACTGAGGAAATTAGCTGTTTGTCTCCCTTGGCTTAATTGTTTGCATGTGTTAAACCACTGATTTTCCAGCCTAGTTTGAGAAGTGTGTATGTGGCTGAATGTCTGTGCTCTCCCTGAGATGTGAACTGCAAATATTTTTCGTTATTCCCAGAGGAATCCTAGCACGTAGCTGATTTTTCTTTGTGAATGTCAACTTAACCATAATCCATCGCTCCACTCAGCATTTTAGAGAAATAGGTCACAATATTGGAAGATTCAGGAAAAACAGATTTCTCCAATGTCCTATCAAAATGTTTTGCAGTAATCAAATGTAAGGTTTTGGCTGTTTTTGTAGTATTTAATCTTATTTTTGTAGGTTTTCCTCGTGTCTGACTCTAGTCAGGACTATGATCGAGCAAGTAATATTTGCAGTAAGGTTTCTGTAGTGCCATTTATTTTGTTACGACACAGTTGATCAGGTTTTTCTACCTACATTTATCCACTGTATTAAATACTAAATGCTGTTGAACAAACTCTGTGATGTATCTTATGATGGTGGCTGAGGTTACCTGGTCTCATCCATCCCCTCTACCCTGTACTGGAGACTAACCTCTTGCAAACTTGAGAGGCTGCACCTCTAAGCATGGATGTAGAGCCCATATTAATGCAAGCTTAGCAAAGTCTGCCTTAGTATAAGCCCTGGGGAAAGGGGGATCGGTGCTTTAAGCTTAATATTCTGAGAGACATGGTGTGATGAGTCTTCCCATTACTTCTTAAGATGTCACCCAGTGGTGTCTGCACTGGAAAATGCTGTCAGCCTAAATTGCTCCTGAGGGTTGTTGCTCCTGAGGATGCTGGACTGTGACCTGGGCAGCTGAGGTGTGAGCACTGCAAGGTGGGAACCTCCAGCTGCCCACCACTGCTCTCCTTCTGAACCAGGTGGGGTTTGTACACTGCAAAGCAATTGCTTCTTGAGTGGCACATGTGTACTTGTGGCATTTGACATCTCAGTTATGCCATCAAATTTTATCCCACGTTTCATGGTATGCCAGGACCCGTCATCTCTGGATGCTGACTTCTAGGAATTTTTAAAATATGGATTTATTTTGAAGAATCTAGTAAGAGTTGATTCTCTACTTTATCCTGTGGAATTCTTGAATTTTTGAGTAAGGAAAATGAGAATGTTTAAGTATCCACAATACCTAATTTGAGAAGCTTGCTGGGCTTAGGATGGGAAAGGGAGCATCCAGCCCAAGGCTGGAAGTACTTTGTGTTCCTCCACCACAGATACTGCTCTTGGGCACAGGTTCCTTTTGTAACTGATTAATTAAAACAGAACTGAGGAGGTAATGGTGCCATGATAATGAAATTAACCATTTTCAAATGCAGATTTGAAGCTTTCTTGATAAACTTTCCCACCTGAATCCAACAATGAAGAGACTATTTTGCAATCCCTGATTATTAAATTGGTCTGTGAATGGTTCCAAACTGAACCAGAGTTTAAGCAGGCTTCTGATTCATTCGGTGTTTAAAAATGCAAATCTTGGAGTAGGAAGGCAGCTACTTGGGGATTTTTGGTGAATTCCTACATAAATTTCCCATAAAATTGATGACCTTGCAGTGCAGGATGTACTTGATTTACAGTGTGTGTCTTTGAAGGCAGTGTTCCCTTTCAGCTCTCTCTAACCAGTGCCTTATCAATACTGCTATTTTATTGAAAAGCTTTTTAATTTGTTTTCTTTTAATTATAATGATAAAGAACACCCTTCTGGAACACTCATACATTGTCTGGTGTTGTTTTATGCATCAGAAAAAGAAAGATCTTCTGTTCCTGAGTTGGCTAGAGATGTTGCTTTTGATCATTCTAGCTGGCATGAGGGTTTTTAACTTGTGTGCAGTAGTTTTTTTTCATGGCCTGCTCAATCTTTAAATAGTTAATGTTATTGCAATCTTGGATAAACTTGTCATACTTAAATTATGAACCGACCGACTCTTAACAATCACAAGAATTATTTCACTCTTACTTAGCTATTGACCAAGCACTTGGCCAGCACACTTGCTCTGTGATGGCTGGTTGCTGAGTGTGTTTGGACAGCTGCCCATGAGTGTCCCCACAGCAGAAGGAGTGCCTGAAGGGCACATGTGAAGAGCATCTCCTGGAAATTAAGCATAATAGTGCATCACTGTGTCTCGATGCACAGAGGGCTGAGGGGAAGAGGGACCAAGGTATTCCGGCCTAATGGAGGGTCATGGCCACTTTGCAATAGAGGTGCTAATCACCTGGCCTCAGAAGACAGTTCTCTTCCAGTACAGGTTGCTAGCAAGAACTGTGTGCAGGTGGTGGCTGTAGTTACTACTGAGCATTATCCGTTTGTCCAAGCAGATCATACTGAGCCTCAGTTTACTTCGACTTTGTTAGAAAAAGATTAAATGGTACATACAGCATGAGGCCATTGTTGTAAACAAGGCATCTTTTCAAAGGCAAACTGGTTGATTTTGAAATAAATATGCAGTTATTGAAATGTTTTGTGTGTGAGGTTCCAGTAACTGTCTGGTGCTGAACAAGAAAGCTGTCACTGGGATGGTGGTTCTCTCACATCCTTCTCTGAGAACAGCTGCTAATGAGACCACAGCTATTCAGTTTCCTATAAGATGACATGGCACCAGCCCCAGTGTCTTGGTATCATGGTGATACTTCTCCTCTTGCATTTTTCTGATTTGACTGAGAGTTTTCACAGGTCTGTATTATTGTTTTTAGTGCCCGAATACTGGAGAAGGCCCGGCAGCAGCTACAGGACGAAATACTTCGTGTCCAGAGCCAGCTCTTGGATGAGAAGAAGAAGCGTGAGCAGCACGAGGCACTGGTCAGAAGGCTGCAGAAACGTGTACTGCTACTCACTAAGGTGAGCTCTTGGATAATCTTTGGAAAAGCCCATGTCCTAACTTCTTTCCTCCAGGTGTGGTCCTTGCTGTTTTTTGTTCACCTCTGTGGCTGGTACTACCAGGTTGCTATGGGGACTTTGCATAGCAGGTGCTGTAAGTCTTGAAACTCATCTTCAGGGCTGCCTTAGTGCTAGTACATCCCAGGGCTTTGCTAGTGTTCCCCCCACCTGGGCTCATGCAGGGTTGGCAGTACCTGATTTCATCTCGGACTTGGTGTTTGTGTGAGGGCAGAGAATTGAATCATGTTGTCACTAGAGTGTTGTGAGACACTGAAGGGAATTTATAATGCCCTTGGCTGCATCACCTCCTTTCCTAAAGAGAACAAAACGACGGCGTCTTGTCAACTGTTCCCGTGGAAAAACAATTTACAGAGAGTAAGAGATTTGCCTTCCTCTTATGCTGAAAGTCTGTTCAACTGTAATGTAGGCACTAGACCAGTAAATTGAAAATACCTTTTAAGATCCTATAGGATATATCAAAGAAGTCTGCATTATCCTATATCAGGTATGCTCTCATGATGAAATTCTATACAATAATTTGGAAGTTTGTAGAGCATTGAAAACTTTATATTAAATTCTGAGAGCACTTTCCCAAAGGGAATAATAATTCTCTGTAGTTGCTTCACTTTCCAAGAATACTCCTTACAAAACTTAACTCATCTGAGCAATGTGCCTGATGTGATGAAGCTGCTCACATAAGTGAGCTGATCTGTGTGCATGAGGTCAGACTCGAGTAGTCGGGCTGCGAGAGAGGCAGCCAGGCACGTTGCTGTGCACAGGGAGGAGAGGTGCTGGTATGGGACTCTGAGCAAGAGGGGAAGGAGCTGTTGCTTGTCCTTTATTCAGGCTTTAATCTTAACTGCCAACTAAAGCATTTTGATTTCTTTTAATTGTGCTGCATCCAATTCTGTGTCATTCTGTGTCACTGTTGAGCCAAAGAAGCTGTGTTGCTGTAAGCAGGACTCAGTGAAGCGTGAAGCAGCCACTTTACAAGAGGATATTCTATCAGATCTTCTGGTTGCAGAGTTTGATGTCGTGGAGAGTTGCGTAAGTGAGAAGAGGAAAATGACAGCAGCTCCTTCTGCTTCACGCTGAGGCGGGCACTGCGGTCAGGGTGGATGGACCAAGCCCTCTCCATGGAAACAGTGGAGGCAGCTCTTAGTCTTTCCAATACTCCCAGCAGCAGTCAGCCCTCCTTTCTGTTCTAGTTTGGTGCTGGCACAGCTGGATGTGACACAGGTGGATACTGAACCTGAGAAAAATCCATCCTTTACAACCTTCTCAGCTATCTAGTGTTGCCCGGGGCTGCTCAGCCCTGAAGGAAGTGTCTAGGATGGTTTCTAAAATATTCCCTTTGTTAACTTATTTCCAGTCCTCAGCAGAAACATATTTATTTGTAAAACACAGAACAGCATTAATTACCAGACAAAAAGACAACAGAACTTTGTCATGTAATGGATTGTACCCTAACTTATATCAAAAGGTGAGAGTCCTCACTTTCCTCCCTGCCTATCCTCCCTGTGAAGAAGAATAGAGGAAAAGTTGGAAATGTCCTTCATCAGACCGTGGCAAATAAACTTGTGTTTTGACAGCAGAAGTTTTCAGTGTGCTGAATGATTCCTCAGCTGACCTATTTTAAAGGAATAAAGACTTTGCTGTTCTCTGAAAATTTATATTCCACCCAGAGAAAGCTCAGGGTCCTTTGTGAAGAAGTACATACATTATGGTACTTGGACAATCTATCCTGGCCACTCTTTCTTCCTCTGGTTGCTCTTCTCATGCAAAATCAGAAGAAGGAATTCCATTTAATTAGAAAAAGTATGATATCGTGATTTAAAATGAGATTGAGCAAATATATTGTCTGTTAAAAATAATTATTTTACATTGAAAGCATATCACCTAGAATGGCATTTAATCATCTAATTAGTGGCGTCAGTAGTACAGTGTGCTCCTGTGTAATTTGAGAATGGGAAAGATGAGCTCTCTCTATTGAATCTTTGTCTTGTTAAATAGCACTGTGAAAATCTAATTTGGGGGAGACTATTATGTATATGATTGAATTGCTTTTGCTTTCGATACTGTGATTTTTGCATTTGTGTATAGTTGACCCTGGAGTAGGGCAGAGAATCTGCTCCTCTGTGCTGAGCAAATAAGGGTTGAAAGGCATCGGATGTGTCTGGCAGTGCGAGCTGAAGGCAGGAGCAGCTATCCTCTGGGCTCAATTTGTAACCTGGAAGTCTCACATCTTGAAGGTGTTTGAAAAGATCACTAGGAAACAGTGCACTGTTCTTCACTTGATAACAGCAACACCTAATTTTGAGTAGTAAACATGCCCTCTTCAGGAGGGGTGTGCTTTTCCAGTCCGATTCCGCCTCAGCGTGCTTTTATGGCTACTGAATTTTTTCCTCAAGATTCAAGCAATACTTTTTGGCTGTCACAGAGTGCTGAATTCACCCCTTTGGTCTTGTTAATTTTCTGCTTTCCACAGTCTCTGTCTGTCTTGGTTGCTCTCATGTTTCCATTTCAGTGCATTTAACTTCTCCCTCCATTGCCCGCTTCCTCGCCTCATTTGCTTCTTTTGGGCTTCCTTGACCTTACTTGGGCCTTTCCAGTTGGATTACTCTTTGGAGCTGGCACAGTTGTCAGGCTGGGATTCTTTGGTGAGTCACTACAGATCTCTCTTCCGTGGCAGACTTGAAGAACAGTGTTCTTTGACATGCTAGTGCAGTGCTCCAGCTCAATCAGTTCCACCTCTGACAGCGTACCGGCGTAGGAGCTGCATCCTGGTTATTCCTGTTGACAAACCACTGTGCAGAACCTGTGAGAACATTACCTTCTCCCACGAGTCCTTGGCAAGCTGAAGTACTGAAGTTGTCTGCTCTACATGTTTTCAGTGAAATGTAAGACTAGATTTGGACACCCTAGAGGTTTTCAGGCATTGATAGCTTGAAGGTATCTCCTGGAGTGTCACTCTGTTCACTTAAGGTGATGAAAAATAAATTGATGTTTGAAGGGATGTATTCACTCTCTGTCTTAGAAGTCTGCTTGGCTGGGCTCGCTGTCTGTTGTGCTGTCTTTTTGTTTTGGCTTTGCTCAGAGCTTTAGGGAAATCTTTCATCTTTGTTATCTGAGGTGGTTCCGATCCGATGCAGCAGTGGTAGACGATAGCTGAAATCCTGGGGAAAGGCCAAGTCCACCTCTGCCCTTTCTCCTGTTTGCTTTATTTCTGTATTGGCTTTGAATGCCATGTTTACCTAAATGGGTTTGGATTTGATTTTTACATTGTCCTTAAGCTTGAGAGTGTTTCTCTTTTCTGAGACCTTTGTATGCTACTCCTGTCTTTGCTTACAAAGACTTATTAAAAACAGGCAATTCTCCTACTGATTGGCAAAAATTTAGAAAAATTTTAAAAATAGTCTCATTTTGGTTGGGAAGGACCTCGAGGATCATCAAGTCCACCCATTAACCTAACACTGCCAAGTCCACAACTGAACTGTGAATCTCTTAGGAAATCTTACGTGACATGCAGGTCTCCCAAAAATGCAAAACCCTTTCTGAAAATCCTTATTTGAGTGCAAGCAGCTGATTGAGTCAGTATTTGATGGAAATGGTGCTTTGGTGTTTTCTGGGAGGCACAAGTGGACCTTGTGCAGCAGAAGTGAGGTTAGAGAAAAGCACTGAAGGTGCACAAAAGGATTCCCAAACCCTTCTGCTGTGGAGAGCCAAAACTTGGCTCAACTGGATCTTCACGGGGTTTTCACCTCCATCTCTCCTCATGGGACTTCACGTGGTTGTGATGAGCCCTTGGCAGTGGCTGTTATTTCAGTTCAGACCTGCCAGCCTCTCCTGCACTCATGCAGTTCAGCTCCTCCTGTCACAGAGCTGGGGGACGTACCTGCACGAAGCTGCACATGCCATGGATTTGGCCGGCAACTGACTGCCCTGCTTTGCTTGCAGTCGGTGTGTGATCCCTCGTGGGAAACCCTTTCCTGTTTGCATACACAAGAATTCAAAACATGAAGCCCATTTTCAGTTACTTCTTGTAACTTATCCCAAATGAGTCCAATTTGCTTCTCAAATTGTAGACTTGGTGAATGTACACTGGCCTAATTGCATCCCTTACTCTTGTAGAAGGCATAATGCAGCAAATGAATTAATGTGATTGTACTGGATGTTGTTTTGCTGTGTTTATTTCCCGTCTGTGCATTTGTCTGCCTTTGGGTACTCCGCTGCCCGGAGGAGAGGCTGAAAAACTCCAGTTTGTTTTTTGAGCTCTCAACCAGCTCATGTGAGCTGATAGGAAATCTGTTTCTATTGAGACATAATTTAGGCCATCACCATAAAAGTTGGAGATTAAACAAGTATTGATTAACCAGCTCCAGCTGACTCTTCATACTACACGTTCCCAGAGATATCTTTGCTTGTCAGTGTGAAGTATGTAAGTGACTCCCAGAGCCGAGAGTGGCAGAGATGCATCAGAAATGGGACTAGGTAATTAAACTGTTCATTAAGCATGGCAGATGCAGAGTTCATGACTTGATTTGCCATCTGCTTTGTTTTGTAATCAGTAAAGATTTAAAATAATGCTGGCGGTTTCTCTGTCACATCGGGTCCTACGTTACGGTATTTTTAGGAGGTGGATAAGCACAAGAAAGGATCTTAAAGTTCTGAGGGTTCAGTTAAGGAGGTGAATTAACCCTTTTCCCTGGGATATGTAAAAGATTAACTTTCAATATTGCACTCAGTATTGCACTGTGAAGCAATAAAAACCTCCCCTCTAGCAACCAGATGCCTTGCAACAGACCTTATGGGTGTCACACCTTGTGCTCTGCCTCCAGGTAGCACGGATGGCTTCGGGGCAGAACCAAGCCGCTGTGTGTCAGGAGTACATCGCTTTTCCCCGGGTGTTCCATTGTGATGCTTCTCCCTTCCTTCAGTCCACAACTCCCTGAGCACCACTTAAGCAGCACCATTACTCATGCATCCCAGCTGTGCTCTGCAGCAATTGTTAGCTGCTGCCAGCCTGACCCTTGCCAGGCCTTTCCCTCTGCTCACCGTGTCTTCCCATCTCACATGTTCATAAACCCATGGGTGTTATCTTCCTTAGCATGCCTGCAAATAAATGCATTTTAAAGTGATTCTGCTGTGCTCTCTTCTGTGGTTCAGCAAGGCAGGTTTTGATGGGTGAGGTGGTGCTGCTCTGCCCTGCACGCTCAGGGAGAGGGGGCACTCTGTGGCCTTTTTGATTGAGGACAGTTCCCTTTAATTTTAACTTGATTATATTGATCAGTAAAATAATTTCAGAGGAATTTACCAATCAAAAGTGATTGGTAGTTGTGGGTTGAGGGGGCTTATAGCAAGCAAAGAGAGATCTTTAATTGCATTGGGACACAGAGAGAGAGGTAATTGCTGCCTGTGGAGTCTGAGGGGTTGGAACAGGTCTCTCCTGAATTAGTATCCAGTAATGTTGTGAATTTTAATTCCCAGACTCCTCTTGTTGGATGCCCTTTTTGAAGGATAGGGAACAACAGGTCAGCAAGGTGGTCCATGAACTCCCCTCCGCTGGCTGGCAGTGTATGGATCCTTACTTCAGCCTGAGGCAGGGTGGCTGTTGGGCTTCATGTCTGTGGTCTGCACAGGGACTTCTGGGTTTCTGGGTTAGCCCACTTAAGTTTTGTGAGGAGAAAGCAGGATTTGGGTTTGAGTGACTGCTGCTGTAGATGTTTTCTGTTGGGGTTGAGGAAATACCATGTTTTGAGCTTGCTTTTGATGGTTCCTGACAGCCTTGTGTCTTGTGAGATGGAGGGGAAAGAGTTCTGGAATGTTTTCTTTTAACACTAGGGGTTTCCCCCTTCCCTCCTGGAATAACTCAAATTCATTGTGATTTTAGTTGAATAACTTCTTGCAGTTACTGTGTCATGTGTTAGCCCCAATCCACCAGATCACCTTCTGGGTCTTGGGCAGCTGCCTCCCAAGATAGCAGCCTTGGGGGTGATGTGCTGTACCCCTCTTTGCCAGCAATGGATGCTGCACAGGGACATCCTGCAAATATTTATTCTGACAACACTTCTGTTTTTTTTCCTTCATTGTCTGTCACTTCACCTTCCTTAATCACCTTGCTGTCTGCATTGTAAGGACCTTTACACCATGCTCCAACCCTCTGTGTGTAACACCTCTCTAGGATCTGTTTTTCCAATGTCTCTACATCTGTTAGTTCCAATTTCTAGATCTATTATTTCCAGTGTCTTTGGATCTCAGAGTTTGAGAGTGATTTTTCTCCTTTGTCTGTACCCCTAATTTGTTTCCTTCTGGGTTTTACTTACCTTCTAATGAAATGTTTGAACTCCTGGAAGCTGCTATACAGAAAATACAAAAGAATAAATACCAATTTTCTCAGCCTCACCATAGTCCAGGCTACATAACTCTGCACCTATAGAAACCCAGTGGTTTCTCTGTGGCTTCACTCCCTTTCAAAGGCTTCACTCTGCCTTTCTCATGAACCAGTTATAACATTTAATGAAATGGTTTCATCTGTGGTGCTGGTGCTGCCAGTTCTGCCTCGAGCTGATCAGACCCTGTGGTACTCTAATGTCAATTTTTGGAGAGATTTGTACAGTGCTGGACTAACTTTGTGCTGATTTATACTTGATGCTTCGTTATATTCATTGCAAGATCTTATTTGCATGCTTGACATTTTAAAATATTGTGTTTGGAATGTGTTATTTATTTTGAGACCTTTATTAAGCAACCTCAGTCTAAGGGTTTAATTGTTACTGATAGCTAAGAGTATAATTACCTCAGTAAAATATCATGACTATATTAAGCAGATGGAAATTGTCTTCCAGAATAAAGTGAGTACAAGGCATTTTCCTTTGAAACAGGCTGTTCCAGAGGCCTGTCCCTGTCGTTTGTTAATGCAGTTGCAGTACCTCTCTATAAAGAGGGGGGATAAGGGGAGCTGCTGGTGACATGTTTGGGGGCCAGGCTGTAGTGGTTTGGTAGCACTACACAGACCTGCTGGGAGGAGGAGGTCACTCCTTGCTTTGCCTGATTCGGCCATAGGCTTGCTGCCCACCCTGCTTACTCAGTGAAGAAATAACAGGGCTGTTGAGGTCCTTTACCCACCTCCAAAATGACTTTTCAAAGCCTGAGAGGTTCCCTTAGTGTCTGACTCGTTCTGTGCCTGCTGAAGGGATCTCTGGGTCTGCTGTGACTGAGTTTGTTCGGTGGTGTGGGCACTGCAGATGTTTGGGAGCGGGGTCTGCCCTCACCTTCCTGCTTTCCCTTGGATCCTCTCCAGTAGGATCCTTTGCCCTTGGTCTGATATTGCCCTAATTCTTCGTAGCTAGTGGATAAAGTTGCCTTTTCACTGACTTTGGATGTTCTCCCTCTTTGTCTACCTGCATGGGTACCTGTAGGAATATGTCCCACAGCAGCAGGAAGGTGAGACGCTTTGTTAGAGTCACCTGAGGGCTTTCCACATGGAAATAGGGAATGTTCACTTCAAATGACCAGCCTGGAGGCAGAAGATGAATTGACTCGTGGGCCTTGCTTCCCTTTTAGAAGCATGAAAGAGCACATAAAAATTATCTTAGCAATTTTTGGTGGGAATCAATTCTGTGTAATTCTTTCTTTTGCCTTTTTATGTCTCTGGTAAACCTTGTACTGATGAAAATACAGCATTTGTTGCTATCTTTGTATCTGATGCTTTTGAGGTGGAGGCACAAGGACAGTCTCTGAATTCCTACTGATGTTATGCCTGACCATAATTTCTATTTAAGCAGGGTGTTTAGAGAGTTTTTAAAAATTTATACCCATTCACTATACGCAGCAAAGTTAAAAGTTATGTGTTGTTTTATGATGTATTTTTGAAGCGATACAGAAATGTGTTTTTTTTTTTCCCAGAATACTGACTAGATTTTGCTTTGTCCTACCACTGCTGGATATTAATGCTTACTGCTAGGAGGTTAGATTATGAAAATTAGAAATATACCCATAAAAGAATTTATTTGACCTTCATATTTCTCTGAGAGAAAGGGCTGTAGGACTTCTAAAGGTAAAATATTCAATAAAAAGAAATTAGGTTAATCCAATGTTATGGCTGAGAATTTAAACTCACCCTGGTCATGTAATTCAAAGTTATAGTTCCCTTGATGCGTGTGCTGTAACATTTATTCCTTTGCTCCTCAGCCTGAATTATGAGGGATGGTCGGGTGGATGTGGCAGGGAAGCAAGTGGGAAGATGGATGGGTGGAATGAGGGAGTTGTTGTTAAGGGACATTGGGCAGAACAAACCCAGCAGCCAAGAGAGAGGGGAGCAGTAAGAGGTTGCTGAGTGAGGACACTGGCCATGGGCTTTGGCAACATCCAAGGACAGGGGAGGGGACTTAGGGGCTCTGTACAGTTGGCTGTAAAATACCAGCAAGGATAAGCTGCAAAAACCCCCAAACATCAGGGTTTTGCATTTCTTTGTTCTTTAAATACTTATGGTTTGAAGGCATGTCTCTTAGAGTGGTGGTGTTGCCACAAGAACTGCAGCTTTGAATCTCTGACTTCTCTCTGTTTTAATTCTTAGTCATAAAACTGGATTAACTGGGTTTGCTTCAAGTTGAATTGCAGTGGATTTTTTATAAAGGATAGGAGAGAGAGAGAGATAATTAAGTAATTGCACAGTAGCTTATTTCAACATGTGATGGGAGCCTCTGGTAAGAACAGCTGCACTACTCAGACACCAGTCACTCAGAGCAGCCTTTCAAATGAAGACCCAAAATCTTTATAAAACCGAAGGACTGTCGGGAGGATTGTGGGGTTTTGGATTGCTCCTGGCACAGTATCATGCAGTGCTAACTATTTTCTCCAATGCATGTTCACAACATCTCAGGTCAAGCATTACTTAAGTTGATGAATAGATTAGAAGTCAGATGTGTTTTTCGGAGGCATTCTGGACGTGGTTGTCTTTGACCCATGATTTGCTGTATTGAGGAGAAATGAACTGTTCCCTATTTCATGAGCACATTTGCTTAGGTAGTATTTCAGATAGTGACAATATTCTTTAGTAGAAACTATAGCAAAGAATTGGTCTAGTTTCAGTTAATCAATTCAGATTGATGTTGTGTGATAATTGTACTACAAGTTTCATGGTATACAGGACGTCTGTATATTTGTTTTGTTAGTGTTGTGTGGGACATCTAGACCAAGAGCTGTGAAGAACCATTAACTATAAATTTTCCTGTTTGTGTGGAAGCAGTTTGGGACAGTGAGAGGAACTGAGGTCTACTCTTCCCTCTTTATGAATGCAGAGCCTCAGGATTTGCTGGAGGACATGGTCTAAGGGTAGACTTAGTGGCGGTAGGTTAATGGTTGGACTGGATGATCTTAGGGGTCTTTTCCAGCCTTAACAATTCTATGATTTCCTCAGGAATATCACTGCCTGTTAGAAGTCAGGAATTTGGAAGGAGATTAATAGGCAAACAAAGTGTGAACATGAGACATGGAAAGATAATCTTTTTTATATCAAAATGATGTTTAATATTTTTCCTGTCAGGAAGAGGAGAATTACTTTTATGAGAGACTTAGGATTCATAGAAGTAGTATGCAGGAAGATCCTACAAGCCCAAGGGGTGCCCAGGCTGCTTTTTAAGTGGTCTTTGCAGTCTTGGTCTTGTAGTTACTGAAACTTTGGGTGTCGTGAATGTGTGTGGGGAGTTGAGACAAAGTGGTTGAAGTGAAAGTGATTGGAGGTGAGAGGAGTGTTTTAAACCTGATCAGTCTTCTGCAGGCCTTGGAGAAGGTTTGTGCTGATCTCATGCCTAGGAGCTGTGAACACCTGGGGGCTGGGTTTGACATCAGTGGCAAATATTTTTCACAGAAAAAATTGCATTCCTCTAATTTGCTGTGGCAGCCCGTGCTGTAACTGCAAGATCTTCTGTTTTGCTGCAGCTGAATAATCTGCCTCCAACCCACTTTGTTCCACCCAAGATGAGAGCAGCTCCCTCTGTTCAGTTTTCTCCACCCTCTCTCTCACGTTCATTTGTCCTGGGTGCCTGTAAGGAGCTGTAACAGCTAAATATAGAAAGAGTTGGATGACAGGACTTGGGTGTCCTTGTGTGTGTTTGAAGGAGAGATTGAGACTACAACATGCAGCAGGTCCTAGGTAGAGCTTTGACCTACCTGACTATAGCACATAGGTTTGCATTGAGGTAGATGAGGTGTATCCAAAGCCTCGTGGGCTCAAAATCCATGGGATGATGCCTCCATGTCCTTCCATGGACTGTGCCAAAAATGCATTCCCCTTTCAGGGAGAGGAAATCCTCTTATTCCCATTCTCTCTCTCTGAGTAACAGGGTCTTCCTTCCACTGGGAGAAGCAGTTGGAAGAGTCCCTGCTCCCCCACCCTTTGCTCTCATCCTCGCGTGGAAGAGACATAGGTTACAGGTAGGTTGGGGACTGAAGAGTGGTTGTTATTGCTTATGGGGATGGGAGAGTAGTTGGGAAGACTAATTCTGTACATTACATATGATTAAAGGTAAATGTGGATGTGAAATAAGGCTTCTTTCAGTCCGTGCACACAGTGTACAGAGCCGTGTGCTTCTATAGGGCACGTGCACAATGAATATGCAAATGAGTGTGCAGTTCTCAAAACGATCTGAATTAGTGGTTTAAGCAATTTAACTCTTCCTCTCCCCAGTTCCTGGTTTTCCAAAGCACATAAGCTGCAGAAATTGTAGGGACTTTTATTTCATAGAACCATAGAATCATAGAATTGTTAAAGTTGGAATAGACCCTTAAGATCATCCAGTCCAACCATTAACCTACCGCCACCAAGTCTACCCTTAGACCATGTCCTCAAGCACCGCATCTCCCTGTCTGTTAAACCCCTCCAGGGATGGGGACTCAACCACCTCCCTGGGTAGACCCTTATTTGTAGCAGTAGTTCTACTGTGTAAACAGTATTTTCAGATTTTACAGGGAAAGAAACACTTTCTGTCTTTAAAAACTTAGTTTTCTGTTGATAAGATACCACTGTTGGAGGCCAACTTTCCAGGTTGACATTTCTATTATATTAATTACAAACAAAGAAAAGCTGTACTTGTTTTGTCATTGGGAAATGCCATTTGCAAAGTTACTGGAAGGCTGACCTTGTCAGAGTGTTATTGCATTATCCCTCTGCGAGGGCCTCCGTGACTGAATGGCAAGGAAAAAATGTAGGGAGAAAAAAAAAAAGCAATTTTGGGAAATATAATGAATCAAACTAAAATGCCTTTTATCCCTCTCCTACGTGAAGATGTTTATTAAGATAGCATATGTAAGCATTTGGTGCTGGGGGAAGAAATGCTGGTGAACCACTCTGGGTTGTTTTTTAAAAGTAAAAACCATTCTGTAGGAGGAATTCTGACCTTTTGTGTGAAGTGAACATGGACAAGTGGCAGTACTTCACCCAGTGACCCCCCCTCTCCCTGCAGTACCCCACTGTAACCCTGCCCACCATCCTTCTCCCCTCGCACCCGTCCTGCACCGGAGGCTGTGGAGGCTTGGCCCGCATGGCCCGGAGCCCAGGGGCTGGCGTGGGGGTAACCTCTGCTGCTGCTTGGGGGTGCATCTCCCTGGGGCAGTTTTTTCCCTATCTCCAGTTCACTCTGACAGTCCTTTAAGGAAATGTCAGCCCTTCTGTTTGCTCCTAGCAAAATACTAAGCAACTCACCTGTTTTTTTTTTCCCCATTTCCCTCTCAGTTTAAAGCCACAAAGCTATTAGGAAGAGCAGCAGCTGCATGTTCCTCCTGTTCTGCCTCAGTGTCCCACCCAGGCCCAGCTTTGCTGCACAGCCCCAGTGCTGCCTTCTGCCAAGAGCTGCCAGCTCTCACGTCCCTCTGAGTAACCCTCTCTGCTCCTGAGCAGAAAGTACCACTCGGTGTGTGACCTCTTTGAATGCGTGAGCTACAACAGGAGGTGTTGGGTGTCTCATTCTGCTCATCTCTGTGGTGTAACTATCAGAGAGGTGCAGTTCATTGAGTTCATACTGGAGCCTGTTTGTCACACTTTAAAGGCTTGAAATTAAATGTTTTCTACCAAGGACAGTATTCCAAAACCCGAGAAAGCTCTTTAACCCACCCCCGCCTTTCGTGCTAGCCAATGTTTTTCTTATGTAACACCCCTGCACATGAATTTGTCGTGTGTGGAGTTGGCCTGAGGCTGTGGTTGTAGCCTTTGCATTCCAGTACTGGCTCTTTACTTGCATAAAAGAGAAGAAAAACAAAACTGCTGAATCCCTTGAAAATATCCTAAATAGGATGCCAAACAGCTGTCAATAATAGCCAGGTTTATAGTTTAACTCTCTAGAGGCGTGTGCAAGCTGAAAGACATGAAACATGTCCTGAATCTGATGTTTCTCTTCAGATAACACAAGTAAACCAGAAGTCCAGACAGAATTAAGTACATTGATGTACTGTCCCTGTCTGGACCTGGATTAGTGAGTTGGGAGGTTCTGAAGGCCCTGCTGCAGCCATGGGCTCATCCTCTGCATACGGAGACATCATCTTGGTTGGAGTTCCTCATGTTAGGACTGGCTAACGTTGAGTCCTCTGAATATGTCTCCTCCTGAAAGCACCCTGACCACCTGAAGTGGTGGTCTTATGTTTACCTAGCTAGGGTGAGTTTGGGGTTCCCTTTGTCACTGTTGTGTACTGGCTGCTGCTTCCTCTGCAGAAGTATCTTTTGCCTGATTAATTTTTCTTCGAGGAGAGGGAGCAGGGATGTGGAATTGTTGCCCCTTATCAGCCAGCAGTGGCTTAGTATTAATATCAGGCTGCTCCATAGAGGGAACCAGCTCTCTTTAACTGCAACCAAAACATCAAAATACGCATTTCCAGTTGAATTAGCAGAGGAAAAGGACATATTGCTGACCCCAGCCTAGTAGGCATGGAGTCATACTGTGTTTGCTTTGTGGAGAATTCACTGTGTTTTGGATGCTTTTCAGCTGACAGAACCTGCAAGCTTCTCCTCTGCTGTGGTTCTGCATGGGGATCGTGGTTCTGCCTCTCTGTAAATGAGGGGATGCCCAACGATCTGCATCAGAAGTTGTGATTTGTAATTAACTTTTAATATGCTAAAATGGAAGGCTAATGAAATTAAATGTAAATGAGAGAGCTCACAGTCCTCATACTAACACAACTTAAGAAAAATGGGATCTTCTCATTTTGCTGCATTTTTAAGATGTAACAAGCAAGATTGCTGCCCTCCCCAGGGACAGCTTTGGGACTTCTAGGGTTTATTCATCCAGACCAATGAGTTCTTTTTCCTTCCAAATTTTTCCCCCAAGAAGTAGGGATAAACTCTGGGGGAAGGAATCTTCTTGTTACATTGGCTGTCCTTTCCTTTTTTGTCTTGGGACTTGGTCTGGAGTTAAATGTGTTATAAATATCTGAATATCAATGCTTGGTAGAGTTATGAGAGCTGTTAGCAGCTAATGAAGGTTAAATACTGTCTATTTTGGGAACCTGAACGACGCTGTCACTCATATTTTAGCAGTACTCGATATTTAGAGTTGCTTTTCCCTTCTGTCATTCCTGAGAGATGGAGAACTGCTGTCACCTCAGTTATGAAAGAAGGACCAGGATGAAATGGCTAGAGACCCAAGCCCAAGTCAAACAGGAGTTCTGTGGAAGAGCTGTTAAAGCTTTATTCTATCTCTTTTATTTTTATGGAGTCCCACAATGCAGACAGCAGTTTTCTGTGCCTTACCTGTGTGACAACGACCTTCCCTCCGACAGCAAGTCCTTTGCTGTAGCATGTGTGCATGTATTCCCTGACACTGCCTGCTCCACTGCATTAGCATCAGTGTTTTGCTGGGTTTCTACATCTGCCCAGTCTTGTCAGATCCTGGAGGCATCCAGTATCATTTCAGGGAACCGGTATGAATACAAGGACCTGACTTCCTCCTGGAGTGGGTTTTGTTTGTGGGGGTTGTGGCCTGGTTTACAGACACAGATGGGTGTCCTTTCCCTCCTTGCTGCCACATCTGGCCAGTGTTTCCCTTGGGATGTCATAGTTCCAAAGGGTGTCTGAATCAAATGCTTGGCCAATTGTGGTTTAAGAGCTGCTTGCATGCATATTTTGGGAAATTAATACTTTTTCCTTTCCACTTGGCATTAACTTCTACTCACGTGTGCTCAGTCGGCCTCTCAGCCTTTGCTCTTCCCTCATTATTAATGTCTTTGGGTGCTCTGGAATGCCTCACCTTTGTCTCCAGACTCTGCTAACAATATTTTATGTTGTCAGCACACATCCTGCTATTTGCCCCCTGTTTTTCTACGCTAACAAGTACACTGAATGAAACTTCTGGCTCCAATCCCCAGCGCAGCCTGACGCTAATTGCTTTCCATGGCAAGGAGGAATGGTGTGCTCCTCTGTTAGCTGGCTTTTACCAACAGGTATCTGACTCTCACATAATCATTAAAACTGAGGGATGCTCCATCATGTATAAAGACTTCCAAACCCCCACATTCACTAGTTCACTCTCCTGAGAGTTCTCTCAAAGAATTGTTAACTAGTTTGGTTTAAATTACTTTAACAAAAGCTTGTGCTTATCTATCTCTATTTTATCTTGTTGCACTCAACTAAAAAAGATGCTTTGTAATTCTGAGCCTTCTCAACTAATTTTCTTGATGTTCAGGTGAAACTTCTTTGCCAATGACTCTAATTTCCCAGAACAACCTTATCTCCCCTTTCAAAGTAATAGGAGGATGTCTCCTGTCTAGTATTTCCAATACAATAGCCATTTTTAACGATAAATCATTTTCTTCCTTTTGTCTGTTAACACCATTGTTATTCTTGGTCTTGGGTGGATATCAAGCTTTGAGATTATTATTGTTATTATTATTATTATATCTTCTCCTTAGTGCAGTTTAATTTTTTGAAGCATTTAGTGTCCTCTGACCCAGCAAAGATACAGGCTCTGAAAAGAATTAACACAGGTCCTCTGCTGTGGTTTAGCCAGAGAACTGCAACAGAGTCAGAATGCAGCCACAGTCACTCATACTTCCATCAAAGAAATACCCTGCACACCCAGCTATCCATCTCATTTGGGTTTGAGTCTTTCAAGTTTTCATTGCACTGAAGTTTGCCTACCTTTAGAATATAAATGGTGTTATTGCTGTGGCTTTTACTTGGAATTCTCTATCGTGTTTTATGTTTACATGACCTTTCCTAACATTGTGCAATCATTGTGGCTTGCTTGTTTTTGATGTTTGTCTTTATTTTCATCTTTATGAAGCTGGTAATGTGAAACAAATAAGCTATGGTGATCAGCTGGTTCCTTTTTGTTCAAATTTTGATAAAGATTTGAGATACTTTTGCGAGTTCTTGTATTGCAATGTTTGTCATCTTCTCCCTGTATGGGTGTCTGAGTATGCTGTGAGATTTAAGACTGTTGCAGTGAGGAAACACACCACTGTATTCCTGGGAAAAGGCAGGATAAGTTTATGACAGCCACTCCTGTCACTCCTGTCTGTCTTGAGGATGAATTAGTCTGCTGAAATGGGTACCTGTGGGCAGAGCTAGGGCGGCTCGTGCTCCATGGGCAGACCAAGATTTCAAATCTTACACCTCACCTGGGATAGGACTTTGTGGATTTTTTTCCCCCTCTTGTCCCCTTTAAACTTTTTAATATTTAATTTTATATTTCATATTTCATTTTATTTTACTGCCTGGTAGGTGGTGGCATACTTATTTAAATTGAAGCAGTCAGATGGCAGATAAGCTGAGAGGCCATGGTTCAGACATTATCAGTGCCAAGTATTCTTACCAGATGGCCAAAGTGCAATCCTCTAATTAATTGTGGATGTGATTAGAATGTTTTAATGATTTTTTTTTCCAATTCAATCTTATGTTTGTCTTCATGCTCTTAAGTGCCCTTTTAATGGTGTTTCTTTTGGAAAATTTAGATTGGATTAGAGCATGACTTCTCCAAGCTGTATGAAGTAGTGCATAACTTAAAGAGGGTTGTGATCACTATAAGGACTAAGTATATGTATAAGGGTAATGTAAACTTTAGAAGGAACACCTTAATGTTTAAAAATGTATGTGTCAGTAGAGATTTCCTCCTTAGTTCAGCAGGTATCTATTGTGTTAAAGGTAATTTTATTGATGTTCATGCTTAAATATTCATACAAGCCTGCATTCTGCTGAACATTTTCAGTCACCAAGTGCCATGCTGGTTAATTTCCATATCTTCTAGCACTGGAATCTGATACAATGAATAAAATGAAGTGCCTACTCTTGATATTACAGCATTAGGAGGGGAGGACTGTGGTGGTGTAGAGTCTCTACACTGAATGTGGCCCAACTGGCATGGATTGAGAGGTGTTTGAAATTTATAGGAACAGGAGAACTAGTCAATGGGTTTGGGGAGGCAGGTCTGCAGGTAGCTACAGGCCGATGCTGTGCAACAAGTTTCCTTGGTTTGATTATATGTCTGTGACCTGGACACCTTTTGCTTATTCTTTGAATCCTCTGTGGCAAATGTGGCAAGATACAGTTTTGTATTTATCTTTTGCTTTATGTGAATTGAGGTTTGTTAAAGTAGTTCTGTAAATATTGTGGAAATGTGGAGGGAACCTGAGTGTGGTGGGTAGAAGTCTGTACCTTTGTCCCTCTGCCCTGGTGTAGCAGTCCTATTCCTGCATTATCAAAGCTTGAGATTTGCCTTAAAGAAGGATTCGTTCTACTTTGTCCTCTTTTTTTTTTTTCAGCCCTCCTTCCTTTTATATGACCTCATCAGGTAGTTTTTCAGGATTTCTTACCTTTGCATCGCTGCCTCTGTATCATGCATTGGTTCTGAAGTCTCGGCAAGGGAGTAGGCTGCTCCTGGCATCCCCTCCTGCATCCCCCTGTTCTCCAGGCTCTTCATGCCATAGCCAGGGCTTTCCTGGATTTACCCATTGGACTTCAGCACACGAAGTTTTGCTCTCTCCTCCTTCAGCTCCAAAGAAATGCAGGTGGCTGAGAGCAGACTCTTGTGTTTCTGGCTGTCGTGTGCTCTTAGGCTGCTCCCCATCACCCTGCAGGGAAGTCAATTTGTGTTCAGCTCTTTGGGGAATTTCACAGGTCAGCTCTCTGCGCCGTAAGTGGCCTCAAAATGGTCACTCCAAGGCACGGCTGGAACCAGTGACCTTTCTGTGAGATTTGTACCTGCTCCCATCAACTAGCAGGAAACCACTTCTCCAGCTAAATTTAACCACCTGGGTGAGTTATTTGTCAATCTCGTGTTGCCAAAGACTGGCACTGCATCTCCTTCCATTTATCCTTAGATTTTTTTTTTCCTCCACCAAAATTTGTTTCAGATTTCCTGTAATAGAGGGTTATGAGTAACACTTGTCACATGTGGGAATTGTGAGTCATTGAGGAATGATTTCAGCTTGCTCTGTGATAGTCTGCCAGCCTTTTTGCTGTTCAAGGCTGGAAGGACCATGTACCACTACGGAGCAGTTTCATCGTGTTTTCTAACAACGAAATCGCTTTGCTCTTCAACCTTGAGGATCTGAAATACTACAGGCTGCATAAACATGGGCCAGATGTATAGCATGTATAGTATTTGAAGCTAGAGGAGGCTGCTTGATGTGTGTATGTGTGCCTGAGTGCGTGTGTGAGCCCTGGCACGCTCACCCCAGGCACGAGGGACCGGCTGTCAGACGGTGTGAAGTACGATACCGTCTTGCTTATGGCATCTCTTTTGTTTCCCATCCAGACTAGGTCTAATGACAGCTCTGGTAATGCCAGATGGCAGTCACCAGTCATCATTTAATAGAGGGAAAATGTCTAAATATTGTCTCCAAAATGGGTTTGTTCATTCTTTCTCCTCGTTCTAGCCTGGCAGTGATCCGCAGGCAGCACTTAGGGACCTCCTAAGAAGATCCCGTGTAGAAAACTGTCAGAACAGATTGCTGTATGGATTTTCAGAGGATTAAAGTTAATTAAAGAGCTCTTCCTTGCTTTCATTTCCTCCTATCTGCCAGCTATTTACATGCTAATGTAGGGCCTGCCAGGGAGAATAGGAGAAGTGTCAGCATTGGGCATGTTATCACACATGGAAACAGTAGAAAATAATGAGATGAGCAATATATATATGTGTGTGTGTGTGTAGCTTGACAACTGAAAGTCAGCAGCACTGCTTTTTGCATATTTTCAATAGTGTGTGATCTTACTGAATATAATTCACTATATTACATCTCACGCTGCATATTTTAATACCTCATTCACTATAGTATCTTTATGTAAGCAGTTTTATAAATAGATTTAAGTGGGTTTTTTATTTTCTTGTCTGCCTTGTTCTAAAGAGGAAAATTCTTTTCTGGGGAAGGAATGAGTAGTTCTACTAGGAGTACAAACCTGGGAGCAGAGATTGTGGTAGGAACTGGCACTGGACTTGCTGCTCCTGGAAGGATTAAGCAGAGTGGGTCCTTGGCACATAAGCAAGCTGAGAGTGAAAGTAATAGTTTTCTGCTCCAGTTGCATTATTCTCTGCCCATTCCATTCTCACGTTATTTCAGAGGATTATTCTCATGTAGTTTTTCGATATCTTCCATTTTAACACTGTATTAAAACTACTACATAAGAGATGAAGTAACATTGATCCCAGGTTAGGTTTCAAGAGGGAGTTTAATGCTGTATGAAAACGAGAAGCCTCACTCTCTGCATTTCTTAACAAAACTTGGGTATTGTTGAGCGTGGGTGAAGAGCTTTTCCAGCAGCTGAAGGCAGTCCAGGCAGTTTGTGGGTACAGAAGGTAACTAAGCCTCTAAGGACCAAGGGCAGTCCTTAGACTGGTTGTTTCCTGCAGCTTTTTGTTCCCTCATGTGCTGGTGAAAGACGTAGCGAGGGGCTTAGCAGAATGAATTGTGCTCTCAGCATGGGCTGCTGTCGAGGCCAGAGCCCCCGTGTTTCATGTGACCTTTGTGAAACAGCTATTTGGCATTAGGCTTTCTCTTCACTTTAGTCTTTTGTGGTTTCCCTACAGGAAAACACGATGGTCTTACTCTGTGATGTCAGATAGCTGTTCTTTGGCCTTGAAAATCGGTGTGACATTTTGTGAAAGAGTTAAGGATGAGGGAGAATGAAACACGTTTAGGAGAGTGACTTGGGGGCAGGCAGGGGAGAAGGTCACCCACGCTGAGAAGTCACGAGTGATCCCCTGCATGCTTACGACTCCGTAGCACAGCCTTCTAAACAGATGCTGTGAAAGGCATGTCAGGCGAGGGATGCCCTGGGATTTTGGTGTTTGAGGGTTTTTTCTTGTACTTGATATCCCAAATCCTCTCCTTAGGGAGCCTGATGGGGCTGACCAAGATGAAATGCTGCTGTGCAATAAGCTTAAGGCTGAATTTCTCCCTGTTGTGGTTCTGCTAATGTCATCTGAACTACACCAGGGAAAATGCTCACAGACTGGTTTGGGTGGGAAGGGACCTCAAAGCTCCCTATTACCACCCCTGCTTGGGCCAAGGGCACCTTCCACCAGCCCAGGTTGCCCAAAGCCCCATCCAACCTGGCTTTGAATGCTGCCAGGGATCAAGGGCAGCCACAGATTCTCTGGACACCCTGTTCCAGGGCCTCCCCATCCTCCCAGGGAATGATTCCTGCATCCCATCTCATCTCACATCTTTCAGTTTGAAGCTGTTACACCTTGTTCTGTTGCTACACACCCTTGTAAAAAGCTCTCAGTGTATAGATGCTGCTAAAGGCTCGTTATCCAGGCCTGTGGAGATCTGAGTAAATCAGAGAGCAACCTGTTGTGCTTGGTTCCTCACAGCAGAGGTAACCAATAGTTTCAGTATCTCTGCTGACTAAATCCTATTACTGACACTCCTGACTCTTCTGTGTGCAATAATGATTTTAGGTAAATATGAAAACATTCACAAAAGCAAAGATTTTCTCCAGCTTTTCTCAACATTAATGCAAGTGTGTGTGTCTACAGACAACATAACCATGTTTTTCCCTTTCATCCATGTTGCTCTTCATACAAGGGAGGGTTTTAGTGGAATCATGTGGAATTCTTCAACTGTGTCTCACCACATGCTCAAAGGATTTTTTTTTCTCCTGTGTTATATTGATGTAGAAAGAGATCAGGACCTTTTTTTCTGCCGAACATGATCTCTTTATTCAGTCAAAACAGTTGGCCTATTTGAGACTGTATTGGAGCCACATCATGTGTTACACTTACTAAGTAATTCAGCTTGGAGCTGCTGCTAGGGAGGGAGCAGTGATAGACCCTTGGGGACTAGGTCTCGTCACCAGGAGGAGAGTTGAGTCTAGTCACCCCCAGGTTTGTAAGGTCGCCCAGTACAGAAGTGCTCTCCACGCAGGGATTAGAGGATCAGCTCTGCTGTAGTTGATTGGGATGGATGGTGCTTGAAAAAATCAAAGTAATTTTCTGGATGGCTGCAAAGAGGAGAGAGTATGGGGAAAAAAACTTTGGCCTTTGGCCAAGACTTTCAAAATATTTGCAGTAACCATGCTTAGAAATCTTAAAAGAAGCTGTTTTTCAAGGAGTGAGCTCTCAGCCTTTGGAGACAAATCCCTTCACAGGTACCTCCTGCTAAATACCTGCATTCTTCCTGCCTGGGTCCTGCACATTCTCCATCAGCTGCAGCCTGTGGACTGGCTGAGTGTCTGGAGGCTGTGGAGAAGTGTCAGAAGGACGAGCAGCCACACTGTGATCTGCTGTGGATGTGAGAAGATCAGAAGTGTTCAAACCTGACAACGAAACCCAGNTTTTTTTTTTAAAGTTTATTTCTTCCTCAATCTGTGAGCATTTTTCTATAGCCCATCTGAGAGATTTTACTGGAAGTAAAAAGCAAAAATGTGCAGAAATTGTGTGAGAAAACTTAGAAACCTGATCCAGGCACTCCAGCCAAAAAGAGACAAATGTGTAATGTGGGTTACATGTGCTTGAGAACATGTGTGTCTTCTTGCTACTTTCTGCAATAACCCTACTCTGGGACCTGTAAATACAGGGCTTTCTGTGAGATATTTAGTTGCAATACACCAGTTGCTTTGCTGCAGATCTTTTTTGAGGACTAAAATCCTCCAGAGCTGGGTTTTGTCTGATTTGTGGGTCACAGGCCCTTCATTCCACATCCTTTCCTTCAGACTATCTGATTCTTGCTGATGTATATGGATATTGGGAGCAGAAGGTGATTTTACAGCTACAGATGAAGAGTTTCAAATAACGAGGAAAAATCTTTCTGTCAGTACATTGGCTTTTTTTTTTTAATTAAAATTTTATGATAGTTTGATTTCTGTAACTTAAGTAGAGCAAACCAGGCAGCACAGCAAGACTCCTAATGCCAAAATTAGACTTTTGTTTGTAATATTTGAGTGTCCCTCAAGATAGGAACCAAAGGAGCAACCTTGNCAGTTAGATTTATAAATATATATTTATATATAACATATAGTATATTTTTATATATAAAATATATATTTATATACTATATATAAAAATATTAAAAATAGCAAAAAAAACCACTGAAGAGGTCTGGTTTAATGAGACAGAGATTTCTATGCATTAGCTTTCTGAATAACTCCTGTGATAAGAGGGAGGTCATAGCTTCTGTCCTGTGTCCATGAACATTGCAAGGAAAGCTGAGATGCTCACAGCACCTTTCCCATTAATGTGTTTTCTTTCCTGTTTTCAATGCAAATGACGCCGAGCTATGTGATAGCTCTTAATACATTTAGAAATTCTCTCTCCCATAATTAACTTCTGATGGAATAAAATGTAAGGGGCTGCAGGGGTTAGAGATTTGAAGAGACTGTTCAACAGGTTTTGGAAACAATACATAGAAGTCTTTCTACCGCTCTCATAATTAAACGTAATTATTTCGAATTAATTATAAGCCTTGAGCACTGTTTTGTAAGAAGTCCTAGGTTGTCCCTCAGTAGCAACAGCATTTTAAAGCCTTCATCAGTTACATCGTGTCCAAGGACAGCAAGTTCCTTTTCTCTGCATCTTTGGCTGCACCCTCCCTGGAAGCCTACAAGATGTTGCATCCTCCACCTGCTTTTCACTAGTGCAGCCCCCATCCCCATCATCAGATAAGGTCTGATGTTAGTGAAGCCTCCTGCTCAGTCAACATGCTGCCTGTTAGCATTAGATTGACTTTTCTGACTCTGAGATATTAAAACAAAATCTGCTGCTCTTCCCAGCCTCCCTACCTCCAGCCTTCCCGCATTACTGATGCGAAGCGCGGAACTCGCGGTGACAATGAAGTTCATCTGCAGCATGCCTGAGAAGCACAGGTTTTGACTGTTAATTAATAATTCCAGTCCTGCACAACGACTAGCCTGATGACAAGTCAGTCTGTGCAGAAAACTCTTGGTAGACTTTGAAGCAGGCATGCAGAAATATCCTATTTTCAGCTGTACGTATTTTTTTTCCCCAGAATTACTTTACCATGGCACTGCTCTAAATATGTCTTGTGAGATAAGCTTTAAATCCTACTTGGGCAAAGTTTATTAAAAATTAACATTTACATGGGACTTAAAAAAAAAGAATAGGACCTTCATTAGCTTAAAATCATCCAAAGTATAAAATAATATTGAATTGCTCTCCACTGGTCCAGACCAGAAAAACTTTTACCCCCTGCCAAATCCTGAAGCCTGGAAATAGTCAGCATCAGTAACATCCAATAAGCCACCTCTATCCCCAGAGGTCTGAGAAATGAGCTGCTACTGATGGGCTAAAAAGCCTGAAATCCACTGCAGTGGGATGTTAACTGTCACACCTCTTCAGGTATGATGCAGGTTGTGTCACGTTGCTTAAATCAAACACTGGTGTGACTGGGAATTTGTGGGATTTTTCTCAACTGGCTTTTTCTTAGTTTTACCCTGATTTGGGCTCTCTGCTGGCTTGGATTTAGTGATGCTTTGAACTGGAACACATTGGCTTTGTTGAGGGTATAAAGCAAAGCCCAGGATATGCGTTTGCTTGATGTGGATGTGCATCCAAAGCAGTGGGTGAGTGAGCTGGATTGCTCTACGGTGGTGCTGTGCCAGACACCCCCAAGGTCTGTATGCCAAGACATCCTGCTCTTCAGTAGGGAAAACTGTGCAGTGTTCATTAGACATAACTGCTCTGGGAGTTTGTGATGTTTGGATGTGGAAGGTCAGTGCACCTGCATAGTTTGGTGTGGCTTTGCTTTATGGAAGTTAGCACTTGGGCCAGGTAACTCTGGTTTAGAGGAGTGAGGATGTGTCCTAGGGACAGTGACTCTGATCTGCAACCTGTACAGAAGTAACAGGAAAGTGGATTGGCAGTCAAGATGCTCAAGTAGAAGTAGGATGAGAAAGATCTGTTGTACAGTCTCTAGGGAGAACATCAATTTTCATACAAATCTAGGACAGATGAGCAGCACATCTTTTCCATCTTCCATTTTTATTTGAGCTGCATATTGCTTGCCTGAACCTTTCAGCACTTAATCGTGGTGATTCCCTTAAATATCCGTCTCTCCATCACATTCACCTTCCCTTGGGCTGCAAGTCACCAGCATATGTGTCTTTGTGTTAATTTGTCCCAGTTCACAGGCACAGCATCATTAGTGGAATAACGCTGCCGCTGTAATTACTGTGGGATTTGGGCGCAGCGGTGTGCTGTTGCGTTGCGGTGTACCTACTCTTTAATCTACGTCCGCCATCTGCTTTAGCTCTTAACTAAAAGTTGTTTTGTTTCCGCTTTGGAAGAGTGAATCTGTTGCTCCTAATCTCTGTGTAGAAAAAAAAAAACACATTGCAGCCAGGATAAATTAAATCCCTGTTTGACAGATCGTGCTCATTTTTGTAAGATTTCTTCCAGATCGTGTCCCGTGAGATTCTGCTCTGCTCTGTGGCTGCAGGGACACTTGGGGCAGAGTATTGGTAAGACTGGTCTGTAATCATGAGAGCTCTTGACCACAGCAAGTCTGACATGTTCAGACACTACCAGGGAGGTGATAATCCCCCTGTATTCTGCACTGGTGAGGCCTCACCTCGAGTATTGTGTTCAGTTTTGGGCCCCTCACTTCGAGAAGGACGTTGAGGTGCTGGAGCGTGTCCAGAAAAGGGCAGCGAGGATGGTGAAGGGTCTGGAGAACAGGCCCTACGAGGAGGCTGAGGGAGCTGGGGAAGGCTCTGGAGAACAGGCCCTACAAGGAGGCTGAGGGAGCTGGGGAAGGGTCTGGAGAACAGGCCCTACGAGGAGGCTGAGGGAGCTGGGG
>VXBZ01012713.1:5163-137568 GCA_013399135.1 Heliornis fulica | reverse complement strand
ACGGGGAGATGCGGTGCTTGAGGACATGGTCTAAGGGTAGACTTGGTGGCGGTAGGTTAATGGTTGGACTGGATGATCTTAGGGGTCATTTCCAGCCTTAAAAATTCTATGATTCTACAATATTGAGTTCTGCTCTTGGCTCTGTGGTGAAGGTATCCCAATACAATTGCAAGACACCCCTGGGAGGTTATCTTGTGACAGCTCTACCATAGTAACTTTCAAATCCCCATCCAAGTAAGCAGTTTAAGTTGTATGGCAAAGCACTGACTGTTATCTAAATAAAAGGTCTCCTGTATATTTTCCTACTGCTTTCTCATCGAAAATAGTGAATTGTTGGACAGATCAGGCTTGAGATCCGAATCCTCTGGGAGATGTGTCTTCTCCCCTTTTGCCTTTCTTATTCCCAGGACTTCTCCAGGATTACATGGATCCAGCTCTTTGTTATGAGCTGGTTCCCTAAGCCTGTGCAGTCCTCAGGCGCAGATACAGATTGTTTAAAGTGGGTTGAAGCAGTGATGCTGCTGTTGGAGAAAGCTTTCTTTTATTTCCCAGAAAAACTCATCCATTAGAAGTTGATTTTGAGAGGTATTCTGTGGTGTGGTCAGACCGGACGCATTGGAGGCATTAATATAAAAGCAGTGCGGATCTGGCAGCATGTGTCACTTTTCTAGTCCTTTGAAAGAATTTATAGCCTAGTTTTACTGTGAAGTGGGTTTTGTTGTCATCTTCTACGCCTTTTAAAAATGTTCCTGTTGTCAGTAAATAAGATGAGGGCTACAATGATCCATGCCTCAAAGAATATAAAATGAGAAAAATGCACTTTCATACCTCTGTTGACACCATATTTTTCTATTAACAGGAACATTATTTCTCCACGAGCCTATCTCTCCTTACCACTAGAAGTTGTTGCATTCAGTTCTGAGACAATGAAACAGCAGCATCAAATCAGGCAGTTTGCATCTTGGTTTTGTTAAAAAAAATAAAAAAAAACCCCTAACATTATTTCTCATAAGACATTTTGGAGTACAGCAATCATTTAGAAAATGAAAAGATCCTTTGTCTAGAAGGCTCTTCTGTTTCGTTCTTTAATCTAAGCAGCTGTCTTTCTCCTTCCCCGTGGGAAGTTGTGGTGGGTAAATAACATGGAAATTCATTTGATGATGGAGACATTAGAGGTTGGCATGGACAATTAATTTGTTATTAGACAGAATTAATTTTATTTGATCCTTACATGGTTCTGTTGCTGCATATCAATTCAGCAGCCTGGCGAGTTAGCCTGCAAACGTAGCTATTCTCAGTCTGCTGAAGGATGGCTTTTTTATGGCTAGGAGAGCGGGAGCAGCTTCTTTCCTCACCTGTGTG
Organism: Heliornis fulica; assembly: GCA_013399135.1. Lineage (NCBI taxonomy): Eukaryota > Metazoa > Chordata > Aves > Gruiformes > Heliornithidae > Heliornis > Heliornis fulica. The sequence goes on along the minus strand of VXBZ01012713.1, from coordinate 136,206 downwards.
TGAAGGGAAGGTTGCAGGGAAGTTCTTGGCTTTGTGCTGCTGAAAGTCATTTCTGGGTTTGGGACCTGATGCTTGTTTTTCCACTGGCCAAGTGGTCTGCTGGGCAGCACAGCTAAGCCTGTCCAACACCACGTCGCTGTGAGAGGGATGGTCCCTCTTACTTTCTTCCCTTCCCAAAGGAAGAAGCCATTTTCTTTGCTCAGAGTTGGTTTGAAAATGAAGTTTCTGAATCTAAATCATCTGAAAGCCAACTCTAGAAGAAAGTGAGAAACTTTTTGGTTGTGAATAGTTTCCTTGTATGAGTTCTTTTGCTCATTTGAGGAACAGGTCAAAGTATCATTGGCTAAAGGTCGAACTGTTGATTTTCCTCTCCAGAGGAGTGACCTCTGTTCAGTGTCACAAAGCAGCACTTTCACATTTCCTCTTTTATTCATACAATTCACAGCCATATTTTGGTTGTTTCTGGTAGGTACTGATCATTTCCTCTGCAAAAATATTTGAAAAGGAATTGGGCCTCCCTCTGCCTTTCAGGGTGTCTGCACGTCAAGGATTTGCATCACTGGATGGAGCCAGGCTCTTCTCAGAGATGGCCAGTGGTAGGACAAGGGGCAATGGGTCCAAACTGGAGCAGAGGAGGTTCCATGTGAATGTAAGGAAAAACTATTTCCCTGTGAGGGTGACAGAGCCCTGGGACAGGCTGCCCAGAGAGGTTGTGGAGTCTCCTTCTCTGGAGACATTCCAGACCAATCTGGACACGTCCCTGTGTGATTTAATCGAGGTGATCCTGCTCAGGCAGGGGGGTGGACTGGATGATCTTTGGAGGTCCCTTCCCACTCCTGTGATTCTGTGATTCTGTAACAGGAACCCCTTGGGAACGTTCACACTCGTTAACATCTCTACTTCTACTGTTTCATTCTGGGTTTGCCCTTCTGCCGCGTGACTTTGGGCAAGGCAGCATCTCAGACATGGCTGCACAGGGTGGCATGTCTTTCCTAAACTGAGCTGGTACCTAGTTGATAAACACGGGTTTTGGTTGTGATCAGAATGATCTAATCCCAGGCAAGATCCACAGACACAGATGTGAGAGAGATCTATGCTTTAGCCCAGGTCCTCTGAGCTGCTGCATGACCACAACCACTTCATCTTACTGGGTATTGATTTCCCCTTCTGGAAAACAGAGGTGGTGATGTTTAACTTCCATAATAAACTTGTAAGAGTGACTGCTAAAAAGTATAGCATAAAAACCTAAAGGTAGTCCTACATATCTATCCTGTGAAGAAGCAGTTGCATGAAGAAGTGTCCTCATAAGACGTCTGCTTTTGAATACGTTATACTGCATTCTTCCTCCAACTTCTCTCCTGTATTAATTGTCTCTGCTCCAGTTTTCCCCAGACTGGAGAGTCTCTTGCTTGTGCTAGATTGGTGAGCTAAAGATAAAAGTTTGGAGAAAATTGAGACCAAAGCAGGGAGCATGTTCAGCTCAGATCTGTAAAGGAATATGTGAATATATTAAAAGGGTACCAAATTCAATTATTTTTCTTAACGGGTGAGATCGGGAGAGGAATCAATTATAATGTGCAGATATCTTTCTTTGTGAGCTGCATGGTAAAAACTTCAACTGCAGTAACTTTTCAAAGTTGGTGTGCCAGGAGACAGCATTGTTTCAGCAGATCCGAACGAGGAAGAGACTGATGTCATCTGTAAGTGGCAGGGAAATATGGAACTTGCAACTCTTGACAGTAATTTTTCCATTTAAAAAGCAAATTGGAGAAATGTAGTGTAACTATTCCCACAATAATTGAAAAAGCAGGAGAAAACAAGGGATAAAATCACACCTCTTGAAGAAATTCAAGCCTGGACTCTGCATCCATGGTTGGAGTGATTTAGCAGTAATTAAATCGGGTCTGACATAGAGGGTAAGATTGTAGATGAGAAGAAAAGAAGGAAAAAATTAAATTCCTGAGTATCCATTAGCAATGCTAGACTGTTAGCAAGCTTAGTAGGAGAGTGGTGTGAAAGTAAGCATTAATGATGAGTAACTGTCCTCCCCTTTCAGCTCCAGGTCCACACTGAGCAAGTGCTTAATGATTGCTTCAGCGGCGCAGCGCAGACAGTCTGTCACCGCCTGCCCAGCAGCCTCGAGGCTGTTCCAAACGGGATCAGACACTGTGGCAATCACATGAATATTCTTAATGTTGAGCACAGAAGTAAGCCTGGAGGATGGGTGCACCCCAAAGCTGCTCTGTCACCCCCTCTCCTCAGCTGGGCAGGGAAGATATAACTGAAGGCTCATGGGTTGAGATAAGGACAGGGAGCGATCACTCACCAATTACTGTCATGGGCAAAATAGACTTGCCTTGAGAACAATTAAATTAATTTATTATCAAGTGAGAGTGGGATAATGAGGAATAAAACCAAATCTTAAAACACCACCCCTAACCCCTCCCTTCTTCCCAGACTCAACCTCACTCCCCAGTTCTCTCCCATTTCCCCACAGCAGCACAGAGGGACAAGGAACGGAGTCAGTCCATCACATGTTGACTCTGCCTCTCCTTCCTCTTTGGGGGAGGACTCCTCACACTCTGTCCCTGCTCCAGCCTGGGGTTCCTCCCACAGCAGACAGTCCTCCACAAACTTCTCCAGCGTGAGTCCTTCCCACGGGCTGCAGTTGTTCACCAACTGCCCCAGTGTGGATCCTTCTATGGGGTGCAGTCCCTGGGTTGTTCCAGCCAGGTCTTCCATGGGGTCACAAGTTCCCCTCTGCAAACCGGCTGCAGCGTGGGCCTCTATCTCTATGGGCTGCAGGACCTGCCAGGTTTTGGTCCAACACAGGCTTCCTACAGGTCACAGTGTCCTTGAGGTGCCTCCACCTGCTCCAGCCTAAGGTTCTCCATGGGCTGTACAGAAGTCCCTGCTCCATCATCATCCTCCATGGGCTGCAGGGGGACAACTCACCATGATTTTCTCCAGAGACTGCAGGGGAATCTCAACCCCTGCAGACCCCACTACCCACACCTTGCCACGGCGACCGAATACAGCATGTGATGGCCACACAGGCCTGTCCCCGGCATCACCGTTTCTGCCAGCCCCCGGCGGTTGCTGAGGATCACCTGTGGGCCTGAGCTTGTGCAAACATTATGAAGAACATTCCTGGCAGCCAGCACTTGCTGTAGGACACTGTGCCCCTCAACACCCTGCTTATGAATAACCCCAGTTATTTATCTATATATATCACATGCTCCTGTGGTGCTACAAATAAGAGCCGTGTCCATCACGTACCGTTCGTTCAAATACAGGAATTTAAACCCACTTCAGAGCTCCCCCCCCACTGTTTCTTCATGTGGCTGGTGAAAAAGCAATAGCTCTTTGGAGCATGGGAGGAGGGGGCTTTGCCTTTCACTTCACTGTTTGTATCAGTGGGTTAAATCGTGTAATAACTTTAATTCTCAGCTTTGGAGATGTTTTTATTGTAAGAAGTATTCTTTAGGTATGAAATACATATGTTTGAGGTGCAGGAGTGTTGGATTTAGAGAAGAATGATAGTGTTCAACTCACTTCAGTGGCTGATATTAAAGAGGCAATTGCATATGATTTGTGAAATAAAGACCACTACCTCTGCAGTGTGTGATACCTGCAGGGTTTAACAGCACTCTCTGATCCAGGCTAATAAGAGCAGTATCTGATACTAGAGGTTGCCTCGTCTGAGGACCCATTAGTGCAGGGGTGATGCAGAAAGGGAGCAGCTGTTTGCTTCCCAGCAGCACAGGAGGAGGCAGGGGCAAGCTCTGGCTACAAAGTTCATTTCTCATGCTGCTCTTTTCCTTTTTTTTTTGGTTTTTTAAACTGTTGATGAATAAAAAAGGTGCTTGAATAGGTATGTCCTTTTAGAAGTGCACACACTTCAGCTGGAGATCAATTCCCTTCTTTGCTTCTGCTCCCCTGAAGTTTTTAAGATTTTGTGTACAGTTTTTTTTTCTTCTTCTGAGCTGAAAACTTCAGGGCTCCCTTGTTTTAAAGCTGTTTGTTATTTTCTTGTCTACCTCCTTCATAACATGCTGAATTGGTAATATTTTTTCCCTTCCTTGCTTTACCACACAACTGAAACTTCAATACAATTACAGTTTCCATTCTGTGCCTCACAAGAAGCAGGATTTTAAACTACCACACCACAGCCTTGTTGAGGACAGGTTTTCAATTTGTACCATGCTTTTTTTTAATTCAAAGCTTCTAGGGATTGGTGTTAAAATTATATATATGTGGTGAGATGTGCAACTTCAGAATATCCATAAAATTTGGAGCCTGAGTCAGTATTAGACCACAGCCATCTCCTCTGCTTTGAATTTTAGTGTGGCTCTGAGTCTCTTGAATTTTTCTTCATGGTGGCTGGCCCCGAGTTTTCAATTACAAAAGGATTTCTTGTCCTTAATCCCCATCTCATTCATTTCTGGCTCCCCTTCCAGTCAGGTCTGGATAACTCTGTGTGAGATACTACAGTGGCACTGCTCAGTTTCTGAAGACAAATGGATATTTATTAACTACCCAGAGAAACAGTGAAAAGTAAGAGGAAAATGTGAAGAATTACACTAGTGAATTCTGCGGAGAAACGTGTCTTCAAATATGTAAAAGACTGCTCTAGAGGAAAAAGTAATAAATTTTTGCCTGGGATTGTGCTTATAGGCTTAAGAGATGATTTCTAGCTGATATTTTTTGTTCTGCTCATTCTTCCAGGGCACTGCCCCAAGAGCTCAGAGTGCAGGCAAGACTGAGAGACTGTGCTTTGCCCTCTCCTCCCTCCATGACCACAGCTCCTCAGTGTCCCACCACCTTGGAGCATGGGGAAATCCAGCTGGCATGGGCCAGTGGGATACGTGCCTTGGGGAGGCTTTGTGTTCATTGCAGGGGACATGGGTGTTTCTCAGGTACATCAATCACTTGTACCTTCTGCACTGAGTTTCAGAAGTGATGCTGGAGGGTATTACACGATGCTGTAGTCCAGAGTGTGTTCAAAATTGAAGACTTCTAAAGATGCAGCGATAGTATTTTCATCACATAGACACATTTTATTATGTATATCTGGAGACGATCTGATTTGCTCATGTTCATCTAATAGCTTTTTTCCCAATTTACTTCTTGACTTAAGTGAGTATTAATCATAAACTGTTTCATTAGTAACTAATTTGGTTCAGGGAAAAAGTTGAAAAGATTTGACGTATGCTGGAAAATTTGCGCTGCTTCTTCCCTGGACTCGAGGCAGGTGTTTTGCACAAGAAATCTTTTGCATAGCCTTGATTGTTGATTTTGTTTGGGTGTGTGTTTAGCATCCTTGATGTGCCCAGGAAGACAGAGGCAGAATCTCATCACTTGGTGCTTTTTGGACTCTTCTGTTCTTATCCTCAAGCTGAAGAATCCAAGTGAAGGAGTAATCATGGGTTGTGTCGGTGACACTGCGCTGACAAAGGCGATACAGTAGTTGTGTTTTCTTTTAATGTGGTTGAGCTCATTTGTGTTGTTATTGGAGGTGAAATAATAGGGATAAGTCTGAAAAATAATACTTGTGAGTGCAATGGGAACAGCTTTTTGGAACCAGATGAGGAGGAGGATTGTGAAGTGGTGTTAAATTCTAGATGAATGATCTGGTCTTGTTTCCTTTTGCCTTTCCTTCGTCTCTAAAGCAGTGGGTTTTGTGCTTGTGGCATCAAGTGATTTAGTGCTGATTGTGGAGACTTCTTTCAACAACCCAAGGAGGATGGTAAGGATGCTGCCAAAGCAATTTAAAATGACTGCTGAGAGAAGGGAATGAGGCAAATAGTAGGATCGCAGCCCTGGACTTAGGAGAGAAGAGTGTGATCTGTTTGTGCACCTGCTGAGGTGAATCCTATGAGACATGCTTCTGGAAATAAGGGGGATCCAGGAGAGCTGAGGGGGTTGGGGTAGTCAATCTCCAGAGCAGCTTTAAAACCTCGTGTTGTGTAAGTCTGAGTCAATGCTAATAATTGAAAATGGCATTATTGCATAAAGCACTTGTCGGTACAGTAAAGCTGTATTTGAGAAAGAACCTAAGTCAGGAGAGTGCTGGCCAGGTTTATTGTAAGGCTCTGAGGCACTTTAGTAAATAATCTGTAGTATTTCACAGATGGAAGCAAAAGAACCAAATAAAGCAACAGATACTTGACTTCATTTTAAATTTGCTTTAAAAAAAATTAGACTCGTAATAAGAATGACTCTTATCGTCGTCTTGAGGATGCATTTGATTACAAAGTAAAAATTCTGCATTTCTAGCTGTGGTGGGCTGACCATCCTTTGGACTGTCTTTCTGGAATGTGGAATGTATGAAAGGCTATACTGCAGTTTGAGTGTCTCCAAGTTATCCAGAAAGTCCTGCATCATGGGTGCATTGTGGTGTGGAAGGAGGAGTTCATCATTAACTCTCTGCCATTTACTCTAGCTCTTTCCATGATGCTATGTGGCAGGGAGAGACTTCTTTCCTCTGTTGCTGGCCTTTCTTTTGGCAATCATTCCTGTGATCATACCATATTCTTCTCACTTTGAAGTTGTGCCCAGGAGAGGAAAAGCAGATAGTCCATTCTCTTGTTTACTATGTAGTAGGTCATTAGTATGAAAGCAAAGAAATGCCTTTAGAATCATTGAATTATTAAGGTTGGAAAAGACCTCCAAGATCATCTAGTCCAGTACGATTTATATACTTAATAAACCACGTCCCTAAGTATCTTATCCACCCTTTCCTTAAACACCCCAAGGGACAGTGACTCTGTCACCTCCCTGCACAACCTGTTCCAGAGCCCGAGTGCTCTTTTGGAGAAGAAGTTAGCTTGCAGCCAAGTAGATTTTTTGGTACTGTGGTTCTGCTCTTTGTTGCTGTGTGATTTTGTTGAAAAGAAAATGTAAACACATCAAGTGTGTGTAATTTGTGGTCAAATATTAATTAAGAGAGTGCTGAAAGTTTTAGTTTTAGACATTTAATCACCATTCTATTTCAGATGTGTACAATGAATATATTTTCCAAATAATGTTTTTCTTGTGGTAAACTGATTTTTCCAGTTGGTTTTACTGAAGCTGTTTTTCTGACTTCAGTGCCTCACGTTTTGCCTAATGGTCTGAGCGTAACGTTCTTGGTGTCGGCGCAGTTTTGAGGGGAGATTTTGTTGACTTAATATTGCAGAAGCGGCGGAGGGAGAACAAAGGAAGGAACATCATTTTGTCTGAGTGAGTCAACCAGCACTCTGGTGACAGTGTCAAAGGAAGATGTTCACTGAGTGGCAGCTAATGTTAATATTAGATCTGCTAAGATGTAGGCTATTTCGAGGTAATGGTTTAATTTCTGAAATGTTTAACATTTGAGGCAATCTGTGTATATGGACTGTTGTCTCAAGGGCTGGGGGTTGGCTTTTAAGCAAGGACATGGACCCTTTTGTCTTCTTTCTATTTTCTGCTGGGTGTGCTCAAGGAGGTTATTGTGTGCTGCATTCCCAAACCCCTTGGCTCAACAGCCTTTAGCAGAATAGCTCATCTTGCTTCCAAGCCCTCTGAAGTTGAGCAGTAGGTGTTTGTGCTTGTGTAGTTGTCCCTGGGTGCAGTTAGAGGCTCCTCATGCATGGGGGACATGCTGGTGGAGTGGGGTCTGTGGGTTATTTGTATGTGAAAGAGTTTGAAGAGCAGGAGACGTTGGGATCTTTAGCCAGCCAGAAGCTGTGTGAGAGTGTACCCATTACAGACATGGGGAAGGGACCAGTGGTTGGTGGTGCATCTTCATGTTCTCTTCATTTAGTCCCATTAAGCCACTTCAGCTGAGGATGTTGCAGAATGAGAGCAGCAGTTGGAGTTGGGTGATGAGAGGGGGAAAGGCTGGTTAGGCTGGAGCACTGACGCTCGCACTTGTTTACTTAAAAAGTAGTTGAATAAGAGGTGACAAGTTGAAGGCCCAGAGTCTAATGAATGAACGGTTTAGAGGAGCTGTTTGGGAGCTGTTGTTTTTCCTGTCTGTGCAATGCAAGAACAAAGGTGTTTAATGAAGCTGAAAGGTGGCAAATTAAAAACTGATAAAAGAAAATACATTTTCAAGCAATGAAATAGCAATGGGATTCATTTCCATCAGAAAACCGGCAAGGTCATTAATTTATCAGGGTTCAGAAAAAGACTGGATATTTCTATGATCAATAAAAGCATCCAGAGGAGTTGTCAATGAGAGCTTGTTTTTCACAAGTAGTTAATAACCTGTCCTTTTTTTTTTTTTTGAGTCAGAAAGCCTGAGGTGAAGGACCAGCTGGCATGGTGATGAAGCACCATAACCTCATACCTGCCTGATGCAGTCGTGGTACCTGGTTCTTAAGCATCCAGTGTTGTTCTTCACCATGTCAGGGTCTCGAAAGGGACAACAGCTTTGTCTCAGCAGGGTGGTTTGTGGTCTTTGCCAGCTCACACCCATGTTTATAGGGGATGTGAGTGCCAGCATAAGACAAACCTCTGCTCAAGAAGCTGCAATCCAGAGCACCGAGGTGGCACTTTTTCTTTTTCAAAGGCAGAAAAGTCTTTCAGAAGTGGAGTTCACAAGGTTAAAGAGTAGCAGAGCTTCACTCTATTTGCTTACTGTCTGAGAGCAAACCCTGAAGATGGCTCCTGGTTAAGCTAATGAGACATTTTGTGTGGGTGTTGTCTGAACTGTGCTCTGGGTCGAGAGAATAAACGAATTTTTAATAAGCCGAGGAAGTGTTGCCTGGTGTCGGTTGTATTTTCAGCCTTTTTAGTTGGCTTAGATACTCAGAGCATTAAAGTGATTTTTACATTCACACATTCAAAGGGTACAAGTTAAAACACTTGTGGGTACTGTGAAATGTGTGTTGGGTATTGTGGAATTAGTATTTTTGACCACATCCAAGTAAATAATAGAATTTTAATCCAAAGTAATGGCTTATTATTCCTATGTCTTAGATAAATCACTAGGAGTGATTAAATAAGCTGCCACTTAGCTAGACCAGTCTTACAGCTGGGACCATGACTTGGGTGAGAAATGACCCTTGATGGTTATTAGAATTTCAAGAGCATATGTTTATGTGTTCTGTTGTCTGATGGAAGTTGTACACTGTGCCTCCAAGTAGTGGAAAAATGCTTTATGGTTTTCGGTCAACAGCTTGAGGTCAGGGCTGGGCAGGCATTTGATTTTGGGGGTTTTACCCTCCACAGCCTGCATCAGGGTGGATCTATGAGTACTATGGGCTTCTGGGCAGATCACTGGTAGTTACAGGGCAGGAACTGGAGGAAGCTTCCAACAGTTGATGGATGCACTCAACCTGATGGCTTGCAAATTTGGACAGATGTGTCATGATGATACGCTGTGTAGGTGCTGTGGATGTCTGTAGGCTTCATGTGTTAAGGTGCATGTTGGTTAAGTCTCCTGCCTGAGACAGTCCTGTTACAGGACACTGCCATACCTGCAGGTCTCCTCTGTGCTGTGTCTTCTTCCTAAGGATGTGCTGCTGAGCTGCATATGCAAGGAGCTGTGTCTGCTTTGTCCTTTCAGGGCAACACAGACATGCTGTGAGCCACCCAGGAGAGAACTTGATGTATAATTTCTGGAACTCTTAGTGAAGTCACTACCCTGGAGGCAGTAGAGGGAATGATTTATGAATTAAGTAAAATATGGGAAATTATTAATACTTTCTAAGAAAGCAGTCAGGTGATGTATATTCATTCTGGGGCTTTAGGTAAAAGCTCTTTGTCTTTTTTAAAAAGCCACATCTGTAGAGTTGTTGACATGTTGTAAGGGGACCAAGAAATTACTTTTCAGTGGAATGTGCTGTGCTGAGCTGATTGGATGAACTCAGGTCTCTGATTTTTCTGTCCTCTCAAAATCTGACACGAGGGATTTGCCCTTCTGCTTCAGCTGAGGTTCAGAGCCTGGACAGTGGTGTGATTCCTCCTCCTTGATGTTTGCAGAGATACCTGCACCAGCTAAGAGCACAGTTCAGTTTTCTTTGCTCCAAAGTTAATGATGTTTAAGTGGTTAAAACTGCAGGAAACTGGCTATTAAGAGATTTAGAGGCCAGTATCTGGGTTACTTGCTAGGTAGGAGGAGAAGAGAAATCCGAGGGTAAGAAGTGAACGTAGGGCAGGATTTTTATGTGCTGGAGACACTGGCAGAACAGAAGAATCCGAATCACCCTCACAAAACCTTTCTTTTCAGGGTTGAATAAGGCTTTCTTTTTCTTTTTTCTTTATTTTCTTTTTTTTTTTTTTTTTAATAGGTGAATAAAATACTGGTTTTCTGTTGCCAGTAGGGATGAATACATGTCCTTGTCAGTTGTATGCCTTCCCTCTGCCAGCGATGGTAATCTGGTGGCTGGGATGAAGAATGTATAATATTTATTTTTTTCTTAAAGAAATGACCATTTTTCATATGTGATCTGTACACACAGAGTGTCAGACACAGTGTCAGAGGGAGGGTGACCCTATGCTGAGGCAGGTGAACAAGGCAGCTTGGTATGTGTGCAAGATTGGAGATGCTTGAGGAGCAGGGCCAAGATAAAGGGTACAAAGAGGAGGGTTTTTTTGAATGAAGAGATGAAAACCACACCAAGATAGGAAAAACAAGCTTGTGGTACAGATAGGCAGTGGTGAGTGTTCTGGTAGAAGGGAGTTAAATGAAGAAAAATCATAAAATTATTTCACAGCAGCAGGAGGTTAGGAAACATAACTAAACATGTTGAACTCACTGTGAAGCAAGAGGACCCCAGGGGTATTTTAGTCAGATAATATTTAGTTTGCTGCAGTGTCAGTTGTATGATTGCTTGTCAGCTGGCATATGTATGTGCTATAAGCAAAATGAGGCTTTTAGAGACCATGCACAATTTTCCTGAAGATAGTGAGCAGGGGATTTATCAGAGACAGATTAACAGAGTTACAGTGGATTTATTTGCTCTGGTCCATTGCCAGGATATCAGGCAAGCTGAGCCCACTGTAGAGAGGCTTTGGAAGTGAAGGATGAGGGCTAGAAAGGAAGAAGTATCAATGTGAAGGCATATTTTACCAAATGGAAGATACATGGGTATTTCTGGTATATGTTTAAAGCTGCCTGCTGAATGTTTCCCAAAACAACAGTCAGATTGCAGAGTCTTTCCAAAATTTAAGGAATGAAGGTTGGGAAGCTAAGAGTGCTTCTGAACACTTTGTTCTAGCACCTAAAATTACCCTTTGATCATTTTTCTCAGGCTCTCTGCCTTGTTGTGTCCTCTTCTCATCACAGTTTTCCCTGGTGACAGCGTTCTACAGACTTCTGACCTTGGGTGGAGAGTTGGTGGTCGACCTTAATCACAGAGTCATTAAGGTTGGAAAAGACCTCCAAGATCATCTGGTCCAACCATCCCTGTGCTATGTATATTACTCACTAAACCACGTCCCTAATACCTCATCCAACCTTTTAATGTTTTGGTGTCCTTCCTAGCAAGAAAATGGCTCCATTATGAGAATACCAGAAAAAGAGATGAAAACCATCATTTGCAGAGAGATGATGGGAGAGGTAGAGATGCTGCATTCCTGGTGGCCCTGTGCTTACAAAGCACATCAGTCTCTCTGACCTCTCTTCCACCTGTTCAGGTTAGATGTGATGGAGGTACTTGGACCTTTAAAGAATAAATATTTTATTTCTGTGTGAGAAGCCTTGGTTGTAGGGTGCAATACATCTGAAGGGCTTCTTTATAGGGTAAATCCATCATTAGACTCCTGCTTTATATTGGCTTGACGGGCAAAAATGCACACAGAGGGTTGATCTATAGAAAGTCTCATTTGAGAGGTAGGAATATTTTGAAAAACTGTTCTTGTCAGTGCAAGGGTAGTGAAATCTGCTGGATGTTTTTATTTTTATGGAGTTAACATGCTTTTTTGTAAATGCTCTTTTAATTGAGGTCTTGAGTAGAAAGTCAATGGTGTGTGTACACATATGTGTCTGCAGTCAGTTCTCATTTGCAAAGTAATGGGAAAATAGGTCAGCCACAGAGAGAAATCTTGGGAAATGGCTGTGGCTGAGAAGGGAAGCTATGAGCAGGCTTGGGAATAGAAAATTTGGATTTAAAGATGATTAGTACATGAGTTAAGGGATGGTAAGAGAAAGGAGAACCATTTGTCCTCGGGTGGTAGTAGCTGCTGCTTGTAGACAAGGAGAATTTGGAAAGTTTCTTGTAATTTAATTTCTGCTGGTTTTGTTTGGAGTAGAGCTGTTGGGGTTTTCAGTCTGTTCTGGAAGACTCGATGAGCTCTTGTTAGCAGTGCCTCAGGAGGGTCAGGAGCTGAGGGAATGCAGCTCCCTCAGATGTGTTACTGTAATAGCAAAGTCTGACCAAACGCACCTTTCTGACCATGGCTCTGCCTTCAGGGCACAGTTTCTTGGGTCTTGCTGTCACTTTAATTTTACTCCTCCTGCCCTGCCCACACCCCATTTTCCATAAGGCAAGGGCATGCAAACACAGGCTTTGAAGAGAACCTAATTACAAAGAAAGCCTTAACAAGGTACCAATTATTGATTCCTCCAGACATCAGATCGGGGCAGAACCTGCTGTCAGTGGACTCCCCTCACCTTCCCCGGCTGATGCCTTTCCCTGGTGTGTGGCAAAGCTGGAGTAATGGGATGCTGCCCGTGTCCTGAGGAGCTTGAAGCAGGATGCATGTGTCTCACATAGGTGGCTCTGAAGAGGGGCCAATGCCACTGAGGCTGCAGCTGCCTGGGGATGAGACCTGGTGCCTGTATCACTACCTGACATGCAGGGCTCTGCGCTTTGTGTCCGGGAACTTCATCACCTAGATACAAATTCATTTCTCTAAATTACACTGGTGTTGGTGAATTGTAATCCTCTTCTTTGATAAACACATCACTGAACTTGAGATTTATCTCATTTAGTGTTTGCCTTTATTCAGCAGACAAGTTACCTGTCAAAGAAGGAAATTAGACTGGTTTGATATTATTCGTATTAAGGCTCAGTTGATTGTTTCTTGTTCCTAATTCTTCTCTAGCTGCTTGCAATTTGATTGTTAATGTTTCCTTCAAGTATTTTATGAGACACCAAAATGCTGAAGTAATTTATAATTGCCAGAGTCTGTATCTCTGCACCCATCTTTCCTTTAGAGGACTGGATCTGCTCCTCTGTCCTGTTTTAGGGCCTCTCCTGCTGTTAGTGAGTTCATCAGGGATAGTTGCTCATGGAGATTACCATAAACAATTATAAAGTTTCTGAAGGATATTTTGTCTCAGTAGGTCCTGATATTTTTATATTTTTCGGTATATCCTGACATGTCTAATAAGTTTTTCCAGTAATTTCTGATCATGTGATCAGTAAATGAGTATTTTACTGGTATTAAACATCTGGTCAAGCCCAGCTGACATCTCCTTTTTCTGCCTATGTATCTGTGCAGCCTAAAGTAGGAAAGCATAACCCTCCATCACAGAGTCATCCTTCTCTTTTATTTGTGTTTTTACGAGGAATAGTTAGCAAATTACACCTGATTGCAAATAACATCTGTTTGATGTTGAAGCTCCGTATTCTTTCTTCAGTCTTGAAATTTTCTCTTATTACAACTAATTTGGAGTTAGGAGTCTGGAGAGGAAGAGGAGGGGGAAATCTTGCCACTGATTTCCTATAATGAATCAGTCTATTAACATTCTCCAAAAATTATCATTAATTAAACAAAAAGCTCATCTAGTGTAAGGAACAGGAATATTTCTGTGCCAGCAATAAAAAAACACCAAGTGGGAAATATCATTATGGTTCCACTTTACAAAGTCTGGCTCCTCTGCCAGGCTCTAACCTGTGCACAAGCGAGGCAGCGAGCGAGCTGTGGCGCTTGGGCTGTGGATTAATAGTTGAAGTTCACTCGTGTGGAAATAAAGCAGATTTTACTGTGACTAGAATCTGTCATTAAAAAGCCATTATCAGAACCAACCGGCACAATTCCTGCTCTTTCATTGCTAATGACAAAACAATCTGTTCTTTAAAAAACAACAACCCTATATTTTCTTTCAGAGAATGGTGCAGGAGACTTACCAGAACAGAAGCTGGGTGAGGAGAGGCAGTTGAAAGATTTATTGATCAATAAACCAGACAATTACAGCTTGTTTATAAAAGGAAAAAAAAATAAAACCAACCCAACCTCACAACCCAACACCCAAACCTCGGGCCTGCAAGCAACACTGTGACTCTAATAACAACAGCTCCAGCATCCAGCTAGAAACTATAAAAGTCAATAGGAAGATATAGGATTTCAATAAAATTATGACACTAGATAAACTTTACCCCAGGAACAAATTTTCCCTGGGTGTGTGACTGACTTCGGGTAGATTTGTAACTTTAATTTCTTTCTTATTGATTTTTTTTTTGTTGGTTTTTTTTTTTTTCTTCTTCAGCTAATTAGGAGGTCTGTGGTGGGTGGTATGGATGGATGTTTGAGGAGGGGCTAATGAGCGGCAACAGGAACAGGGCCTGGGCCTAAGTGGATGGGCCTAAGGTCAGGTGGCTTTTTTCATTTTCTGGGCTGTACTTTACTCTTCAGTTGCTTCTAGTAGAAAGCTGAGAGTTCCTCTGGTGCTTCTTTATGTGCCCCTGGCTGCCCTGGGAGATGGGCAGTAGCACTGCTATCATGATGTGTGGGGGATGATGATGATGATGGTGCTTGCGTGAACGTTTCTCGAGTCTTTCCCTAAAATTAACCCGCATGTCCTGGGAGAGCCCACGTATGTTACCACAGTTTCTAAACCACTCTGGTAGCCCTGGTGTGTGTGATAAGGACTAAAATCTTTCCCTTAGCTTTGAGCTGCTCACCAACTGGCTTGAATTTTGGCTTTACGTAGCAGGGAGTGGAGGAGCTGGTGGGAGGACTGGGGTGAGGCTTTATCTCAGGGATGGCGTTTTGCAGAGGTGCCATCCTGTAGCAGGTTTTCATGGGATTAGCTGTAATTTGTGGTTAAGATTATAAAACATCTTTTCTTCTTAGTTACTTATGCAGTATTAGGAGGCATATTCTTTTGGTGAATTGGCTGTTGCTGGCAGAAGGAAGGGAAACTGTTCAACCTTTTGAAAAAAATCACTGTCCTTCCTCTTTTTCAAACATACATCTCCTCAAACACAGCTGCAAGCTGCAGCACCACAGTTTGCTGTGGGACATTAATATTCTAGGTTGATAATGAACATCAAACCTCATTATTCTGCTTTTAGGGTGTGTTTAGAGCAATCTGCATTTTTGTTCTGGTGTTGATTTGAAGCTGGTCAAGGTAAAGAGCATCCAGGTGGAAGTGTGCCAGTGTCAGGGGTTAGCAGAGATGCCCTGTGCTTGTTGGGGATTCCTAGAGGGATTGCTTTTTAATCATTCTGAGGAATGGTCTCCTGATGGCAAGCAGAAAAGTGGATGTCTTGGCAAGGTTTGAGAGGGCATCTGAATGTCTTTAGGCTTTTGATGGGACATGGGGAATATCCTGTTGTGTGGGATAAGGAGACATTGCAGCAATTGCTAAATTAGGATTATGTTTTAGAGAATGTTTTCAACAAGAACTTCTGTTTCCTGCCAAGCCGACAAGATCTCTAGGAGGGAGGGAAAAGCTTTTAGTGAGTGCACTTGACGGGGAGGAATTTGAAAAATGGAGCTGGGGACCACTTGTTGGAAGCTGAGAATTGCTTTCATTACAGTATTAATATTTAGAAATAATTGATGAGAACTAAACTCCAGGATCAAGTGTTTAATTGTACTGCCCTTTATTTCAGCTTTTCAGCACTTATTCCACCCCCGCACTCCCCAGTACAGTTTGTGCCATATTTACTGCTCATATTGTAGGGTTTTTTTTCCCCATCTACTCTTTCTTTAAGAGGCTTTGAGGGGCAAGGTCTGTAGTTGTTTTTAGGGGTGAGAATGTCCCTAGGGATGTCCTGCTTCCATGCAGTTTTCCCATCCCAACATGAAAGCAGACGTTTGTCCTCCTCGCAGCTGAACAGCTCGGGGAACTGCTGGGATCTTGGACGACTCAAATGACCTAATATTCAGCAGTTAATTGGAAGCCAAGTGTGATGGGAATTGCCAGGGGTCCTGTTTGCTGTGGAAAAAATGCTGAGGAGTTTGGGACTGCCCTGCTGTAATAGAGAGAACATCACAGTGGTCAATTATCACACTGATGCAAGATGCTTGGCAGAAAATGAGGATAGCAGAGCTGCTAGGAGTGCAGAGAGAGAGAGGATGCTGTAAGTGGAGAGAGAGAGAGAGGATGCTGTAATTGCAGATGTAATTGCAACAACATGCAAGGATCAAACTGGTACCTTCACTAAACATTCGCTTTTGTGCTCTAGAGAATGGTTCTGTAAAAATGAGGAGTGAAAATCGCCTCCTGAGCAAAGGCAGTTTGCCTCATGGAGGGTGCACTGGGCAGACTGGGTGATATGTGTGCATGTTAAGGGGAGGAGGAGGATGGAGTGCTCCTGTACTGCTGTCTTTCTGCTAAATAATCCTCTACAAGGCAGGGGTCCTGTAGCTGGGTTTGGGTTCTCTCCTGTGGTAATGTGGAAACATTTCCTTTCATATATCTGTCAGATTAATAATTCATTCTAAACTGTGGCAAAGCTGTTCTTTTCTTGGAAAAATACTGCTTTTCAGTCAGATGTGAGCAAGAAGCTAGTAACAGCTTCCAGTTCAAACTTTTTTTTTCAGTACTATTTTATTAACTCAGTTCCTTGAGCCTGAGGCTGTCCTTTGGTCTTAAGGCCCTTTTACCTGCTGACCAACCCACCATTCTGGGCTGACCTTTCAGTCCATGACGTGCTCCAAACATGCACTGTACCTCTGGCAGTGCCCCATGTCTTATTTTCACACTTAGAATCTCCCTTCTCCCCCCCACATATACACTTGTTATCCACATTCAGACTTTGACCTTTACGTTGTGAAGGAGGAGATAACCTTTGTGTCACTTGCTGGGCTGAGCCTCTAGCATCACCTTCACTCTCTGAAATACAGAGCAGGGAAAAAGACCTTTTTTCCTACCCTGCCAATTCCTGATGTCCCAAGGGAGAGGGATCCCAGCAGAGTATTTCAGCACAGCCAACCTGGGCCACATTCAATTAGCGGCAGCAGCCTGGTCTGGATGTGAACTTCATAGCTACAGAGCTGGGTGATCTTCTAGTAACATCTTGTGATGGTGGAATTCACACAAGACCACTGGTGTGTCCAGGGTGCTTGAGCATTTGGGAGAGGGAGCAAATGTCAGCAGCCTGGGCAGTTTTGCTCTTTGGATTTACCCCAGGGAACTGGGCTGCTTTCACCCTGCTCTGGAGCACTGCAGGCATCAAGGTTCTTCCACAGAGGTCCAAAGATAAGACACTTCATCAGCTGGGTAACACATGTTGCACTGCAAGTGGTAATCTTCTTAAAACACACCTGACTTGTGAAAATTTCAGCCTTCTTGTTCCCATTCTTCTTCCCCATCAGTGCCTGGGAGGTGGGTGTTAGGTGCTGTCCAAAGTGGGGAGCTCCTTAGAAGGCACTTCAGCCAGCAGCCCCCATGAAATGTTTTACTTTTAGCTTTCAAGCCTTAAGAAAAAGGGATCCTTCTTTTTTTGTCTTTCTGCAAATGCTTGGTTATAATTCCCAGCAAAGAGCAAAGTGAGCTGAACGTGTTGTCTGTGAGATATTAACCTCGGAAAAAATATTTATTTTAAACAGTGAGTGTTGCAGCGTTTAACGAGTGAGAAGTCACATACCATTTAGAGGATATTTGCTCTCAGCCACTTTGTTTGTTGTCAAATCTGTTTCATTTCTGTTGTGACAACTCTGTTCCTTCCTCGCTGGAACTCTTTGGCAGGAAAAATGTCAACTGCTACACTAAATATTTTGCTGAAGAAACCCATTCAGCCATGTTGACTTAGAACAGCATCTCCAAAAAGAAGGCAGGCTCTGTTTTCAGTTGCCATCTGCTTGTTAGAGTGTGTGGATGTTGCTTTCCTGCAAGGGATATGTGGTTTTATATCCACACAGCAGTCCAATTTTTCATTTTTTGGAGCAGCAACATTTATTTTATTAGAACGGTGTGTTCAGCTGGGGCTTGATGCCCATATGACGACCATGAGTTTGTATCCATCAGAATTTCTTTGCTGTGTAAAAGAACTAAGGGTAAAAATGTAGAATATTGTTCTGTTGACCCTCTCCTCAGAGTGAGGTCAGAGTGAGGTCCCTAAAGGTGGTGTTTGTTCCTCCTGACAGGAGCGTGACGGGATGCGAGCGATTCTGGAGTCGTACGACAGCGAGCTGACCCCGTCGGAGCACTCGCCCCAGCTGAGCCGGCGCATGCGCGAGGCGGAGGAGATGGTGCAGAAGCTGCACGCTCATAACACCGAGCTGGAGGTAATAAAGAAGCATCGTGCTCTAACCCCAGGGATGATGTAGCTGAGACCTCTAAGATTGAATTGCTTAGTGGTGTGATCTGCTCTTGCACGAGGTAGATTTGCAAAAAATTCAGACTTCAGGAGTTCAGGCTCAATAAGACCCACAAGTTGTTCTTCTGCACCTGAGGCTGGCAGAAGATGACAACAATCATCTTAGGGTGTGATGAGTGGTGTGCTTGATGTTAATCATAGCCATGCTGCTTGGTTAGAGGGACATTCCTGGCAGGGCTGTGTAGAGGGGTGGTGGGGTGGCTCAGGGCTGGTGTCTTGTCTGGTCAAAGTGATTTGCTGTATTGCATGTGCAGGAAGGCTCTTTGGTACATCATGTGAGCTTACAAGAGCTTTACTCCAAGGGCTGAAGATGTGTCTGCTGTTAATTGTACACTTCTTGACACTGGGCCTCAAACCCCTGCAACACCAGCTACTCAAGTGCTTTTCTCGAGGAAAAAACATTCTTTCCAAAGACAGAAGTATTTCTTGAGGGAATTCTTATATTATTTTTAGCTCTCTTTTTGATAATTTGTGATCTGAAATGTGCCTGTGGTGAGGTAAATGTTAACCTGTGTTTGCCAAACATTTCCTTCCATTGTCCTTTGCCATAGTGACACAGACTTCTTATGGTCATGAATTGAAATGTCTGGAACGTATCTGTGATCTTAAAGCTTGGCAGTCTTATTACATAGGCTTTAAAATAGTGATCAGTATGTGAGTTTTCCTTTCTTTATGTCTACTTCCAACATCTTATAGATTTACAGATGCCACAGTTCCAGTAGACTAAAATTTGTACAAATCGATGCTCCTCAGGCTCATGTTTAAGCCATAGAGTGGTTTGTCCCACTGTGTACAAACCTCCCTAATGCTTCTGGCATCCTTAAAAACTCTCTTTTCTTGGCTTGGTAGGTGGCAACTTAGGCAATACTGGCTCCAGTCAGCTCTACAGCAAGCAGAGCTCACTGCTGATACAGATCAGCATAGATCCACTTCACCTCTGTTTCAGAAAAGGAATTCTGTGAAGGTTTGGGGTGGGTTGATAGAGAAGTTAGCTGGTAACATCAGATGAAAGGAAGTTTGTCTAATTCTGAATGTTTCTTTATGTTGTCATGTGAGTGTCACATTGCTTGCCACCAGAGTTGAATTAGACAATGCTGACATAAGATGGTGGCTGTTTTGTCCTGTTTTTTGGGGATGTTTCCAGCAGTGGCTATGGGCTGTTGGAGGGAGATTTCCCATATTGTTTCACCATGTGATGGTGTCTTTGGGCAATAGAAAATTGCCTTCTCTTCTTCAGGTGGAAGCCTGGAAGTGTGGGAACCAATAGAGACACCCCTCTAATTATGTATAGGGAAGGAATTCTAAGTTTGTTTTCATGGCTATGAATTAACAGCTACGTGGAAAATTTCAGACAGGAGCTGTGTTCTCTGGAGATTTGTTTTGTGTGATGTCAACCTTTAAGGCTTTCAAAGACTTTGCTAGAAGCAGGATTCAAAGACCTGATATTCCCCTTGTAAAGTAAAATTTTATGCTTCACTTGATTGTTTTTGCCTTTCTGGCTGCAGTGTTGACTGCTGCATCCCCTCTATTGTGAAACTTTTGGGGAAAGCTTTTTGCTGTAGTAAAAACCTGGAATCTGGAAAAGGATATAGGGATACAGGCAGGACTCCTGGTGCCTCATCATCAGGAGTAGGAGCTGTAATCAACTGCTTGTAGATCAAAGAATTGGTCGATGGCAGCTATTAATAACTTCTAACATAAAGCTTTCCACCAGCCCAGCTCTGCTGAGCCTCTGTACAAATTTTAGGACTGTTGACACCTGCATGACTCATCTCACAAACAGAGGAGATGGCAGGAACCAGGCACCTTGGAGCCTCAGTTGGTTCTGAGGTGTGGGAGAAATAATCTGTGGTCGGGGGGAGGTAGGAAGGGAAGGAAAAGGAGAACTTCAGCATGTTTAAATCAGTGTAGCAGAAGGGTTGGGGCAACCCAGGAGCCCTGGTGTGGATGGGCTTGGCAGGGCAGCACACAGACAGCTTGTGGAGTGGCACAGAAGAGTGACAAGAGCCCATCTGAGCATCATGCACGACAGTTCCAGTGAAATCCACACAGGATCTGGGGAGGCTTCGAGGAGAGAGCGTGATGGATCTGAGCAAAGGCCTGGCTGACACTTGTTGCTGGGCTATGTTGGTTCAAGTGGAAACCAGCAAGATCCCTACTTAACAGGGCATGTACCCCTGTGGGTAACTGGGTTATGCCCACGAGGAGTGTGTGTGCTGGCAGCTCAGTGTATGCTGGGAACGCTGTGCAGAGACACAGTCCTTCTGCTGTCCCTGCGTGTTGCATCTCCACTGGGGAGGCTGCAGGTATTACTGTGGTCCAGAAGCTTCTTGAGTTTAAAAAAGTCCTGGAAATCTTTAAGGAACATGCATCAATGTATCCTCTCACACCCTGTTTTGTAGCTTCTACCTTTTAGCTTTGTTTGTAACCTTAAAATTCACACAGTGTGCTGAGTCTCTCCTGCCTGACTTCTTTTATTGCAGTTTGGTTTCCTCATGTTGGCTACAGAGGGCTAAATTTACCCAAATCTCTTTCTGTGCTCCCTAGCAGAGAGCTTGTGGATACCTTTTTTTTCCCCCTTCTTTCTCCTGGCTGCCCTAATCTGTTACCAGCAGCCCCACCTCCGAAGAAGCCACAGCAGGAAGAGGTGAGGTTCTGAACAGATTTTTCTGTGCTCTGAAAATGGAGGTTTTTCACATCTATTCCAGCAGCAGCTCTGAAAGAGGCAGAAAGCTCTCTGGTGAAGACATAGTGATGGTGATAATACAGGAGGAAAGAGTAGGAAGCCACATAGGACTAGGAAGATTTTTTGGGGTCTGAGGCAACAGCTTTTAACTTGTTAGGGAGATGAGGTCTCTGGTAAATCCTTCTCTTGATTTAAAACTGGAGGTGGGAAGCCATTTAACACTACACAGGGAAGAAGAGAGGAGTGTGTAAGCCCTGGAAGGCTGTGTGTGAGTAGTTCATGTGTGCTGGAAGGATGGAGTTAGGTGATACACCTAGTAGTTGTGTCTGACCCCCTTTGTCACCTGCCCCTGGGCAGGACAGCTGCTTGGGGCCACTGCTGCATTTGCATCACAGACATCAGGGTTACAGGCAACTTTCCAGAAACCAAAGTGCAGGAGGATGATTTCATCCTGGTCCACCAGTATCACTGTGTAAGAACCAGTACTCTCAGACCCTGGTGGGGCAGGGGGCTGGAAGACAAAGAAAGGCTGCTGGGGAACTTGTTAAATCCCCTTCATCTGATGAGGAAAGCTGGATCTCTGGTGCATGGACATGCAAACACGTAGTCTGCTCTGGGACTGAAAATGATGGCTGTATCCTCCCCAGGACTGCCTGTCCCCAGCCCTCCCCACCCAGTGATCTGACAGAGAGGTTCAAAGATTCACTTTATGGAGTGTTGAATGTAAAGTGGGGTGAGATGCAAAGGAAAATGTCTGATGTGGTGGCTGGGAAAGCAATCAGGCTGTGTCAGCCTATTTGACGTGGTTAATGAAGTGTCACTCACCATCTTCTTTTAAAAGTGTGGTTTGGAACTGAAGTAGGAATGGGTTTGTCCCTGACCAGCCTGCTGTAAATATGTAAAATAAACAGCATTGTAGCCATATTTATATCAGGGTGTAAACTTTTGGTTTGATACTGGTGATATTAAGAGTTTTCTTGACAATCTTGGTTATCCTTTACTGCCTTAGCTCTCACTGCATTGTTGTGACAGGACAAGGGGTGATGGTTTCAAAATAGAGGGAGGGAGATTTAGATTGGATATTAGGAAAAAGTTCTTTCCTGTGAGAGTGGTGGAGCACTGGAACAGGTTGCCCAGGGAGGTGGTGGATGCCCCTGGATCCCTGGAGACGTTCAAGGCCAGGGTGGATGAGGCCCTGAGCAACCTGATCTAGTTGGGGGTGTCCCTGCTTCTTGCAGGGGGGTTGGACTAGATGACCTCTGGGAGTCCCTTCCCACTCTAATCATTCTATGATTCTATGATTGCTTCTAATTTCAAGGTAAATATGGCAAACCAAGAATCTTCTGTGCATGCAGCAACTGTGGAAAAGCTCTGATATAGAGTTCAGTGTTTGAAAAGTTAAATCCAGCTGCACAAAAGAGAAATCATCATAAATATAACTCCATTAATAGCGATTTTATTACAACACACTTGGCTCCATATGAAACTTTAATGAAGAGAGATTTGCAAGGAAGACACATGCTGACACCTTCAATGGTCTCCAGCATTTGTTACATTGAGAGATTTACGCTGTCTGGGAGCACCATATGTACTCTAATCAGTTAATTATGAGTCTGACAGTTTCGGCACATGAAATACCATATGTTCTGTGGTTTTGTTCCACCACAGGCATTACTGGTGACCTCAAAACTCATTGACCAAATCTTGTCACCTTATCTGCCCCTGATAACTGCAGTGCATCTGCTGGCAGGGAAAATTGGGCATTGCTGATTCTCTTGGTGTTAGTCACAAATCATCTCCTTGCAGAGGGAGTTACTTAGCAGTTACCCTGGTGTTTAAAGTGCTTAAAATTTATGTGTGGATGCAATAAAATGTTTATCTGAGCAGTTAGCAGTTCCTCCTTGTCTCTCAGTCAGCTTCCCCCATCAGTGCTTTTCCACTTTTTTTACCTTCTGGGTTTTTTTTCTCCTCCCTTTGATCCACACTTCATGTTTATCTTGCTTTATCCCTCCTCTGCTGAATTTCCTCTCCCCCTCAAAGGTAAATTGCTGCTTTACATAGCAGAGGGGTTTCTGTGAGGATGGGAACTTTACAGAGAAATTCCTTCCCATCTGTGCGAGGTATGGAAGAGTTTGATTTTAATTTCCAGATTTCTTCTGCCTTTCTCTACCTCTCTGCTGCCATCCAACCTTTCTGCACTGCTTTTTTATTATTGTTTTTTCTGTGACAACTATAAGAAGCAGTGAGAAGATTACTCCCCTCCCTTTGGTTGTCTGTAAGGAGCAAATCCAAGTCACTGGAGCTTTCCTGCCACTCCGGAATGGCATATGTTTCACTTGCCCAGGCTTCTGCTGTCATTGTAGCATCTTATCTGTGACTCATGTGGGAGAAAACAGGCTCTCTCTGGAGATGATGCTGATGTCCTGCATGCATCAGCTCCCACTGATTGCTGAAGCAGTCACAGGGCTGGACATCATCTTCTGACAAAGCAGACACCTTGTTGGAATTGTGTTTTGAGCCTGGACTCTTTGGCATCTCTTGGCAGACTTGAGCCTTCCCGAGAACCACCGCGGCCCTTCACGTTTCTCTCCTTTTCTGAAGGAGAGAAGGTCAGGCTCTGTTTCCTCTGGCAGTCCTGCAAAATGGATTATCTTGGGTTCTCTTCTTTCACACATTTCATCTTCCTTCAGACCCTGGTGACCTTGTCAAGTCAGGGAGCCGTGAGTTTCCTCCCCTCCCTTTTACACCTGCCAGTGGCTGTGTTTTGGGAGAGCACCTTGCAAATAACCCTCACATCAGCGAGGAAGTCAAGTCAGGGAGGGACTTAATGATTTGTTAAAGGTGTCAGTCCCTGCTCTGTGGAAGAAGGGGGCCTCTTAAAACGGGCTGATGCTGCAGCAGAGCCTGTCACTGTGTATCTGAGAGTTTTCCTTTGGTCAAACCAGATTTTAAAACTCAATTACTTTGTTTTTTTACTTTTTTTTTTTTTTTGGAGGAGATTCCCCATTTTGGATCTGTCCTGAAGGTTAGTAGTTGATGCAGAGAAGCAGTCCATGCCACTGCCTTGTATGTGGAGACACTGCACATACCTGCATTGTGTTCACTACAGGTAGATTTTTACAGCTATTTTTAGAGCGTGGATGCTCTGACAGTTTGAAAATGGCTTTAACTCAGCAGCTCCTAGGGACCACAGCTAACTGGGAGCAAGCCTCCATCACTCTCAAGAAATGAGAATGTCCTGGCAGCAACTTGCATAGAGTAAATTAAATAATTAACTAACAAATTCTGTATTTCTAGCTGATAATAACCTGCCTTATAGTCAGGCCCTCGGTTGCAGAACTACGAGCAGCTGTAAGGACCCTTTCTCCACTCTTGGCTGTGTTTTGAAGTAGGTTATTGAGGTGCATGGGACAGAAGAGCATTTTCCATTCGCTGCTCTCTTGTGCTTCGAGTGTGATTGGAACAAGGGGAGGCACTGCAGTTGCCATCACCTCTTGGTGAAAGTCACGCTCCTGATGGAGATTCAGTCTGTGACACTCTGCTGCCAGCTCTCTCAGTGACTAGGTCATGTCTCAACTCTCTAAATGTAAACATTCCTGGCAGTGGTAAATGCAGGGACTTGAGGATGGACTCTGCTGTGGAAGTATTTCAGTCTGGAGGGAGCATACCTAGGTGAGACCATACTGATACCATCAACCTGTTGTCCAGGTGCAATGCTCAGCACATGGGAATGTGCCTGTACTCGGCCTCTGACGAGCTTTCTTCAGCCCCAAGCAGGTTGATAGGTGCCAGCAACAAAAAGATTTCTCCCTCTCCCCCAAGCAACATTCCTCTGACAGTGCTCTTGGCGTGGACAAATCCTCCTGTAGCCTCTTCTGGCGAAGTTCTGAATAACCCAGCACAGACGAGGCTTGACCTAGGGAATTGGGATTAACTTCAGATGTACCTGGCCACAGGAGACGAAGCAGATGAGCTGGGTCTAAACTCCCAGAGAAGATTTAAAATTGAGTTCTTCCTTAGTGGTGTTTTGGAAAGAGAGATAACTGATTTGCAGTTGTGAGTCATATTGACTGCAGTAGAACAGGAGAGAGCATTTTCTATGGTGTTCAAAACACTTCACACTGGAGACACTGCAGGCCTGTGCCTGGAGATACAGGCTTTGCAATGAGGTGTCTTTAGGTGGAAGAGGAAGCAAGAATCCCTTTGGAATAGGAGCAGTGGCCCCATTCCTAGCAAAACATCAGCAAAGATGGGGAGGAAGGAGGTAAATACCTTGTGAAGAGAGAAAAACTGAGATGGATCATGGCAATGATGTTTTCTGTGGAAAATGCCATGGAAATTTTTAGCTGTTCCCTAACTCTGCTGTATTAATGACATTAAATAGTGCTTGTCTGGGCATCTTAAGAGATGTTCTGAACTTGTTGAGATTTGTTGATTTTTATAATGATTGGATTTGAATTCTGTGATTTGTAGTGCTTCGTTTCAGAATAATTACATAATCTCTGCATAATTTAGGATTAAACTATGTATTTGTAAGTGTTTTCGTGTCATCTTTTAATTCATGATGATGGTCTCCTCTAAGAAAGTAGGATTAATATTTGTAGTGATTATTTTCTATTTAAAAACATGCTGTAAAGATTGCAGAGATTTCCTGCTGGGCCTCCACGCAGGCCTGTTATGTGGCTCAGGGTGTTTCTACCCGCTGTGTTTCTGTGGGCTCTGGGTAACAGGACTTGAGCAAAACTGTAGCAAACAGCTGTATGCATAAACAGGAGCAGCTCTTTGAGAAATCAACATCATCACAAGCTTGTTCCCATGCCCATGTGGACCCAAACGTTGCACAGATTGTAAGATCTACTTTAATACACTCGATACTTTGGTGAACACCCGTACACACCGGCAGCTGTAGTTGCTGCCTTGGTTTTCTTTTTGAAGCCCATTGATTCCTTATTTTGGCCTTAATTACCAGCAGTAGAAGAGGTGTTTCTTTGGGGAACTAATTAGTCTAAAAATCCTGGTTCAGCCTAGTGCTGCAGCACAGTTGGTTGAATGGTGCCTAAACACAGGAGCAAACTGCAGTTGTTTTATTTCAGAATACCCATAATTATTCCCCCATCATACATCTCTGTAGTTGGGAGCTGCATTTGCTCCCATATCTTCACCGTCTTGTAGGCTGCAGCATCTTCATTTTCCTTCATTTGGTTTCACATTATGTATGTGAATTTGAGTATGTCAGTGGTGCAAGTCATAACTTGAACAGAATTTAGAGGAAGGCAGCTAGAATTCTCTATTTTTCTCTTTTTCACTTAAATGTGACTGGCCTACTAATATTGGGAAAAGGCTGGTAAGAGAGTAAGTGAAAAAGCTGGCTGATAGCAGTTTTCACCAAGCTGTGAATAAAAACCAAGCTGTTGATATAGATCTTCTCTGTTCAGGGGTGGTCTGAGTAAATTGTAAGGAACAATTCTGTTTTCTCACAGGCTTTGCAATTTATCTATTTGCTTTAATCAGTGTTAATGTCAAATGTGCCTTGATTGTGCTAAAAGCTTTTTAGCAAAACAAACTGGAAGCCCTAAGTTTTGGAATAATCCACAGCCTTCCTGCAATGCAAATTGTAATGTTTTTTCTTTGGCATTTTATTTCTGCTGTTGAATAAAGCAGTTGGTCCTACTGTACAGGACAGGTGCCATGATCCAGCTGTGGGTCACTAGCACAGGTAAGAAACACATGGCACATTGATTTGACATATTGAACTGATTTCTGTTTTCAGTTTGTCTAAATGGCTGTAATAGCTATAGCTTTGATGAATGGACAATCAAATTCCACTTCCATTCAAGACCACATTAAAACCAGAACTGTTTTCTGGTTTAAAGCATTGATTTTTATCTACTCTGTGTTCCTGCCTGCATTCCAGCTGTCAGATTTCCAAATGCATGTTCTTGTAACACCAACTTCACTTCCCTTTGGAAGACTGGAGAAGCAGCACGTTTTCCATTGGAAAGCTGACTCTTGGAAATGTTACTAAACCAAAATATTTTTACTGGTTAATGAAAGTCAACAAGAACCTTGAAAGCTTACATGTAATGCTATTATTGGTATATTCAGTAGCTATGAATGTGAACAGAGTAATTCTTTGGTGGAGGTGATTTTAGGTAGATTATCTTGTGTAATGGGAGAAGATTCCGAGGTTTCTCAGTGTAAAGACTGCCTCCTGCATTATTTATGTACACAAAGAAATGATGAATGCCTGTATCAGTGTTAATTTAAGGGAGTATCTCTTGAGAGCCCACAAACTCTGAATTGTTCTTTGTCAAGGCTGTGCTATGTAGTTGGGAACTGGCCTGATGATAGAGACTGTAAGCCAGGGATCATTATTTAGCAGATATTATTGCTAAGCTAGGTGTTACCAACCCTACCTTTGGCAATTATATTCAGACTACTCTTAATCATGTTAGCAGCTCCTTCAGATGCGGTTCCCTTCCCCTTCTAATCATCTGGTTTAGTCCCTTCTTTAGGAGATCATTGCAGGACAGATCAGCTGCCTGACCTGATTTCTCAAATACTGGAATAAAATATGTGCTCCTTTGACCTCCATGGATCTTGTTGCACCTAGCAAGGCAAGGTTTGATGGTTCCTGCACCTAGCAAGACAATTTTTGATGGTTCCTGCAGCATTCTGTGGCCTGTTGTGTGGAGAAACTTAAGAGACAGTTAGGAGTGATGTCTGTGTCACTGGTGACAAACCCATATTTCTCTAGGTGGGAACATTGGAGTGGTGGTTAAACCATTTTCACTTGGTATTTCTTTACCATGTGTGCAGGTAGGAAAGAGGATGGGTACCCCTCCTTGTTGAGGGTACCTGGGCATCTGTCACTGTCCTTCTTCCTAGGTGGAGATTGCTGTGTTGGCCCTGTTTGCTCAGAGACCATCAGAGTGTAGTTAATTGTGCCTCAGCTGCAGCGTGGCAGCTCACAGAGCTGTTGGAGGAGAGTTGTTAGTGTTATGTATGGTATTTGTTTAGAGTCACTCATTGCGCTTGGCAGCGGCTGCCTGGGGGCTTGTGATGAGCACAGAACTACCTATGCAGATGTATGTAATTCCTGGAAATGCTTATAATGGTATAAAATGCATGATTAGGCTTAAATTCTTTCATCATATGTGATACCAAACACATCCAAGCTTGTTTGAAAGTGATTTTTTTTTTTAATATTTTTAGTCCCAGGCTAATTCTACAGGCATTGCTTTGCTGTTTACATATGTTTCTGAAGACAGCAGGTGAGACCACCACAGCTCTAAAGAGAAATGGCATTTATCTTCACCATACAGCACAACCTTATTGTTCATAAGGGGTGTTTCTTCTCAAGATAATAAACACCTTTTCATTTAGGGCAGGCAAAACCCAACTTTGTTGTATATGATATCTGGAGCCCTCCAACGCTTTATACAGCAATTAGTGTGGATGCTGGTGTCCACTTGTTCTTTAGGTTCCACTTTTGTTTCTGAACAGTGAAGGGGATTGAGAGCAAGATGAGGTCACACTTGAGCCGGGAAATTTAGGTTGGATATTAGGAAGAACTTCTGTCCTGAGAGAGTCCTCAAGCATTGGAACAGGCTGCCCAGGGAAGTGGTTGAGTCCCCATCCCTGGAGGGGTTTAACAGACGGGTAGATGCCGTGCTTGAGGACATGGTCTAAGGATAGACTTGGTGGCGGTAGGTTAATGGTTGGACTGGATGATATTAAGGGTCTATTCCAACCTTAACAATTCTATGATTCTATGATCTGGGAGCTGCTGCGTGGCACAGATACAGCCACTCCTACAGCGAATGGAGAATATATATGCCCTTCCTTTGCAGCCTCTTCCCCAAAGAGAGTGTCCCTATTTGCTGTGCACCAGCCCAGCATGGACAAGGAGCTGGTGTGTCCCTGAGATCAGCCACTTTTTGGTAAAGGTGAATCTTCGTAGCTGTTTATCTGCTCGGTTAAGGCAAAAGAAAATCTGAGCATGAACAGAAAGCTAAAAGAAAAAAAACGTTCACAATTTTTACTTGCAGATTTTTACAGAGGGCAGCTATCTGTTGTGCTTCATGTTGCCTCACCCCAGCTCTGTCACCTGATTTAATTTTGCCCGTGTGTCCTCACCACATCCCCTGTAATGCCCATCCGCCAGCCAGCCCCGCACACGCCTCTGCAACAGAGCTCCCAGCCTCAGAGCATCCCATGCTGTGCGGTGGAGGAGCAATTCAATACATCTTGTACCTTTGTGGCAGGAGCTAATAACTGAGATTATCTTGGCATACATTCTGACTCCTTCCCTTTCCTTGCCAAATGGAGATCTTTTGTGTTTCTACAGCACGGCTTTGCTACACAGGCGTTGAGGTGCGAGGAAACGCGGAGGTTTCTAATGGGACCATCAAGCTGTTTCACCTTTTACCTTGTCAGCCTGCATTTGCTAGAGCGAGGAGTGATTCCGAGCTGCTGGGTTGCTTTCCTGAAATGAGGTGCCATGTGGTTCACTCAGAGGAGATAAACACTCACATCTCAAAAATATCATCCTGCCTGGCACCTCTGTTGGCAGTCTCAGCAGAAGGGCCAAGGAATGAATGGTCCAGGTCTAAGATAAAAATGCCGTCCTCCCGCTGGAGTTAATCCTTTCAGCACCAAATTGAGAAGCAGAGATGGGCAGGTGGGCGCTTCTGTTTCTTGGCTTTGTCAATTTTGTGGATAAACAAAGGACTTCAGCCCCAGGTTGATGAATCCAGCACTTTGCCCTTACAGTAACTCTCCTGCAAGTTTTTACAATGAAATTTAAACTGATGGTTGACAAACACAGAATACTTATCAGTCTGGTGTTATGCAAGGATGGTTTGTTTACTTGTTCTCTTCCTGTTGCTGCAGTTGTTTTGGTGGGTTTTTTTTACCCCTTGCATAGCCTTTCCTAACCTCCTTTTAAGGAAGGGAAAATAGAAACTGATGGAGTTTAGAAGTCTGGATTGCAGGCCATTTTTCTTGCCTTCTCCTCTTCCCTGCAGGATCAAATAACTGAACTTTGAGAAAGCTGTAAATCTGTGTGGAGCTGAGATGGGATGTGTCTCCATCCCCACAGAGGAGAAGGCTCAGAGGAGGTCCTGGGCTGCTCACTGGACAAGATCTGCCTCACTTCTCCATGTGTTGGAGCAGTGAAGGACCTTAAAGCTAGTTAAACTCATGGGAAAGAGAAACCAGAAGGTTTTCTGCTCCTTGGATTCGGAGCCTCCCTCAGGCTTGAAAGAATGAGCATAGGATTAAGAGGAGTAATTAAAAAGGATAATTTAGTTGGCTGCTTTGATGAATGCCAGAAAGCTGGAGACTGGGGATGTTGTGGGCAGTCAGACTAGCAAAGGGAGAGAGGAGGAGAGGGAGCAGACAGGTTGGAGCAGGAGATGTGAAATTAAAAATCCAGTTATGATAAGAAACAGTTATTCAGTGTTACAAACTGGAGTTTGTTAGAAATTTTCCTGCACATGCTTTCCAGAAACTAGAATCTCTCTGGGAATGACTCAGACTCCCCCAGCTCTGTTGTTCATTGACCTGAGTGGTTTCATTTTTCTTACAATGTGGCTGCTGTACTTTAATGGGTTTGAGCCCACTCCTGTTTTGGATGACTCTTACCACAAGACGGCTGCATGAACACTTCCAGCGCTTTAACAACTGCACTTAGGGCTATGTTGGATCTGATATGTAGAAAAGACTAGAAATGAGTCCTGGGATGGCTCACAGGAGCTTGAGGTTTCAGAGAAGACTGAATTGATAACATAAAAGCCTTTTTCAAGTTGTGGGGATCTTCTGAGCATCCTCAGTCTTGTCACAAGTACACTTTCCCTCCGTGCTCATGGCTTCAATACCAGTTTCAGAAAGCAGTTCCACCATAACATCTAACCCACAGGCTGTTTCTGAAGAGCAGCACCAAAGTCAGCGTTGTGGTTGGGTGTCCTGTTTCACTTGGGATGGATCCTGCCCCAGTTGCCTCTTGGTCTCTCTGTCCCTGCTTACCCTGAGTGTAGGGTGGTTCCTAGACGATGCTCTGAGCCTTCTCCCATCCCTCATCCTTCAGTCCTCTGGAAAACCAGAGCCAAACCATGTTTGTGCAATTCATACATTCAAACACCTTCATGTCTTTATCCCTCCTTCCCACACTCCCTTATTTTCTGTTTCTTTATATTTTACCATGCTTCCTCTGTCTTGTTAGCCACCTCCTTCCCAACGAATGAGGAAGCATTAACAAGAGAAAACAAACAAAAAAACATCTTGCTGTTTCCTTCAAGTGCTTCCTTTGTATTTGTTGCCTATTTATAGATTATTCATTTAAACCACAGTGGCAGTCAGTTAGAAACGTGGTGAATCCTTCTTTCAAGAGGGTGCCAAGAGAGGTTCTCTTCAGTTTGTTTGCTCTTTTTATGATTTTTTGCTGGAGTCTCTACACTCTGCGTAAATTCCACTGGGATTTGTTTATTTTAAATAAATTCTCAAATAAAAGTAGAATAGTTTTGCTCCTCTTCAAGGAAGTTAGAGGAGCACGACCACGGTGTACAGGGATGTTTGATTTTGTTTGAGGGTGTTAAAAATACATGAATTTTGCTTCCAGTTGTCATCTTGAAGGATTTCTTAGCTTTTTCAATTTAAGGACTGTCTTTAGATAGAGGTAGTGTTAACCTCCCAAACTCACCTAAGGCAAATTCTGGCTTGAAATACTGTTTGTTTGTAGTAGAAAACCGATGAGGTATACTACTATAGTTGTAAATTGCAACTGTCTCTGTGGTGTTGCAAAGCCCATGTGAACTTTGTGCTTTGGTTTTGCCTTTTGTTAAGCTGGGTTGCTGCTGACCATGTGGTCAACAAACCTGAAAAAATATGGCAAAGTTCCTTTGCCATATTTTGCCATATTTCCCAACTCAACAAACCTGGCAAAATATGGCAAAGTACCATACCAAAGTACCCACAAAGAGTGGGTGTTGGGAAAAGGTACTTTGCCATATTTTTTTTTAATGTCACATGACTAGTACAAACTTAAGGGTTTTCTTGTTTTTCCAAAAATCAAATTCTGTTTTAAACAAGGTCCCTGCTTTTGCCAGAGCCTCAGCAGAATGGTTTTAGCAGCCAGTAGCTGTGGAGTTTGCAGGTTCTGTGTGAGTGTGTCCCTTTTTTCTGCCCTCCTTGCTGCTCTTCGGTTTTATGTGATGACATGTTTTATGTCAGGACAACCAGGACGAGGCAGAGTCCTCTGAGGGAGGGACCCAGAGCACAGGTATAAAATCCCAGCCAGTGAATATCCAGATATAAGATATATATGTTATCTAGATAGCAGATATATCCAGTGAATATATCTTCTGTGTCAGAGAGGAGGCTCTCTCTGCTAAACTTCCCATGCTTACACTGCTGCAGAGATGCTACAGGAAAATGAAGGTAGAGGATGAAGGAGAGCATGGCCCTGTTTGTGTTCTCATCTCACCTTCCCTGACAGAACCTGACTCTTTGCTCTGGACCCTCCGCAGTCAGTGGCTTCCAGAGCAGCCGTGGGTGCACATCAGCTGTGCTTGGCACACTCTGACATTTGGAAATCCTTGCCTGGAAGGGGAATTGAGTGATGAGCTTCTGCTAATTATAATGGCTCTGTTTAAAATGTAATGTTTGCTTTATTGAGCAAAATCACAACTACACACCCAGACTAGAGGCTGGAAATACTCTGGCAGCAGAGGAGACGTGTCCGCAGCAAATGCATTCCCAGGACGGCAGCAAGGGCAATCCGAGCATCGCTTCATCAGAGCAAACATTGCACAACCTTGTCTGGGGGGTGATTGTTGTTACCTAGCAACTTCTGAGAGTGTTTGAGATTTGTTGGAGACCCTCTGAGGCTTAGGCACTTTACCCACTGTTCTGCTGGATGCCAAAAATACCCTGGCTGTAATTTTGCAAAGCAAGGGTAGTGCTGGCTTCAACCCCTCCTTGACCTTCCTTTTAGCTATCACAACCTTTGCAGAGAACTAGGACAAGAAGCCAAACTAGAATTAAAATTAAAGCAAAAGAAAAAATAAAGTTTGATTTAAACATGGATCTTCACTCCCCGATGGTGTTGGCCAGCTGGCTCCCAACAGTTGTGTTGGGAAGTGTGCTGACACGCCTGAGGGCTCCTGTTGGGAGTGTGTTTGTGGGGGGACAGCAGTGAGATATTGTTAAGGACAGGGCTCATAGCACACACATGTCATTAAAGACATCTTTTCTGAACTGTCACTGCACAGCACTAGCTGCCAAACAGCCTTGGGCAACATAGGGGAAGGTACAGCTGTGGAGTCCTCAGGGGTGCCGAGGTCAGTGTGAGTTGTCCAGTATCACTGTTTTAATAGTTAGAAAGGTTAATCAAAGCAACTACCATATTAGGAGACATATAAGAAGAAATTACAGCTGTGCTGCTGCTTAGTTTCTGATATTCTTTGTATCCAGCTGCAGATCTGCTGGCTGGGGTCTCATCCATGCACAAACCCCTCTTCCCCACCGTTGCTCCCATTGGGGCAGAGGCTTTCCACTCATCCCAGTTTCCATTCAGGTTCTAGCTGCCCTGAAAAGCTTCTTTTCACTCATAACCAGGTATTAGTGCTCCTCTCCAAAGACACTGGCCACCCATTTGTGTCTTCAGAAGCAGTGTACCCCCTTAGGGGTGTAGAAACCTCTCCTTGGCAAGCAAGAATATTTTCCTGGTATTCAACTGTCAGCCCGCTGAAAAGAAAATGCTGCTTCATGGTTGGGAGTCTGATGCTAACTCTTTATACCTTTTAATTTAAAGTGACACACTCACATAAAGCACTGTAACAGCACTGTATGCAAACACAGAGCCCAGACCCAGAGCAGGTAGGAGATGACAGTGAATTGGGGTGAATACCCTTATTCTTGACTTTGCGAAGTGCGGTGGTGATGAATCACTCTGAGATGAGATGCAGCAGTGCTGAGTCATCGGGCTGAAATTAGAAGGGCTTTTTTAGGTGGAGATGTAATTCCACCATATTTTTTTTTTCTGATGAATGGATAAGAGTGAACATTTTTGTTGGCTAATTTACAGACTTCATCAACTAAATGTCATTTTTTCCCCTCTAGCCATCAAACCTAGTTGGAGGCAACTGACCGGGAGAGGACATAGATCTGGGAAAGTAGTAGTGGAAAAAAAGCATAGGAAAGAGTGGCAGAAAAGTTCACAACTTGGTAGAGTTGCTGGGTGTTTTATTGCCACCACGTTGAGTTCTTGAGATTCCTTTTCTGTGGGTTTGATTAATGCTAATGTTTGCTTTCATCATGATTCACAGATTCATAGAATGATAGGATTTGGAAGGGACCTTGAAAGATCATCTAGTCCAACCCCCCTGCCATTCTGCTGATAGTCTAAAAGACTAAATAAATTGCTGGAGTTAAAAATTTGCCAGAAAATTAAACAAATGCACAAATATTTGCTCCCCCTTTCCCCAAGGAACTTCTTTATTGCCTCTAATAGCAAGGGATTCTGTGCCCATTAGCTGCTGTGGCTCTAGGACTACCTCCCAGTTCTGGAAGGGTTAATGCCAGCTGGAGAGAGGATCACTGGCAGTACCAGATTTCAGATCACTGAAATAGTGAGATTCCCAGAGGCACTACATTTGTTTCAGGATCCCATGTTAAGATTGGATCTCAGCGGAGTAAAATTAATTCTCTTTAGTGTTCTCCAAATGATTTATATTCTTTTCCCTTTTTTTCTGTTTCCCATTGGAATGAGCCTGATACTCTCCCAAATGTTTTTTAGTTGCACTAATATATTAATAATTGGGTTTACTTGTGGCATGAGATGTGTGGTCATCCCTCAGCAGACAGATTTTCTGCCAGGTTGTCTTTCTGCCGTTGGGTTAACATCTTGCTGGGGAGCAGCAAAAGAGAAGGGACTCCCTGCTCCAACCTCACACTCAGCTGCTTTTCCAAGGTAGGAATATGTCTGAGCTCACAAAGAGAATATTAGTGGCAGAGGCTTTTCTGATGGGCCTTCCAGAGATAGGGAATGACTCCTTTGGAGAGTCCATCAGCATCCTGCAGTCACTCGTGTGTGTCCAGGAGATGCTGTACTGGCCGACTGCATAATGCTCGTGGCAATTGGCTTGGCAGAGTTTCATCAGTCAGGCTGCCCTTTGCTGTTGAGGAAGCAGCTGCAAACTCACATTTTTTTTTTGTTTGGCAATGTATTCTCTCCCTGGGGGCTGCAGCACCATTTGATTAGGATGGAAGGAAGGAGACCTATCGAAAAAGTGTATTATTCCCAGCAGAGCAGTGCTAATCTGCTCTCTGTGCTCGGTCTTAGCAAGGTGCTGAATGAAAACATCAAGGGAAAACAGGAGGAGAGAGGAGTTGCTCAGCTGGGCTGTTGCCCCCTGCTCTCACCTCAACCTTGTCTGCAGCTCAGAGAGTGAAACAACAAATGCTTGCTCTTGTTTTGAGGTATACTTGCAAATCTGAGGCTTTTTTGTCACACGAAAAATCTGGTAACACCCAAACCCCTTATTTTTCTACTTACCTGCACCTGCCTGCTTTGTATGTGTTTGTCTGGCATAGGGCAGCCCAATCTCCAGGGAATCATCCTTTCCAGATTATAATTTGCTTGGGTACCGTGTTCCTTGCCTGACAGTATCCACCTGGGAGATTATGCCAACAGTGGTGATGGAATAGATTTTGAGAAGTTCAGAATCTTTCTCCAAGTTTTACATTTTATTGCAGTCGTGAAGGTCACCTTTGCTTTGAGGATCAGGGATATTAGGTTACTGCCTCCTCTGAACATGGAAATGCTCAAGTTCTCCATTAATATGGTTCTTAATCCTTTTACTGCCCGAGTGGTGTGGCCCATCGAGTGTGGTTGGTGTCAATAGTGGCACCTTGCGCTTGGAGATTACCTTCAGTGTAATATTTTTGGATGGTTTTACAGAGGGGATATTATATTTCCCATTTTCCCTCCCTCTCTAGTGTAGCTTCTAGAATTTTGTACTTTGCCTGGGTGTCTTGGCAGTTGTTAGACAGAGTGGGGACAAAAGCTGAGTCTCTGCTGCAGTAGTAGTCAGTTTATCTTAAGGTAGGACCAGTGACTTGTCAGCAATAAAGATGTGCTCAGTTTTGGCTTGAAATCCTTTGTCCTGCTCTCAGTTATTCTCCAGGCACTACTGTGTTTGCACCCCTTTCTTATGGCATAACCAGTGAGAATTTGGGGTGTTTTCATTATAATAAGTTTACTGTCAAGAACTCTTGACATTACTAAGTGACCATGTCTGAAAACAGAAGAAGAGAGATTGGTCTGTCCTTGAGACTGAAGAGCAAGAGAAACGTTTGGTTATTATCTCTTTGTCCAGTAAATCTTGATAGCATGTTGACAGGAGCCCATATCTGGCAGATGTTTTCCCTGTATCTTCAGTAATTATAACTATGACTTCAGCAATTTTTCAATTTGCAGTATCTTTTTTTTATTTAGCACCCAAGAGCTTTATTTATCCTTCGCTTTGGAAACCGGCTGATTTTTGGCTCTCACTTGGGGGCGGCATTTCCCTGCTGCACATCACATCCAGTACAAAACTGGTTCTCAAAGAAGCAGCAGCTCTTGGGTTTTTTGATGAAAAACACCCTTTGCTGCCGTGCCTTCAGGTCCTTGAGCACTGCGGTTTGCTGTGACATCCGGGAGCGCGAGTCCCTGGAGATGTGAGCACATCTTGCTTACAGGCATTCTGGTTTCCTGGCTTTCATGTCCTTGCTTGGGGTAAGATTAAGGACTAAATTACATGGAAAACCACATAAGCAGTGGCCTGAGACCCATGCTTCTCATTGAGCTGTAGCCTATCCATATGATTTAAATGATGTCAGTAAGTAATGGTCCCTGTTGTGCCTCTCGCAGCCTTTCTGCAAGGCAGAGTCGATGTCACTGCGCTGCATAGACATTTATGAAACGCATTCCAAAGTTGGTGGGGAATTTCCTCCTTCACTTTGCATCAAACTGAGTCCCTGACACCTTCAGCCTGGAGAAGAGGAGGCTGAGGGGAGACCTCATTGTGGTCTGTGGCTTCCTGACGAGGGGGAGCGAAGGGACAGGTGCCAATCTCCTCTCTTTGGTGACCAGGGATAAAACCCGAGGGAATGGGGTGACGCTGCGCCAAGGGAGGTTTAGGTTGGATGTCAGGAAGAGGTTCTTTACTGAGAGAGGGTGGTTGGGCACTGGAACAAGCTCCCCAGGGAAGTGGTCCCAGCACCCAGCTGGACTGAGATCAAGAAGCATCTGGACGATGCGCTCAGCCCCCTGCTCTGAGTGGGCTGGTCCTGTGTGGAACCAGGAGTTGCAATTGATGGTCCTTATGGGTCCTTTCCAACTCAGGAGATTCTGGGATTCAGTCCAACTCCTTTAAGGAAACATGGTGGGTTTGATGCTTTTGAGATACAACCAGGCTTTATTTGTAGCTGTTATTTCACACTTTATAAAGACTGCATGTTTGATTTTTTATAACCAGAACTTTCCTGAGGACAGCAGGATCGAATCTGTAAAGCAGCAAGGAAATTATTTAGCGATGTCTGATACTAAACTGTTCTACTGATTATGATCTCAACTGATGCAATTTTGCAAAAAGACCAGCATTTTCATCTATAAAGCATGAAAATACTTTAAATTAGAAATGACCATTTAACCCAGTGTAATTTTGTAGTGCACTTCAGAGATGCTAAAACAATACTGCACAGCTCCCAGTCTGCGTTAATGGTGTGCTAATGGATTGAAGGCGGAAGGTATCGGCTCGCACACTAGCAATGGATATATAACTTTAAAGGATAAACAGGCAAATGCATGCATTAACTGTTGGAAGTTGAATCCCACGGGTGAGATTTCAGATTGAACACTAATGAAAATTTCATTTCAGCTCTCACAATATTTTAATATGCAGGATCACAGTATGCAAATAAACCGAAGTCTAACTGCAAGCGGCTGAGTTACTTCTGTCTCGCTCTCCGCCACCCCCATAAGAAAGCTGTCGGTGGCTTTTGCGAAATCAGAGTTTTCCTCCTGTTCTCACTACAAGCCAGAATCTCATAAAAATATCCTTGTGAGAGAATTAGGGATTACAGCCTTCCCTGCAAAGTAGGGGGTATTCACGATGCTCATGATATTCCTGCATTGTCCCGTGTAACTCCTCAGCGTGGCGCAGAGCTGTATGGATTTAAATTAGGGATTGAATTGTAAGTTTCCTCTCCTGAGGGTGCAGCCATGTTTTGGGGTTTCCTTCTGTATTGCAGCTGCAGCTTTGATGCACTGTCTCTTCCTCATATCTCCTGAAGCTGATGGAAAGAGGTGATGTTGTGCTTCTGGTTTTTTCCCCTCTTCGGCAGCTTATGGCATGCAGATAAGATACGGTGCTGTAGGTCACTTCACACTTCAGCCACAGGTAAAGGCCATCTAGTTTGAGCTGAGGAGCTCTGTCCTTACATCTTTCATGATTAGACAAATAAATTACTGGCAAATGACCAGGGAACAGCCAGCACAAAGAAACGTAAATGATTTGGCGTGTTAGAACATATCAGATCGCACATTTCTCTGATTGGAAACCAATATATCCTTGTAAGTTTAAATTGCATCTTAACTTTCTCAGAGAGGAGAGAATTTATCTTAGAAGTTAATTAATTTGAAATAGCTGTTAATTAACCTTATACCTGAATCTGCCAATCATCGTGCTTGACTTGAGTTTGCATACAACTGGTGCATGTGAAGCAGTGCTGAGGTGTCCTGGACTTCGGCGGGCAGTAAACCCACCATCACTGCTCTGCCTGGCTGAGCCTCCTCCTCTCCCTGTCCCCGTGCCGTGGCACTGCCCTTCCAACAAGTGCCCTTCCCTCCTAGGCACCCACAGCCAGGGTTTGGGGCTGGGAAAGCACAACTCCAGAATAGGCAGCTGTCTGTGCTGCCAGGTATTCCACCCTGATGAGAAAGAACAAAAATGCCTTTTTTTAATTTGAGGTAGAGAATGTGCTGCTTGTGTCTCTCCCTCATAAAATACCTACATTGTATTAGCGTGACTGTTAAGATAATCATGTTTTTTTGATGAAAGCATGAGACTAAAATGATGTTTCCAAATGAAGGTTGTTTTGATTTATTCCCAGTATGCAGCACGCATAATTCTGCTTCCCAAACTCTTTGAAGCAAGCTTTAATTTTATGGCTTTGGCTGTTGCTACTCCTGCGCTGTGCTGTACCTACGAGCTGTTTAATGTGCAACATCGAGGAGTAAATTAATGCAGGTCCACAAAGAGAGCGCTTCGATTTGCTAATTGCTCGTAGAGCGGAGGGTATTGTTGTGGAGAGAAAGACTGTTCATTAGAGATTGAGTTGCTAATTTTTTCCTACAAGTGATTCGCACATTTGAGCTACTTGCTCTTTGGTCAGGCCAGTCAGCTCCTGCTCAGCCCCCAGAGGAGAGTGTGGGGCTGTGGATGTGATCAGTGCTAACACCTGCACTGTAACCACCAGATTGCTTTAGTCTCCTTCATTAAACCCTCCCTGACCAACCTCCTCCAGCAGGTATAGAAGACAAATTATTGATGCAGGGAAGCAAGCTAAACAATTCAGAGATGTCTCTTCAGGAGCTGAGTCGGTTCCTCTCCTTGGAAACCGTTCCTGTTCCTCTTTCAGCCCTGAGCTGCTGTATCCCGGCGAGGCTGGAGCACAGGTTATCTCTCCTCTCCTGCCGCTCTCTTTTGAGGATGACAGTAGCACTGACAGTAGATTAGACAGTGTTGTCATGTAAGATGAATGTTTTGAATTGACAAACCCCCCTTTTTTTTGTTTTGTTTGAGGCTTAAAGTAATTGAGTGAATCCTTGAGATTTTTGATTTTTTTTTTCCTGCTTTGCTACTTGATTTACCTGGTTGTGCTGCCTTCAGCAGGCAAATTGGACTTTACAGGTATTTGTGTATCTGATTGTTAATATCTGTTTGCTTATCAGGCTTCTTAATGTTTGAGCTCAGTGATCTGTGGGAATTGAACATGTGTATTAAGTAATGAGAAGTTCCTTGGAGCTTTAAGTTAACTTCTAGGCACAGTCTGAATATTCAGCATGCAAGTCTTTCCTACTGAGAGATCCCTCACATACACAGGTGAATGTCTTCAGTTGAAAAGCCCATAAACCAGGCTTGAACTACATCTCGGTAGGACGTTGCTTTTTCCAGTGCAAGACTCTGGGATGACACTGGTGAGCAGATAAATCCCCATTTCCTGCTGGCACAGGACTTGGGGACTCCTGTGCACCATCTCCAGTTATTCCTGAAAAGGTGAATTCCAAGAAACAACATAATGCTGTTTCTTCCAGGTCTTCCCTGTCAAATCCCCACAGCAGGGCTGGGTACAGGGGCTCAGCACGTTGTTGGCGGGTACAGCTTCAGGTCCCTCCGCAGCTCCTTCCTTGGGGCTGTGGTGGCTGGCAGCTCCTCCAAATCATTGATGAAGTGAGATGTGGGGATAGTTCAGGGCCTGATTTCTTCTTCATAATTAAAAATGTGTGCATCTGTCATGCTGTTGGTGATTAGGTTGTATTTTCTTGTGGCCTAGAAGGAATATGGCAGTGAATCACTTTGCAAGCAGCTGTCCTCCAACAGCTGAGCTAGGTTCAATATTTGATTTAAGCTAATAAAAAGTCTGGGGTAGGGCTAATGTTTACAAACTGGATGTGATAAAGCATTCAGATTATCTGTTTCACAGCAAGGCGAGAGCAGGCACAGGAGACCCCACCAAAGGTCTGGGCTTTGCCTTGTTCTTCTGTGCTTGCCTGAGCCAGGAGCCAGCGGTGGAGGGTCCCTGCCCTGGTCTGCCAGTGCATCAGACAGCATCAGCTGTGCTGGCAAAGCCTCCTTGTTTCCAGCTGTATCATTGTGATGGCTCTGGATGCATTAAATATGTCCCTTTTGCTCTTCTGTGAGAGTTGAAGTCAAACCATACGTTTAAAAATCTTTTAATCTTCATAAATCATTTCTTCCAGCAATCTAGTAAGTTTAACTGCTGTTCTCTGAATTCCCACTAGTTAGCTACTCTTTCCCTTTGAGATGAGCTGCCTAGAAATAAATGCAATGAAGAAAACCTACTTTGTGATTAAATTCTTATCTGATTGCTTCTCCAAATCATATTGATCTGCTGTTATCATGCTGCTGTTGTGGACTTGCCATTCAGGTTTGCCTCTAGGTCTCCACTGACATAGTGGCTTGAGAGGTTTGTATTTGGTTATTTTCCCCAAGCCATATCATATATAAGATAAATTATGGAATATTTCCTGCTTATTTTTCTGATTTCTCAATCCCTTCGTATTATTTCTCTCCTGTCTAAAGGTTTTTGCAGCCTCTTCCTGAAGTAAAATCAGCCAGGGTCTTTTCTATCCCATTTTTTTTCTGAAATGCTTTTATATCCATATAGTTAAACAGTTTCCTAGAGTACCATTGTGTTGATATTATGAAGAAAAAAATACTGCCACTGTGAAGGTGATGACCAAAGCTTAGCACAGATTGCTCAGGTAGGTTTTGGAGTTTGCCTCCTCCTTGGAGGTGCTCAGAACTGAGCTGGCCAAGAGCCCTGAGCATCCTGATGTAGCTGACCCTGCTCTGCACAGGGAATTGAACTGGCCTCTTCCAGTCAGAATTACTTCATGATGCCACAGAACTCCATACAGGCTGAACAGAGTCATGGCCCTCAAATTCAGGAGTGAGAGCCACTGTAAGCAAATAGGTAATTCTTAAAAGCTCATTACATCTAGTTTAGAAGGTGGCCTAAAGGTCATATAGATAAGGCTAAGAAATACAGAGCCAGTTGGGATGGGGGGTCAGATAAAAGCTATTCAGCTGTTTTGCCAAGGCTGGGCTGGCATCTCTCACAAATAATGTCTCTGAGGGGATGTTTTCTAATTCTTCTCCATGCAACTCTCTTCTGGCTCCAGCCTGCTGGTTTAATTCTACCTGATTCAATAGTAGAGGGGGAAAACAGTGTTTCCCAGGTGCTTGCACATTTATAGTTTCCCGACGTTTCAGCATCAAACTTGGTGATAAATTATTTTTCCCTTCTTGCTTGTACACACACTCTGTGTTTGGTTGGGACTGGCATCTCCTGTGGTGTTTAATGAGTGTGTTTCATACCCTGGTGCCAGGTCCCAGGCTTGTATTAAACCCCTTTTCACCTTACTCGAGTGTCTGTTCCTTAAATAACGTCACATCCTTCGGTGTCCGCTGAGCTCGGGGGACGGGGAGGTCTTGAACCACTTGGTTGGGTGGTTGTAAAATTGAACTTGTGCTGTGCTGAACCCTGAGACTGTAATTTTTATGTTTGCTGGTGTTTCAGTGCAGTTGGCTTTCAAAGCCTAATGCTTTCCTTTTCATTGCAACAAACATCTTGCTGTTTGTCTGTGGTTTGGATGTAGTACTCAAAAGACTCATTTCGCGTGTGACGAGAGATTGTTAGGAGGACTCTGGAGGTTTTTAATGAATATCTGCTTGAAATTGCATGAATTAGTTTGTAGCAAAGTTTTTTTCTTGGGTTTTATTTATTTTTTTTTAGCTCTTGTCTTGTTTATTTACCTTGTGTAAATTAGCATCTCTGCTTCTCTACCATCAGTGCTGACTATTTTTGGGTTTTCTGCTAACCAGAGAAAGGCTGATTGCTGGCCAGCAGGCTGTTGTGAAAGGAAAGATGTGGGAAGTAATAGCACTCAAGTACTCTGTGTGGCTTCTCTTAATCATCTTCAAAATAGCCTTTTTGTTTAAAATATTTTTTCATAAACAAAAGACTGAAAGATCCAGGGTGTTGTATGATATTAGATGATCTTCTCAGGTCCCTTCCAACCCTTAATGTTCTGTGATTCTGTGAGTCAAGTTCCTATTTCTCCCCAAATTATACAGGGAAAACATGAGATACTTCTGCTCAGCTTTGAGATTATTTAAATTTCCATCTTTCTCAAAAAAGCAAAAAAAAACCCTTCTGTTGGGATCTTTTCTCACAGGAATTTGGTTGGGTTGTGTCACAGAGAAGATTTTCTCGGTATTTTACAAGAGCTACAGAGCAAGACTCTTCTCTCTAAAGTTAAGCTTGTCAAAATTAGTTGGGCTTTAGACCTTTCTTTCTGCAACTTCCCAAGAAATGGGGAGAGTCTTCTCTGAACCATAGGATTGAAATTTGGGGTGGTTAATCCAGTGAAAGTCCTCTCTGCAGTGAACCTGTTTGTTCTGGCATAGGTGGGACGGGGCATCTCATGGAATGGGATGCTGGGAGGGCAGGACAAGACCCAAGGCTTGAATTCCCTTTCAGAGCTGTGAAAGTCATGGTGCTCGTTGTGGCTTTACTGGTCAGAGTGGGAAGGAGGACAGAGGAGTGTGCAGTCTTACTCAACTTTCAAAAATC
This sequence comes from Heliornis fulica, assembly GCA_013399135.1. Lineage (NCBI taxonomy): Eukaryota > Metazoa > Chordata > Aves > Gruiformes > Heliornithidae > Heliornis > Heliornis fulica. The sequence continues at coordinate 92,625 of VXBZ01012713.1, read as the reverse complement.
CATCAGAGAGTTAATTTTCTTCTTTTTTTCCTTTTTCTTTTTTGTCTTGAAGGCTCAGCTGTCTCAAGTCCTGGAAGAAGTGGGAAATCATAAACAGAGAGCAGAGATGGTAAGTGCTCAATCTTTCTTTTAAATTGTTTCACAGAGCAGTAACGTAGGCAAAGTTCAGTTCATTCAAGCAGTGGCTCAGTTCCAAATAACCAGAAAGGAACAGTGTTGTAAAAGTTTGTGGCACTGTTGCTAGTCTTGGCATGCTGTCTCTGTGCTCACCTGGAACAAGTGTTAGATGAGATCTAGTGGTCTGTCTTCCTTTTTTTTTTTTAATTTGATTTCATTTTGGCTGCAGAAGGAGACATTTAGCTTCATACTGAATATGCTCTTTCCTTTGGGGGCCTTTGATTCAGGTTTTCTTCAGGTTCTTTACTGAGAGGGGTTTCAGGCACTGGAACAGGCTCCCCAGGGAAGTGGTCCCAGCACCCAGCTGGGCTGAGGTCTGGAAGCATCTGGATGATGCACTCAGTCCCCTGCTCTGACTGGGCTGGTCCTGTGTGGAACCAGGAGTTGGACTTGATGGTCCTTCTGGGGCCTTTCCAGCTCAGGAGATTCTGGGATTCTGTGAGTTAGTCTCGAGTGCACAAAGAACAAGTAGATGAGATGTAACAGAATTACCACAAATTACTTTTTCATAATATCTGTTAATTTTCTGCTGGTTTTGTCTGTTTTATTGGCTGTTCCCTTAAGGACCAAAGCCAACAGAGGCCATAAAACCAGGCAGTGGGGAGGTTTATGTGCAGTTTCATGACTATTGTACACAGTCCTTCATTTTCAGGAGTAAGTGAGGTGTTTCATGAACCAGCATTTTTGCTAAAGGGTGAGTTGTAGGATTTCTCCAACAACTTGTTGTCACAAGAAAACCCTGAGCAGTATCCAAAACATAGACACTCATTCAGTAGATGTGTTTTTTTCTGGATTAATTTTATTTATGTGAAGAAATGGGCATGTGTCACTGGCTCATAAGTAGCTCTAAAATCCAAATAATAAACTCACAGTGTTATGTTAGTCTTTTTAGACCACTGCTTAGCTCTTCTAGGGCAGAACTGGTGTGCCCCTGCTGTGCTATGAATAGGTTGCCATACATCTGCTAGTTTATTATTTTTTAAAGAAAAGCATGTGCTCCTTGCTGTTTCAACATCAGATTTTCCATAATGAGACTGTTAATTGATTCTGGTTCTGGGGTGGTCACTACATTGTGTGCAAACTTTTCTGTATGCTCAGCTGCTTTCTCTGGTGATGCAGGTCAGAAGGGGTATTTCCAAAGAAAACCAAATTAATCCTGTTTACCATCTGATCTCATTACATGCTGCCTTGTTATAGTTTTAAATTCTATACAATCAATTTTGTGTTGTGCTCACTGGATGTATTTGAAGATAACTTTGTAGTTATCTTATAAATGTTTTGATGTGGGTTTTTTTTTAATATTTCCAAGGGGTTTGGGGTTATTTTGGCTCATTAAGCCTGGGGTTTGAGTTATTTGTTTGCTTTCAAAAGTTTGTGGTATTACACAGGCTAGCAGAGAGCTGGGGGAACTGGCACTTCCAGCCTTAAAGCATTAATTGGTGGTGTGCATCTCCCAGCAGCAGAGGATGAGAAGCAGGCAGTGCTCAGAGCCTGTTCCCAGGGGTATGCAATGGAAAATGCAGGTCCTGTGATCTTCCCACAAAGCTTCCATCAGTCTCACGTGAACAGGCTGTGCTCTGTAGTGCTTTAGACAATGGATTGCAGATAGTGAGGGCTGGGATTTATCCAGCACTTTGAATTTTGCTCAGTAAATATTAGAAAAGTGCTTCCAACAGAGGAAGAGAGGAGACTGGTTTTCCTCTTCCTTCGGAGAAAGCTGACACTCTATCTCCCCTTTTCACTGGTGTTTCTCATCCATCCCCAGGTGAAATCTCCCTGTTAGGGAAAGAGTTGTCACTTCTTGTCTTCTGCTGTGCTGGGATAGCAGAGGTCTGTCCCCTTTGGACAGGGCTGTTCCATTAGCTCCGTGGTTACACAATCATCCCTGTTCTCCTTCCTGCCATCCAACAAAATGTTCTTTCCGTGGTTTTGGTTCCCTCCTCCTCCTTCTCCAGAGCAGCTTCTCACCTTGGTGGCCTTACTTCCAGACTCCTTTGAAGTTGACACTTGAGGAATTGTTTGCCTGATTTGGATTCCTGGCATCTCACCTTCCTTTTCATCCCCCTCTCCCTTCTCCACCCACGATCTGCTGCTCGTTAGTTTGATGTTAAGCCTCGGTGGCTGGGGGGATGTGGAAGGACTCGTCCTGCCCTGGGTGCTGACAGATGTGGATATTGCTTTTCATCAGCCACTCTGCAAACAGGTTTATGGCCCTAAGTGAAACGGAATAAACACCTGTCAGGTGCTATCATACAGTCTGCTGGGTCTTTGGGCTGCTTCTGGGATAAACCTCTGGGGAGGTGACATCTCTACTGCCACCCTGAAGAGCGCTAATGGCTTTGCCATCCTCCCCAGAGCACTGGAAATGAAGCAGAGAGCTCTGGGGGCAGTGAACTAGCTGATTGGATCTCAGTGATGAATTTGATGGGGTTTCTTGTATGCAGTGGGGTGTATCTTAGATGCCCTGGCAGAGAATTCACTCTTTACACAGCAATATTTTAAAGTAAAATACTTGTAGGATAAATCTGTGAGGATCACGGTCTCAATAAAGGAATACCTGCATGCTCTGTGTCCTTGGGAGGAGAGGAACCTTGTGCAGGAGGTTGTGTGAGACAACAGGTGGTGCTTGAGATGGGGACACTGTGGGTCCAGGGCACAGGGTCTTGCTGGAGGGCAGAGGGATGGACTTGCTGCCCTACCTGCCGCTGAGCACCGCGGCGCACGCGTTCGTTGCTCGGCAGCTAAAGTGAGTTTACTACCAGAAGAACAAAAAAAAAAAGGAGAAATTTAAACATCTTCAGCTAATTGCAGTTGACAAGACAAAAGCAGTTTGACTTTCCAGTATTAATTAGCAAACCCATACTAATTAGCTTGTATAAGCACAATTCATGCTTCTTTCCCTAAATGCAATTAATATTGCAACTGAAGACGTCTCTGGGCTGTGCCGCTGTATCATTAACATACTTTGCCCTAATTAGACACGGCCAGTAGTGGCTGGAGAAATGAGTTTGTGATTACAACCATAAAAAATCCTCTAATATTTTATATCCTTCAGGGAACTTGAACCTTGAATTTATTTTCTGATTTAAGAAAAATTACCCTTATCATTGTGCTGTGTAATTATAACAATGGGACTTTGATTTTTTTTTTTTCCTCTCCCTCTAACCCATCAGTTATTTATTTTCCTTTATTCCTGGTTTGTGTTCCTGTTGCAAGGGACCAGTGCCTGCCAGTTCTTCTGAGAGGTGGCACGTAACAGAGTCACCGGTGTGACGGCGCTCCGATGGCTTCGTTGTCCCACGGCTCTGTGGGGTTTATGTCTGGTTTATTTGTTGAATGAATGCTTTTTACCCCGAGTCTTCTCCTTTCGTGCCTAAGCACACTTCCTTAACTGCAGTTTTTGTGTCTGTGTCTACAGTATTTGACAATTTTATCAGTGCTGGAAGCTTTCTTTATCGAGGCTGGTGCTCCGATGTCTTTATCTGCGGGATGTGCTGGGATGCTCCGAGAGTTCACACGTACGGCTGCCTGGTCTGTGCTCCCCAGGTCTTACAGTCTGGTAGTTCAGTGCTCTGCTGGCAGGGACCTGAGAGTAGTTGTGCTCATTCCAAAGTACTATTTGAGGACTATTTGAGGAAAATGCTTTCTTCTTTACTATATTATTTTTATTTTTTCTCCCCAAGGAAGAGGAGCAGAAGAGAAGTTAGTTTTTCTGATTTTCATTTGCTTTTTTCATAGAATCATAGAATCATAGAATGTTTAGGGTTAGAAGCAACTCCCAGAGGTCATCCAGTCCAACCCCCCTGCAAGAAGCAGGGACATCCCCAACTAGATCAGCTTGCTCAGGGCCTCATCCAACCTGGCCTTGAACGTCTCCAGGGATCCTGGGGCATCCACCACCTCCCTGGGCAACCTGTTCCAGTGCTCCACCACTCTCACAGTAAAGAATTTTTTCCTAATATCCAATATAAATCTCCCTCCCTGTATTTTGAAACCATCACCCCTTGTCCTGTCACAACAGGCCCTACTGAACAGCCTCTCCCCATCTTTCTTGTAGGCCCCCTTGAGGTCCTGGCAGAGCGCTAGAAGGTCTCCCCGGAGCCTCCTCTTCTCCAGGCTGAACAGCCCCAACTCTCTCAGCCTGTCCTCGTAGGAAAGGTGCTCCAGCCCCTTTATCATCTTTGTGGCCTTCTCTGGACCCTCTCCAACTGGTCCATGTCCTTCTTATGTTGGGGGTTTCATCACCCTTTATAGACAATTTCTTGTTTGGCTCAAGCTTGTCATCTAGGCAGCGGCTGTGATCCCTGATCTTACACTTTCCTTCAGTCTGGTTCTGTAGCAGGGGCCATTCATGTCAGGATTTTTTTTCTTTTCCCCTGCATCATTAATCCCTGAGGAAAGTCAGCTTGGTATTAAAAACATATCACCTGTATTTTCACTGCCCCGAGGTGCTCTGGATATCTCTTGGCTTTCATCTTCAAAAGACAGCTTGGCCCATGTGGGCTCTGAAATCTATAGACTGCTCATTGGAACAAATTATATTTCACCCTCCAGCAGATTAAAAAGGATGGATATAAGAATTGTGAGAATTGCTTAACGGGGTGGGAGGTAAAGAAGATTTGAAGTCCAGGAATGTAGCCATCACAAAATGAATGGCATAAATGGAGTGTCCTTACAGAACAAATAAAGACACTTTAAAATGAAACTAATGAATATCCCTTGCCTTGAGTAAAATTGTTTCTTAACCCTCTGCAAAGAACAGGAGACCTTTATTTAAGGGCGTCGGGTCAGGAATAAGTAAGGAGCTGAATCATGTGTTCAGGCTGATGATACCATAATGTTTAGGATTAGCTTAAATGTCAGTGGTTAGCTGTGCTGATGGTTATCAGGAGAAGTAATGAAGACAGAAAGGAAGATACAGGACAGAGATCACCTCGGAGAGCACCGCATGATGTGGTTGGGAACTAGCTGTTAACTGGGAAGCAACTGGGAAACCATCACCGTTTGGGAAAATCGAAATAGACATCAGGACTGAACAGCAAGAGACCCACACAGGACCTAACCCATTTCCATCAGTGCTGAAGGGCTTCACTTTCTCGTGCTTACATCAGAGCTCCTGAGTTTTAAGAACTGTAACTCTTGATACTTAAGAGAAATACCTGTCAGGGATAGAAGTTCTGGTGCGTTTCGCTTTACAGGTGGTCACAGCGATAATACGTGGGCCTTGTTGTAGAAAACCCTGTCCCACATTACTCACCATTATAGCTTGTTTAATTATTGTGCAAGAGTTATAAACATAAAGCACATGAGGACACAAGAATAGCAGTGGTGTCCCTTAGTGGAAATGTAAATTCTCTATTATCTGCAATGGGGTGGCAGTTAAATGTGGGATTACAGTGCTGAACCATGGGAGTTGTGATTAAAAATGAAGCTTTGCTGGAGCATATTTAGAACCAACAGGCTGGGAGGGAAAAGGAGGTGACCGAGAGGAGTGGGAAGTTTCCATCTATCAAAAGTGCATGTCATCAGTTCTGAAGTGATTTATTTAGCAAGGCAGCAGCAGATCTTCTTACCTTGTGACAGACTTTGTCCTGATGCCCTCCGTGACACCGGCAAACCAAGAGTGATGGGCCATGCAGCACTCCACAGAACAGCAGCATGGACACAGCAATAGCTTTAGGAAGGCAATTCCAGGGAAATACCCAGTTTTCAAATCAGAATGAAAAACATCCATCTGGTTACAAAGAAACAGCAATAAAAGCTGATCCAGAATGAAGTGATATACTAACAGGAGACTGGAAGAGAACTGTGAGATCATAAAGTCCCATCCTTTGGTGACTGAGGCAGTTGCAGCATATACCTTAGTTCACAAATTTATCAGGTTTGTCTTGGAGCTGCTTAGGCTGTTTGACTCATTACTGTTGTCGAAAGATGGCTCTGATAGCTGAAATCTTCCTAAATCCAGCAGAAAACGTATGTGCCGTTAATATCCATTTTTCCCTTGTGCTAATGTTCTCCTTAAACTACAGTGACTGTTCTTCCTCCCTCATATTTATACTGTGATATATTTATAGAGAACAATTGTTCTCTCCCAGTGCTTCATTTGTCTAGGTTAAACAAATCAAGCTCTTTCAGTCTTGTCTGAAAACAGACTTGTCTCCTCATGAACCCGCAGCTTTCTTTACATCTCTTGCCCTTTTTCTGTGTCTCCTTTGAAGACCAGGGCGGTCACATCATTCCAGTCACTGTTCCAGCAGCACTTTTGAACAGAAGAATCTCTGCCAGAGCTCCTGGTATAGGCAGGTACCTCTGTCTGGGAGGTGGCCCAGCTCTTCTATTGTAGAATCCTGCTACCCACTTCCACGTGGCACCGATGTCCACCCCGTGATCGATTCATCCAGCTCTTTGTCCTCCTCTCTAGCTTCTGACTGGGTCAGACTCAGTTTGTCACAGAGGTTCTGGCTGTTGTGGAACTTCTGCTATTACACTTCAGTTCTGCTGCTGCTCCTTCAGCTTCCAGCTAGCTGCCTCTGATCTCTTTATGCTCCTCTACGATACCGCCTCCCTGCCTTGGGCTATCAGTAAGTGTGTGTGTACATTTAGGTTTTTTGACCCAAGACCTTCAGAGAATTTTGGTTGGTTTAATATGTTTTCATGATCAATGTCTGGGATGTGTTTTTCTCTTATCAAGTAGCTTTATTTCCGCTGTTTTGGTTTGTTTGTTTGTATGTACTTCACAGTTTCTGCACTGTTTGTTGTTTTATCATGTTATCCTGTTAATTTTCACATATGATGATTTGGAACAAGGAGGGTGAGTGTGCAGGACTTATCAACCCCCTGTTTCAACTTTTCTCCCTGTGTTTTTACTGTAGATCTTGGGGTTTCCAGGTAGAGCAATCCCTGGAACAGAGGGATGGGAGTGCTCAGAGCCACTTTTCTCCTTCTCCTAGCTCAGAGCTCTTTCAGTGCTTGTTGTAAACAACTCCAGTAAAATTAGCCCTTGCTCTTCCCCACGGTGTAGGAATATAGTGAGCTCTGAGGAGCAGAGACAGGGGTTTTATTTTCCCTCTGCCTTAGCACAGGGAATGATGAACGGGCTGGCTGGCTGTGGTGCGTCTGCTACGCTCTCCCTGTTGGAAAATACACATTCAATACCCAAAACTGTGGCAACATCAGAAGCATCAATTGCTTGGGACTGCAGGCAGAATAGAGTGTGGTGGAAGCTTTGGGATCTTGGTCAGTGAGTGCTGACAAACTGCCTGTAGATAGGAGAGGTGATCAGTACGTTACATTTCTGCATGCTGATATCTCAATGCTCTTTTAATTAGGTTAGAAGGAGAGACTTAGTGAGTCAGTTCCTGTGGTTTATCTCTGTTTTAAAAATCTAGCCAGGCACATGGGATCAAATAGTACATTGCCTTCAAATTAAAAGGAAATAAACGGTCTGTTTAAAAGTCCCATTACACAAATGAACCTGCTGCTGGATCCATTAACGTGAAAGTTTTATGGAACGCTGCAGCACCACTTGGTTGCAGCAGGACTGTTTTCATTTTCTCATTGAGGGTAGTAACAGCTGACATAGGGTTAGGACTTCCACAAAGAAGGAATGTAGCTGCCAGAAGTGTAGAGCTGCCTTGTGCCTGCTCCTCCCTCTGGACAGGTACTGATGGATTGTGAGGAAAATAGCCTGACCTGAAACAGAGCAGCAGTTCAAGCTCAGGTGGGATGTGCCTGGACAATGATCTTATTCTCAGCCCATCTTTTGGAGAGGCCTCTGTGCTACAGATGTACCTGGAAAACCCAAGTGGGACTGACAAAAGCCATGGGTAGCTTTTTGGTAGACATGATGATAGTATGTGCTCTGCTTTTCAACTCAAAACTAGGCTGAGAGTTGATACTTAAAGGCTGTCACTTTTGAGTTGTGGGATTGTAAGATTGGAACAAGGACTCAGGAAGAAGGTCAGGTTTTTTTCCCTCTAGTTGAACAGAGGAGAAGGGTGGATGGTTTTCCTGCACAGAGGACACTGCAGTGCTGTGATTTGAGCAGTGCTGTTGTCAGTGTTGCTGTTGTCACTGTAAAATCTGGGTTATACTGAGTTACTCAGTAAAATAAAGTGAATGGGACAGGGATATTATCAGAGGCCTTATTATAGTAGCCACAGCCTTGAGGTACAAAAAGCATAATTAATATGGACTGTGCTACATTCACCCTCATGGTCTGTAAGTCTATGGGCTACCTCAGCCGTGCATGGTTCAACTTAGTTGAACTAAAACTTCCTGGAGGGTGCAGAGGCTCTCTGCTTTGTTCAGCATTTTGAGAGATAGGGAGAGAATCCCAGATGTACCTCCAGGGTTCAGTAATTTCTGCTCCTTTTTTTTCTGCCTTGCCTAAAATGCAGGTTGGACAACCTACAGAAGGACATGTGTATCCAGTACATGTCCTGAGAGGGGAGGGCTTGGTCTATCGATTGGTCATGTTCACATGGTACAAAGTAGTCATTAATCTGCAATTTACTTGTAGCAAGGATGGGAGAGTGGTTTCTTCCTTCTTTCACAGTCCTGGGAAGCTGTACCAGCATCAGAAGAGGACCATCATGAGAGACCAGATCTGAGAAGTGCAGTTCTGTAGGCAGTTTATCCTGACCGTGAGGGAGAATGAGAAGATCTCTGGCTATGGGATTGTGGGGAGCACTGAGGGCACATTCAGTGCCTGTGCCTGCAGATCAAAGGTTGCTGAGTGCTTTCATTCTTGCCCAGGGCTGGCTTTGTGTGTACAAAAAGGGATATGAAGGCTTAAAACCCATGAAGTTTCAAGACTGCCTTAGTCGTTGCACTGACAGCCTAATCAGCTTGCTACATTGTTTGTTTTGCTTTCAATCTTTTTGTGTCTCAGTGCCCTTAGAAGAGCTTTTCCCAGTGTTTTTTTTGCCTTTGGCCATTGGATGCTGGTGTAGGTAGTTGTGATGGCAGGTGGTGGTCTCTCCAGGGCAGCAGAGTCCTCTAGCAGGAGCTGTAAAACCTAATTTATCCGCCGAGACAAGAAGATCATAGAGCAGAATTTTTCCTCTGACCTCTTGGTAAATAATGAATGGCAGTGCCCTGCCTCTTTGGAATCACTTAATTGAGGCTGACAACCCTTTGTTGTATTACAGGATCTAGCTTGTCAGGAGAATTTTAACTTATTTATGAATATTTCATTAACCTCTAAAGGCTGGCTGTATAAAACCGAGCTCCTGCCAGGCCCTGTCCTGTTGATGCCGTATTGAGTGCTAATGTCACCGCCGCACATCTATTACACCTTCTCTCCCCTCCGAGCTGGACCTCAGAGCTTATTGTTGGTGGCAGCAGGAACATGTTCACCAAAGGTTAAAATGCCAGGTTTCTGCTTTGGCACCAGAACCAAACATACTGTACAGGAGAGGGAATTGCTTTTTGCTTTTTTGTTCTGTGATTGCTTGCTGGCAACTGAAGGGGACCGCAGGCATAATCCCGAGGGGCTGAAATGGGCCGAGCGATCTTGGCAGGGCCCTGTGACCTTTGCTTTTTGGCACGAGGAAAGAGATTTCCCATTTCTTATGCATTAAAAGCCCACTGCTTGTTGTTGCAGGAGGGCCTTGTCTTGGGTCATTTAGCAAGAAAACCTTAAATTTGCCCTTCTCAGCCTGTTTCTTTTACAGGGAAGGGTTTGGGAACAGGATTCTTTTGAGCAGCTGCTGCTTCCTTGAAGGCAGCTGGGAGGCTGTGTCGAGAGACCCACTGCTTTCCCATAGCTGCATCCCCTGCCCCATTCTCATGTTTTCCATTTTGGGGAGTTTAAAAAGCACCTTGAGCGTGAAGCCCCCGCTCACCCTCCCTCTCTGCTGAGACGTGCCAGAAAACAGTGCTCCTGGCTGCAGCAAGCTGCAAAATTGGGCTGGAGATGCAGCAGGAGGGAGAGAGCTCAAAGCATGTTGAAGTACAGGCAATGGGTTGTTCCTTGTGAGTTGGAGCAAGAGGATTAAGTTCAATTTTCAAGTCTGACACTCGGTGAAGGCTCCTCGCTCTCTTGCAGTAATAAGCAGAGATTGATTGCGCTGTATTTATGTGAGGAGATGAAGGGACCAAAAAGGGTGTTAGATTCCCCCTTCCTTTCCCCTTTGATCTTCCTAGGTGGTGGGTAAAACTTATAGATTCTTCTCTGACTGTTTATTAGGTGATGATTTCCCAACAAGAAAACTGATAGGGGAGGCGAGAGGTGGGATTACAAGCTACCATTCAACGAGAGCTGAATGCTCCAGAAACTCCTTGAGGGTGTATGTTCAGGAAACAAACCGTATCCAAACTTTGTAGGGAAGAGGCACAACACCTTTGCAGGCTTATTTATTTATCTATTTCTTTCTTCCCACGTGAATTACAACTGCTAGAAGACTTGTGTCTGGCCAGAGTGCCTCCTCCTGTGTGAGGGAAGAGACCTGCGTGATGCTCTTCTCGGGAGCTGACAACTCCGTTGCACCAGTTGCTGTTGCTGGGCTGGATGGGGTTGTGGCACATTCACTCTGACACCTTGAGAAGCTCCCTACAGAGACTGTTACTCAGTGTTGTATCGTTCTAACCAGGAGTAATGGGAAGGAGGTGTCAGCTGTTTAAGGCTAATTACTCCGGAGTTTCCTCCTCTCCGTGGACACCAGCTGCTTTGCCTTCCCTGATGGGAGGAGCTTTCGGTAGTAATTAAAGGCAACAGTCATCTACATGCTGGTGGAAGTGGTGGAGCGAGGCTGATAACAGCAGAGAGGCTCTGAGCTGGGTGAATGTGGAAATGAGGTGATCCTTCTTCAGAATGAGCTGTTCAAGCAACACGAGGGTTTTTTTGTAGCCGTTGCTTGGTGGTGGTGGTGGTGGGGAGGTCTCAGTGGCACCTGGGAGCATGAATTGGACAGAGCAAGGTGGAGAGGAAGAGATTCCTTGTCTGCTTCTTCCTCTGGACATGAGAATTGAAATTGGCAATTATACTTGAATAAACTTGTGGGTTTAAATTAATATCTCCAGGTCCCTTGCCCAGGATATTTGCTCCTCTTTACCTTGAACTTCCCAGGTTTGCTCACCGTGAGTTTTGAGCCTGCTGAAAGTTCCAGGACTGATTATTCCCAAACTGTCACATCTTTCACCCATCCCAGAGTCACAGAAAGAAAGAAATACAGCATGAAGTGGGTGTGAGCAAAGCTCAAGAAGAGAAAACTGTCAAAACCATCCAGCATCGGTCCCTGTGGGATGACTGGTGTTGCACACTGCTTGCTGTTGGTATGGAGTCCGTGCTGGGGAGCTAGGTGGTTGCCTTCAGACCTGCTGTAGCATCAGCAGAGCTTCTATCCTTCAAAGAGAGGAGGACAGGCTATTCCAGAGCTGGTGTAAGGGTTTGTGTACACCACTTGTAGGTAAAAGTACCCCAAGTGTTAACCCTGAATGGGTCAGCTGGAGCATCGAGGCTCTTGAGCACTACAGGGTCTTTCACCCCTGGTGAGATCCCAAGCCAAGGTCCTTTGTGTGGTGCTACAGAACCACTGCATTGGTACTGTCCCCTGTTCAACTAACAGCCCTGTTTTCTCTAGATTAAAAGGCAAGAGAGAAAATTAATATTTTCCTGATTTTTTTTCTCTGAAGTGTTCCAGAGTGGAATGTTTGAAATGTTTGTTCTGAATACAGTTTAAGCACTTCCCATTAGGCATCATTGCTTGTCACCTATAATCTGCTGTCCTGCAGGGCTCTGTGGCTCTGCTGGGGCAGGATGCTGAGAAGAGCAGGGGGTGAGTGGGGAGGGGCAGCATCCACCGGCTTTGGGGTGTGGGAAGGGACTTAAATGGGGTCAGGGAGCTGAGTCCTGTGGTGAGGGTGCATGGTAGGAGTTTGGGGCAGAAGGTGGGGTGTGAGCATCGTGTTGGGTGGGATGTGTAGTTGGAGACTGGGGGATTGGGAGGTGTGATGTGATGTTCTTCATGTGCTGGGCTTGTGGTTGGAGCTGCTCATACCTGAGCATGGTCATTTTGGGACACCCCCATGGTATTTGCCTTCTACCATCACATATGGAAACCGTAGGGTGACTGGTTGGACCTGGGTGTCTGTGGATTCGTCCTCTGCAGCTGCTGGCAGCAGAGCTGTGCTCCTTTGCATCAGAGCTGAGTTTGGCTCACTGAGCTCAACTGGAGTCTCACCAAGTTGTGCTTGTGCAGCACAATGTCGAGGGGAGGTGCTTGAAGAGAAGCCTGCAGATTGGGAATCAGAGGGGAGAGAGGTGAAAGCTCGTTAGGGCTCCCTTGGGGTAGATGAATTAGTTAATGACTATGCTGTGCTTTGAAAATGCAAATGCTGTGTCAGAGCTAAGTCTGATTATAATAATCAATCTTCCTTTTGAGAGGGTGCTGGAGATGGGGAGAGGGATGAGACGGGCTGAATTTTTAGATCGCGGATCTGAGTTTCTCCAGTGCCATTAAGGAAACCTGACGTCACCCAAGAGGTCAGCAGGACTGGGGACAGTCAAAGGGTGAATTGGAGAAGAATGATCCTCAAGAGCACCTTGACAGGTTGCAGATAATTTTGTCACTTTGTTCCTTACGATTGGAAAGGGAGGGGTTGGCGTCTGCTCCCGTGTGCAAGCTACCCCTGCTAATAACGACACAAACTGCCTCATAAGCAGGATCCTCCAGGGATGGGGGAGAGGAGGGTGGCTGCCACAGACGTCCAGCAGTGACAGCTCCTTCTCCCTTGGCACTTGATTCGTTTGTAGCAAGCGTTCCTAGTAATTACGCCTCTTAATTTAGGAGAGCGAGTGGGAGAAAGGAATATAAATTTGTGTATTAACTTTAGAGATTGGAAATAGGGCAAGCGAGCCTTCTCTCTGGGAGATTATATTTGGAAATGAAATAGAATGACATTCAGTATAAACTTGAAAAATTGCTCTCTTTTTACTGCAACAGGAGGAGAAAAGCCACAATCCAGAGTGTACTGGCGAGAAGCAGAAGTCAGCATATGTCCATTTCCCAGTTCATGTGGTTCTACAATAATATATATGCATGAGTACATTTTTAGGAAGCTGTTTGCTGGAAGGTTGCTTCTAGCCCTGTCTTCTCTGTGATAAAAGCACACCAAGTTTGCTACAGCTTGGGTAACCCAGAGAGACTGGCAACTCTGATCCAGACAGTCTGTCTTGAAAGGGGAAAAAAATACTTTTTTTTTTTCCTACAGCCAAGTGGGAAATAGGTAGTTCTAACCCAGCTTTTATTGAATATCTGATTTTCTTTGGCTTTATTGCTTTTGTTTCACGGGAGCATCAAGGATTAATTTTCCAAAGAAAATGCACCGACTAATCCTGGGCTGCTTAACCTGTGTCTGAATGGCAAGTCATATTTTTCTCTGCCAGAATGACCTTATTTCTTTGAAGAAGAGTGAAGTTCACTGAGAAATCTGGTGAGGCTTAGGTCTCCCCATGTGCACTTCTCTGAAGATGTTTCAGGATACCATCAGCCCTTCAGGATCCCAGCAGGCTTGGTGTGGGGAAGAGGTGATACTGTTTTGCAGAGCAGAATAATCAGTGCTCAGCATGGTGTCTTACTGACTCCTAGTATGACATCTGAATTGACCTCAGTGATAGACAAGAGGGACACAAAAGTATTGGAGAGTGTCTGGAGGAGGGTGACAAGGATGGTGAAGTCTTATGAGGAGAGGCTGAAGGCCCTGGGTTTGTTCAGCCTGGAGAAGAGGAAGCTGAGGGGAGACCTCATGGTGGTCTGTGGCTTCCTGACGAGGGGAAGTGAAGGGGCGNGTCCTGTGTGGAACCAGGAGTTGGACTCGATGGTCCTTCTGGGTCCTTTCCAGCTCAGGAGATTCTGGGGTTGTGATTCAATCACAGAATTGTAGGGGTTGGAAGGGACCTCAGGAGATCATTGAGTGTAACCCACAGATGTTCATGCTCTATGTTCACGTACATTTGACTTCTGTTCTGATGGCTGATTTGTAAGCTTGTAGTCAATGGGATGTCACCAAGCTTGCTGTGCTGCTCTGTGGGAAGAGAGGCAAACAAGATCCTTGGTCACTGCTTCCTCTGGAGAGGAACACGAGTACTGTCACCAGAATAACTGGTGCATCAAGATCCTGGGGAACCGCCGTTCGCCTGTTTTCAGACCTCAGCACATGGGTCACACTCAGAGTCCCTTGTCTCTGTCCTTGTCTATTCCAGTGTATGCTCTTCCCTTCCATGTCTGCTTGGTTTTCATCCATTTAAATATGTATGTATTTAAATAGCTTCTTGAATTGTGTTGAGACTTGTAGTCCAACACAGCCTCTCAATTCACCTTTCCACGCTGGCTTCACGCAATTCAGTTCCTATTTATCTTTGCCTTTTAAAATCAGCTCTTTTGCTGAGGAAGGCCTTTCAAAGGATGTTGCATCAGCCCATTGTTAAATAAACCTTTAGACATTTATAATGGATTCAGCATTTCCTGCTTTTTACAGTTCCAAGAATGCTGAATGACGTGCAGACACATTTCATCAGGATAAGATTGCTGTATCAGCCCCTCACTAAAATGCACTCATTATTCAGATAATAACTGTATGTCTCCAGCATGTGTTCTGTGAAATACGTGCACATGATGTGGGCGAATGAACCGGCCCCTTTTTTTCAACATGCAAATCCCAACTTCACTAAAGTGACTTGAAATACTTCAGATTTTGTGTCCTTTACTGCCCTAAAGGAGCCACCTGAGCAGGGATTTTTCTCATTCTTTTGGGCAGCACGTTAAAATGTTCAGGAGTTTGTAAATGTGGTTGGAGGGGGAGTGGTTGGACTTGGGAGTTGAAGTCCCATGGGGGTTGGAAGGTGTGGGCAGTGGTGGGCAGTGGGATGCTCTGGAGATGTTTGTCTCCCTGAACGCTGAAGCCTGCTGACATCAAGCAGGGAGGACCAGCAGGTCGGTGGCACTGCACAGGCTGAGGTTACTCATTTTGGAGGGGACAAATATGGGTCAGAAATGACAAATGCCAAAAACATGCCAAGAAAATCAGCTTCCTGAAGTAAAATTTTGTTTCTTCTAGCTGTCAGGAGATGAATTTATAATTTTATTTTTCTCCTGTCATCTCATATATCTTTAAATAATTCCTACAGAAGAGAGAACCAGCAAGGAACATATTTCTTCCGCTGGTGTGGGTGTTTGCTATGTCATTAACACTTGGGGGAGAACCACCATCTTGAAATCCTGTCCAGGCAGGCTTAAAAGTAAGACTGAAAGAAGAACGATATTTCATTTAATTAAACACTAGATGAAAATCCATCCATGTTCTTTCTTCCTCTTTTTTTCAGTTTGCAAATAATGGTGACAGCATTTATTTTGGGGAAAAAAAAGTATTGGCATTTCATTTTTTGTGGTACTTGGGTGTTTGTGGAAGTGGACATTGTGAAATTACTCTGTATACAGAATGTGTCCTGATCACATTCTGTTGGGAGTGATCAAGCTGAACTGAAATTTGTGTTTGTGAAGTTAAAAAAAAAATAGAAATGGCTCAGGATAAATGGCATCATTTTAGGTTGAGGGCAAGAGGCTGTGGTATTTTTGAAAGCATCTCATAGTCAAAATGTTAAGTACCTGTTCTTGTGTTTTATTTGCAAGTCGTGGACTCTGATGTTGCTCATTATTCTGCCTCTTCTACTGTCATAAAAACCTTGGATAACTTAAAAATATATTAAAATAGTAGCTTGGTTTCTTTCAAGTTGCTGATGTGCCCTGGACAGTGGGGGTATCTCTGGGAGTCTGGTCATGGCCAATATTAACCTCAAAGCTCCTGCAGAAGTTGTAGGTACCAAAGTTCTCCTCATGCAGGTCTCAGGCTAAGAGATGCAGTGCTGTGTTTCAGGACAGTGTCCTCTCTCTGCTCTCAATGCCAGTTAAAAGAGCCAGATCAACATAAAAGGGAGCTGAAGGATCTGAGCCTGACCCAGGTCATTTGGTACTGAGGAGGGAAATACAGCAACGAGCTGTAATTTGACTGGCCCTTTTCCCCTCTCTGCTGGGTAATGTCTTCTGCTAGTTTAATGTATTCAAAGCAATAAAAGTTAAACTCAGCCAGTTATATGAAATTATTGATAAAATTTGGAAGAGTTTAGAGAGGAATATTAAGTTAGCCCCAAAAAAACAGAAGGTGCCTGCTGAAAGTGGCATCTGGTGAGCAGGAGAGACAAGGGCTGGCAATTAATTGTGAGGGAAAGGGATGTGATGGGAATTAGGCAGAGCAAACAGCAAGAGGAGAGATTGGCTTCTACTTTCCTCATCCCTTCTTGAGGCCTTTTTTTGCCACCAGTACCGAGAGGGCAAGTGGGCAGGATGGGATGGGCTCTGCCATCGCAGTGAGTCACGGCGTGTCATGAGAGGCTTGGCCAGAGGGAATGGTCTTGGTAACCTCCTCACCTCTCACTGTGTAGTGCTGATAGTTATGTAGAGCATGGGTTTGTATTTCTCCTGTTACTGCCTTCCTGGTGCTTATTTTCCTCATTCAGTTCTGCAGCTCTTCCCTCATTTCTCTGCCTTCTCCTGACTGCATTGTGTGCAGAGCTGCTGTGAAGGCGCCGGGTAGGGGTGACGTCCGATGCAGCGCCGTGCTGGGGCACATGTCAGGTCTGACCAGAGGCTGGTGAGCTCCTGTTCTCTTTAGATTATCCAGCAGGCAAAACTGCAAGTAGACAGGAAGGTTTGATCCTTATTTTTTGATCTTTTTTTGCTGTTCTCATAATTCTTGTTTCGTGAGGACCTATTTGCCCGTCTTCAGAAAACAGATTTGGATCCCAGCAAAAAGCCACTCCATCCTATCTCAACTAACTCTCTTTGCCCAGGAAAAGACATAAATAACAGTTTTAACATCTTCTCTGAAGTTGGCAGGCAGGGATGTCTTCATCACCCAAACCCTAACAATTAAAGGAAACGAGCAGCATGTTTTGAACGAAATATTTGACACCTTAATTGTTTTACTTTCTTTTATCTGTAAACAATTTGTGAGGTTTCAATGACAATTATTTGCTGTGCCTTGGCCTGATCCTGGAACTCTGTAGCAGTGTTAATCCCAGCTCCAGGCAGCATGTCCAGATCAACACTAATGCTGGAGCCAGTTGTGTCTAGAGATATTGCTGTGCCCTTCTCTCCCTTCTCACCTCAGGCACATCAGATTTTCAGTTCAGGTAGTTTTGGTGCTTGAAAATTGGGAGAACCCAGAAATGACATAAAATGCCCTTAGAGTCCCTGTGCCCTTCCCTCCTCATTCTCCTTCAGCAGCTTATTCTTAGAAACCAGGCAGAACCTCATTACGCCGCTGCTGAGCGTGCCTGGCACTAATTTGTCACCACTGTACACCAGGCAAGACCTGCCCTGATGCTTTTCATGTGCATTCACTCTCCCATCTCCATTTCCCATTCCACACTCCAGTTTTCCCCCTCTCTATGCAGCCAACATGAGAGCCCCCAGATCAGCAGATTACTCCCTCACCCCCTCTGCTCCCCCCCTTCTCCCTCGAGAAGGCGGCTGTGATTTATCTCCCCGTGTGGGTGTGCAGGTGGCAGTTGGGCTCAAGGCTGAGCCTCCTTAGCCCATGATAAATAACATATTTACCAACCCTGTCCTCTTCAAATGCTGTCCACATGCAGTCCAGGAGGCAGCACTGAACTCTTATTAGCAAACCCATCCAGGCTTCATCAGACGTGGGAAACGGGGCGGGGGAGCCCTTTCCCGCTAGAAGTAGGTTGGAATCGAAGCCTGCTCCTCGTCCCAGTACCTTTTATTCACATTCCTGGAATTATCTGGCATGCTTGCTTTATCCCCAGCCATCTGTGATGGGCTGAGCTGGGAGAGATAAGCTCAGTAATCAGAAAATTGAGGGAAGCATTTCTGGCTGTGATAATCTTATCAGGCAGCTAATATACATTAACATTTGTACAGCCTGATGATGCAGGTGGGCCTTTGCTTATTTTTTCTTCCTGGATGCCTCTTGACAGACAGGGGAAGAGAGCAGGGTTTTGAGGTGCCAGAGGGGAAATTTGGCTAAAACATCTTTTTTTTTTTCACCTTTTCTCTTCTTTTTCTCTGTCCCAGTGGTATCAGAGAGGGGAGGGAGAATAACCCAACTGTCCCTTTGCTGCTAACAGTGCTGCCATGCTCGGCCTGTCTTTTCCAGTAAGCATGAGAGGGCAAAGCAGCAGAATGTCAAAATTTCGGTTCTGGCTGAGCAATATGACTGCTTGTGTCAGTACTCCTCTGCCTTGTACAGCTGGGGAGGTTCTGCCAGCTCACTGTCTTTGCAAGAGGTTTGCCATGGCAGTGTGATTTTGCTCTACAACTTGAAGGGAATGGTGTATTCATGGATTATTTCCCTGATGCTCTCCGTGGTCAGAAGTTTTGCATCTCTAATTAGGGTTGGTGTGCTTATTGTTCTCTTCTGGAGTGAAAAATGCAGTTCCTGTCAAGGTACTCATTGGGGGAATTAGTCACTGGGTGCTGAAAGACAGATGACAAAAGAAAAGCCAGACTCAAAGATGAGCGTGAAGGAGATCTGAGCTGGGAGAAGGTGCTGGAACACAAGTTTGAGGTAGTTTGTCTCAGCTCACACTTCATGAAAAATCATTTTTAGGATGAAGTAGTTACATATGTAGTTTAGCAATCTCTCCATTGTTTTGATAGATTAATTAGTGTTACAGATTCTCATAAGTGAGGGAGCCTGGGAATGGCAGAGTGTGGGAGAGAAGCCTACATGTTTGTAGAGTTGATGAAGCACTTTATTGTGAGTTCCTTCCCAAACAAGGCCAGAGGCAGAAAGTATTCTTGATTGTTTGTTTGTTTGTTCTGCTAGAGCTACCTGAGCAGCTGGAAGTGTATATTGGAAAGGGCTGGAAATATTCCCCAGTCCTTTGAATTCACTGTGTCTGAGTTGTCCTGCACAAGGCAGCATAATCCTGTGGTTTATTTCTTCTGGGGAGGAATGAGGTTGAATTGTCAATACTGAATCTTGGGTACCAGTGAGCTCCTGATGATTCTCTGCATCCCATTATCCATGGAGGATGGGTTGGGGAAATATCTAGAAGAGAAGCAGGAGCTTTGTTTGGAAACAATCAACTTTCTGGGTCTTGTCTACCTTGGACAAAACGTTGGGGAAGGCAAAAGGGATTGCAAATGGAAAAGCAGGGTGCACTGGGGATTTGACATTCCACTCATGAGGAATGATGTTCCATATGTGCTTCACATCTGTATCCAGAGAAAGGTCTGATCTGCACAGAGCTTCATGGTCATTGCCTTTGGTGTTTGTGTGTGCCCCGAGTTAGTACTGGAGGAACTAATGTCTTTCTTTGTCTTCTGCAGCTGGAGATGGAGATGAAGGCCCTGAAGTCCCAGGAGTGCACAGTTGAGCAAAGTACCATCATCACCAAGGAGGAGGTTGCCACGCTCAGGTAGGAAAAACATGGGGAAGGCTGAGAAGTTTCAGTTGTTTTCAGTGTGGTGGCACTGCCTGTCCTAGTTATTGCCATGTCAGGGTAGAGCACCAGGGCAGGACCTCACCATGCTACAGAGCATGGAAAAGTGTAGATGTACTGGTACCAGCATGGTAGCTTTGCTCAGAACATCTTTTCCTCATGTTTCTCAAGCAGGGTGTTCTCTTCCTGAGCACACTTTTTACTTTCCCACCAGCTTTTATGGGCATGAGAAATCCATGAAGCATTAACAGAAAGGCTCAGCCCCTGAGCTTTCCTGCATTCCATAAGCTTTTCTGTCTTTTGGGGGGGCAGAGGGCTCTTTTCCTTTAATGTTTGGGGTCTCTTGCTCTCAGTTCATTCACAGGACTGGCTCCTGCATCACTATTCCCCCTGTCGACCTTCTTTCCTGTGGAAAAAGCATTGCTGTTTATTTCTTATTTTGACCAAATCTCACTTGTAAATACAGGATCTGTTGGCATGTGTGTGAAGAGGTTTAGAATCCACCTTTTGTAATACTGATGTGCATGTAGCACTGGAGATAAAAGAGGGATGTTTCCCCTCGTGCATTGCTGCAGATGGCAGAGGGGTACCTGTTGTGAAGCAGTGAAAGGGAAGTTACAAAACAGCATTTCAGCAGAGGATACACGAGCATTTACAAAAGCTACAGTGAGGCTAGACAACCTTTCTGTGTATTTATTAAAGCATTTACAGCTTCCATGCCAAAGCAGGTGACACAATAAATACCGAGTACAGAAAAGTTCATCTGTTTCTGAATGTTTAATAAAGTTCCTTTTGTTTAAGCTGAGCGAGTCGGATCTCAACAGGCTGCATTTTTTATTCTCAGCTGATGGAAGACTTTGGCTGGACTTGCACTTCTTAATTCTTTTATATTTTCAGCTCCATCACTGTAAAGCGTTTCTGCTTCACAGGACTGAAATCAGGATTTTGCAGCAAGCAGAATCTTTCAGAAAGCAGAAATTACTGGCCTGTATGTTATGACTTTGCTCTTGTGCTTTGCCTCTGGAGCTTGTTTTATGGCTTTGAAAGGAGAGGGGAGGTGTTTGAAAACAACACATGTTCAGCTAAGCTATTCCAGTAGGTTTTAGGGCTGTACACCTAGTCCTAGGGACTCACTTCTGTAGTTCCCCCGAGGTGGTGTGATGGTTCTGGATGCCCAAGGCATACATCTTCCTTTTTTTATTCTATCACATGTTTGAGTTCTGGTAAAGATGTACACTGTGGCTTGCCTTTTCCAGAGGGATAAACCTGTGTCTCCATCTGCTTTTGTGTATTGTGGATGTTTGACCTGAGCTCATTCAGTTTTTCCCTTTGCTGAGGTACTCTAGACCCTCTGAAACCTGATGTTTATACTGCTGCAGGAGTGTTCAGCACCTCCTTGGCAACATTAAACCCATCATTCCTGATTAATAACATGCTTCTGTATCAGTAAAGCCAGCATCCTGCTCGCTGTCTTCTGGGAGCTGAAGGTGTTCAAAGTATTTCCACGGTACCTCCTCGGTCTCTCCCTCCCTGGGCTGGCATGGGCTGCAGCACCCTTTCATGTAAGAGGTGTTCAGTCTCTTTATTTTCACCTCCAAGACTCATTATTCAGTGTTTATCTTCACTGAACAGCATTTGCCATCTATTAAGTTCACAGCTTCAGGGACAGCCCGTGTAGTGGGGAAAAGCTGGATTGCCACAAGGTGCAGGACCGCTTCCTACTGCAGAAGGCTCTTGGCAGTGGGGAGAGAGATGTCTGGCTTTGCCCTGAATTAAAATCTATTTCCTGGGCAAGGGTAAGTGGAGCAACCCAGTACCTGCTGGTTAATGGATTGTGGTGGTTGGTTCTGCTCAAAGGTCTCCCTAAACTCCCTTAGGTAATGTGTTTTTTTTCTTTGTTTTTAAATAATTTCTTTACTCTTCTCATTTCTTTCTTTTCATGAAATTGTGCCAGACCTTTTGCATAAAGTATGTGTGTATATACTGGTCTGTTCCCAGTAAAGCAGTGGATGGTGTGAGCTATTCTCCACTGATGAGCTGCACACTGAAAGCTGTTTCAGTGGAGAGGCTAAGCCTCTGCACTTGTTTCATGGTGATATTTTTGTCTTCCATTCTGGTACCACATGCTCCTGAGGCTGTGGATGCACAGAGACCACAGTCCCAGGATCCAATTCCAGGCTGGTTTTTCTGTTGCTTTTCACTGAACCACCTTTTGTTCTTTTGTCTGATTTAAATGCTTGTCCCGGGCCCTGTTGCTAGTCATTTATCTGCAGAGCTGTTCCAAAAAGCATGAGTTGGTTTGGTTTTAATCACCCTTTTCACTGCTCAACTCTAACAGTAAATGACTTGGTGGAAAGTGTTCTGCTGGAACTGCCTTTGCTGGAGCACTGGTGAGCCAGTCCCTGCTCTGTTCTCCTTACTGATGGCTCCAGTTGCTGCTTCAGGTGTTGTCTTGGGCTCTCACCACTCCATGCTGCACTGCAGACTCAACTCCATAATGATCTTTTTCTTGTGCTTCTGGACTTGAGCAATCAAAGGATGTGGTTGAGCCTTGTTTTGTGATTTCTCTCATTTTCTGGGCACTGCACAAGAAAATGGGTCAAGTTCTGTTTTTCATAGAAGAGGTTCATTTGAGGAGGAGCACAAGATAAATCACTGGGCTCTTGGGGTTCAGGAATAATGTGCTGTGGTCCATACCTGAACCCTCGTCGTGACTCAGCTGGATGTGTCCCCTGCAGCAGAGAAGTGAGTAGCTGCTGATAACAAACAGCCTTCTTGTTAGGAGGAGAACAGGGATTAGTATGGGATGGGATTGGGTCTGCTGTGGTCATCCTCTTCCTGTGTCCTCGTGGACCTCAACAGGACCGGTTTACTCATGGAGGAGTGAGCAGCACGAGCTCTGCTGTTACTCCCTCCTTCTACAGAGCACTGCCAGAAATTAGTTCTGGCAGGAGACAGGGAAGAATGTAAACTTTCAAATTGGAAAGTGGGGAAAGAACCACCACAGCTTTGCGAGGGAGTTATTTCCATTTCCGTCTCTTATTGTGGTCTCTGAAATCCCATTAACCTACAGTACGGTGTGTTTGCTCCTGTGGGCTGTGCCCAGCCTCTCCAGTTAGCTGCTGTCATGAGGGAATGTGAAAAAGAGAGGAAAACCAGCAGAAGGCAACGAGGGGAGTCTGCAGAGCAGGAATGGACTGTGAGCCTCCAGGCATTTCCATATCCACCCTGTGGTTAGAAGCAAACTCCTGAAAACAAAAGGAGGAGAGACATAAAGGTGGGAAAAAAAAAATCCATATTAATCCTTTGAATCTCTATTCACCTCCTGTGAGCAAATGAGAACTTTTAAAAATATATCTTTTGTCTCATTTTTCTTTAGTATGGAAAGTAAATTTTCAGTGAGAAACTTGAAAGACTTTATCAGTTTTTCCTCCTCCTCTCGAGAACAAAGTGCTCCTTCGTCAGACCTTTTATAACTTTAAATGTGAAGCTCTCTCCCAGCATCATCGTTCCTGAAGAGACAATAAAAGCTGGTGCTAATGCTGTCATTTCTCACACTTGTCGCTGCTCCCTTGGAAATCCTATTTGTTTATATTCTGCAGATCTTCTGAAAAGAGAAAGTGGTCAGGCTGTTGAGTTCATGCACTGTGGGGTCGAACAGAGCAGAGAGCATTCGAGGCATTAGCACCTTTTAGAGGGAAGGTGATAACTCTGCAGAACTCCCTATTTCAGAACCTATAAATAAAAGTAATGTATTTAAAAAGAACTTCACTGAAGACTTAAGTGGCAGCAGCTGGAGGACCTTTTCAGCTGGAACAAATCTGAACTTTCAGCTGTCAGACCTCAACCCCAGTAAATCCTAAATGTTTTCCGTGGATTTAGTGACTGGGTAAGAGTTACAGTAATTCAAAAGAAATTCATGTCCTTGCCAATGCCTATTAGTCACACTTGCTGGAATTCTGTCTGCTCTGCTCCTAACACCATCTCAGTGCCATCTGGATCCCTTAATAGCGTCTTCCCAGCACATACATTTTCTGCTCCATTCAGTAGTTTCCTGTTCAGCAATAGCTTTTCCACATGTCCCCTTCGCAGATGGGGCCTCTGCGAGACATGTCCTCACCGGCGATCCCCACGCTGCTCCACAGGCCATCCCATCACACATCCGAGAACATTAAAAACCAGTAAAAGAGAGATCAAGGGGAGGTGGCTGGTTAACTCTGCTGGGCTGAGAGAGATTTTTGGAAGTGCCTTGATGCTGTTGGAAATCAGATTCCCCCTTTTTTCTTTCTGCAAGCGGAGCCTTTCTCTCCAGCAGCTGTTGCTCACCACCTCAGCACTTGTTAGACTGAGTGGTGGGATGTCTCCTGCTTCTACAAGTGTCATTTCAGGAGACCTGTGCCTGCAATTCGTTTTTTTCCTTGCTCTTTCTTCTGATTTGGGACAGGGAAAGATGTGACAGAGGCAAGATAAAGCTCAGTTTTCAAAAGTGGGAAAATCCACAAGTCTGAGCAAATGCCAGTGAATCTGTATTCCGGTGTTAAATTTGATCTTGTGGAAAAGCTGTGAAAACAGTTTCAATTTACCTTGTGCCTCTGGAGCCTCCGACCCTGGGCTTTCTTATCTCTACTGATGCAGAAAAAGTCTCCCAAGAAATGCAAAGAGATCTTTGCAAGAGATTAAATATTCTCATGTTTTCAAACATGGAGAAGAGGTCGGTAAGTTTTCCAGGAATTAATCCGAATGGTTTTTCCCTGTATCACAAAGCTCGAGAGGGGTCTCAGTGCTTCAGAAAGAAACTGATGTTTCTTCCTTCCTTGTGCCACAAGGCTGCTTTTAAAACAGGCACCGACATTCATCCTGGGCCCAACATTAAGTTGATTGATGGTTGTGCTGTACCCAGATGTTTCTGTACTCAGGGTTTTTTTTTTTTTTTCTGGTTCTAACATGAATTTATCTTGGATTGTTCTCCCTCCCTCAAAGTAGCTCCCGTACATAACAAGGTGAGGCATGGAAATCGGTGATAATATTTATATAATAATTGATATAATGATTAATATAATGATAATATTATGAGATATAATAATTGGAGGCTCCAGGGAGACCTTCTAGCGGTCTTCCAGTACCTCAAGGGGGCCTACAAGAAAGATGGGGAGAGGCTGTTCAGTAGGGCCTGTTGTGACAGGACAAGGGGTGATGGTTTTAAAATAGAGGGAGGGAGATTTAGATTGGATATTAGAAAAAAGTTCTTTCCTGTGAGAGTGGTGGAGCACTGGAACAGGTTGCCCAGGGAGGTGGTGGATGCCCCTGGATCCCTGGAGACGTTCAAGGCCAGGGTGGATGAGGCCCTGAGCAACCTGATCTAGGTGGGGGGGTCCCTGCTTCTTGCAAGGGGGGTGGACTAGATGGCCTCTGGGGGTCCCTTACAACTCCAATCATTGTATGATTCTATGATAAACCAGCATCACCTATCTCATGCTGCTGTCCCTGGGCAGAGGGAGCACCAGGCACATGCAGACCAAGGCTGCCCTTGTGGACCCTGGTGCATCCCAAAGCAGTAAGCAGTTGGCCCTCTACCTGAATTTACGTAAATGAAAAAAATCAAGTGCCAAGCAAGTAAATATTTTTCAATATTTGACTGCTGTATCTTAACCACCAGCTGCAAATGCTTTGCTGTGTTTATATATAGATAGGATTTCCCTTGCTTCTCTCTCTTCGCCATTGGGAAGAGTTCCCTAGGGCTGGAAAGCAAAGCTAAAATAGCACAAACTGTTTGCTAATGGTTCTTAATGCTTTCCCACTGGAGATCCAGGACACTTCACAGTGTTAAAAATAGGTTAGAATTCTGAGAGAGAAGTAGTGAGAGCACTAGTCCATCCTAAAAACCTCTCTGATACAAAGAGGTTGTAGCAACGTTCGTGGTCTTCAGCGCAGAGGAAGCAGCAAGATTTGCCTCTGAAGGGAGCTGAGATGTGTGGAAGGAGCTGGCATCTTCAGGATGAGCCCGTGGTCGAGCTCCTGGGGAGAGACTTGGGAGTGTCAGCCCTGCTTGCAGGCACCCTCACAAAATACAGGACCAGGTCTGTCAGCTGCCCCGCTGTGAGCACCTTGGGCTTCGAGTCGCTGCTCTTGCTTCAGTGAGGTATGAAGGGCATGGACAAATGAAATCTTAAAATTGCAACTGGAATAGCACAAAAATATAATGACTTAAAGTTACCCTTGTTTCAGCTTGCTTGTGTCTCAGATCTTTGTGTTTTATGGTGACTGCTGTGAATGATTTTTAAAGGGCATCCAAGAGGCCCGAGCTTAAACCTCCACCTGGGGAGATGCTCTGCGGGCAGATAACAGCAACGTCAGAGCTTATTTGGGAGTCTGGATGGGGAGAAATTTGTTCTAAATTAAAATTCAGCATGTCAGGAGTGGAGAAAGTACTGATGAGAGAGTCCTGTGTCTGCCTCTGACCTTTCAGTAGCTGCTGCACCGTTGTTCCTTGGAGAAAAAGCGTTGTTCTTGCGGCCTGCTCTGCGATCCATTTAGAACCATGCCGTTAAAAGCATTAATTCCATTTTGAATTTCCATTTTTTCCGACCTTTTCAGTCTCCTGCTCCTTCAGCATCCTCCATCCCCACTAGCTTTGAGTCTCTTCTGGAAATTATTGATGATCTTTTCTAATGGCTCAGACAATGCTAAAAGCTGCTTCTTGGCATTTTAGAAGCTTCCAAGAGTGGAAAAGAAAAAAAAAAGAGAAATACCTTATAATATCTGAAAATTACCAGCAGAGGTCGGGCTTACAAATAATTTAAGCAATTCTAGCTGCATATTTATAAGGGAGACATTTCTGTGCTGAACATGTTGCAGATCAAACAGCTTCTCTGGAAAAAGTTTGTAACTTTTGCCCTGTGAATAGGAGAGACGAGGACTTAGTTGTACCTGAAATTCCACTTGCATAATTTTGGGGTGTTGGCAGATGGGAACATTGTTTATTGTCACGGTGGAAGGATTTTCAGCTTAATTTAGGTTGCTTAAAATGTGTATTGTCGAGCAAGATAATTAATTTTTAAAAAACTGCCCTGGAAAAGGATCCTGAGAAAATTGAAGGCAAAGATCAGTATTAATATGCATTAGTTGCACAGTTAATCCCTGGAAGTTAACACACGAGAGGTGAGGTTCTTGAAGCAGTGTTAAGGTTTTTGTACTCTGAACTTTCTCCAAGCAAAAATGTTACACTGAAGGTTTTATAGTAATATCACCTGCCTCTGATAGAGTGCTCTGAAGGATTCAGCGATCATTTGGCTAAGGCTGATGTGGTTGATATAATAAATTTGACCTTTCAAAAAGCTTTGAGCCAAAGGTCACCAAGAAACTTTGATGGAATAAGAAAAAAGGGTCTGTGTTGGATTAATAAGAATATAAACACCATAGAGTTGTGGCTGTACTGTTTGCAGGGATGGCATGGGGTGGAGACCATGGACAGAAGGGTACATCGCCAGAAGGCTCCTCCAGTGCCTTGTCTCCATGATTTCCTGAGCCAGAGATAATATAACATCTTTCTACTGTTGAAAAGCTTGATGTCTTTCTCTTCCATTACCTTGCTTATGTAATACCAAGTTAAAACATGGAAAATGGAAGAATAAGTGGTGTTTTCACAATCCCAAGGGTTTTCCACCAGGTCCTACAATGGTTTTGTATTGGGATCTTGGTGTCCAACACAAAGAGGAGTTTGTGAGTAGTGAGGTGGCAGATTTGAGATAAAGTCAATTTATTATTCAGTTTATCAGACTGCTCAGAGATTGAACAGAGTCTTATGATGCTGATTGAGATGGGAAGTGTATGTCAACAATTGCAAAGTGCATGCATGGAAGGAAAGGCACCTTTGCTTTTACTCCCTTACTTCTGGGCTCCAAATGAGCTGTTACCACTCAAGAAAGGGATCTTACGTTACTGTGAAGGGTTTTCTAAAGTTACCAGGTAAATGCTCAGTAGTTGAAAAGACAAATAAATTCTATTTGTTTCTAGAAAAGGTCCTGAGGACAAACCAAGACCCTCGTTATACTGCTGGGTACATCTCAGTGCTGGTTGTCATTCCAGCTTTTCTCATGGTAAAAACTGCATGTAAATCTTGAAGATCACCAAGGAAGGGCAATGAAGATGAGCAGAAATATGGAAAATCCTTAGTGTGAGGAAAGGCTAAATTGAGATTCCTCAGGGAAATAATAGAGGAGACCTGTAGAGAGGGATGGAGAGGGGAGTAGGGTACAATTACTCACACCTTTTCATAGCCGAAATAACAGGCACTCAGTGAAATAATCACATGTGAAGTATAAACCAAAATGAGCTAATTTTTCATACAGCACATAATTAAATTGGGGAACTTACTGCCAAGCAGCATTGTGAAGGCCAAAACTATAAATCAGATCAAAAAGATTTGATGCACTCATGGAGATGTTAGTTGTCTGTGGTTATTAAACATGATGCTCTAGACTCAGCCTCTGCTTCAGGAAGTATGAGAGTTGTATTTGCTTTATATTCAAACTATGTTTTCAATATACTTTTAAAAATTAGATTTTCATCATATAGACTTGTAGTTTGTACTGCCTCAGCAGTATAGCTGTGTGATACTGAATACAGGAGCAGTCTCATACTGCTTGTGACTTCATGTTTTACCTCATCATTTGTGGTGGGACTGTGCAGGGACATAGTGTCTGTTAACTTTCCCTTCTTCTCCAGGCTGAAAATTGAGGAGCTGGAAGCTGAGCGCAGCAAGTTGGAAGAGGAGAACAGATGCCTGGAGATGAGACTGGAGAAGCTAACTCTGCAGGTAGGGACCACGGCGGTCCAGGGGAGCTGGGTGTTCATGGAACTGTCCTAACTGATGGGGTGAAGGCTCCAAGCATGAACTTCACTTCCCTCAGTCTAGTGCAAGGCAATTTTCAGAAGCATTTGTGAACTGCACCGTCACACCGGTGTCTCTGACTGTGTTATTGGAGTGTTTTGGTCTCAGATGCCATCACACAAATGCTGTTGTCTCTTTTGTTGCCTCTGCCCAGAATCTCTTCTTTTTCTTCTTGAAGACTTAAAAATGGCTCTGTTTTAAATAACTCCACTACTGTAAATTCTGTCTCAAGATTCATTCGTCCCAAGGTGGGAGTGAAGGTAGGACTTAAGACAACGTTGCTGGTTGGAGAATTTGAGCTCCATTTGTACCAAAGGCTTGACTTTGGTCACTACTGCTAGAGGTGATGGAGACAGAGACCACCAGTTTGTGGCTCCAATAGGCAGTTTTCCAAGCCAGGAAGCATCAGTGCTGTTGAGAAGATGACATGGCAGATCCCAGACGTGGAGAGGTGGAAGGTATGGAGTCAGAAAGACCATGGGATCTGTTTCTTTTGCTGTGCTGCTGCCAGTGCTTGACCTTTTCCTGAGGTTGTGCTGTCCTGTATGGCAGGAGGTCTTCAGCTTCTCACTGGGTAGATGAGTGAAGTCTAACCCTCCTTGAAGGAGGGCAAAGGCACTTACAGCTGCTTGGTGGGCTGGCTGTTCATCCAGCTCCCATCCTGTGTACAGGAGGGGTTGCTTCAAGCTTTTATCACATTTCCTGTTTGAAAGGTGCTGGAGCAAGCAAGAAACCCAGGCCTGTTTGTTTAATCAAAGCCCATCCTGCAATGAACAGTGTTATCTCTCCTTTCTGTTCTCTCTGATGTGTTGAACAAGTCAGCATTGTAGCATTTCATTCTCTTAATTTTTCTTTCTCTTCTTTTTTTTTTTTTTTCCATTTTCGTGTAAATTGCTCCATGGTAGGAAACCAGCAGGTTTGAAATTACTCAGATATCAGACAGACCATTGATTTTATCTTGACACCTATTAGAGGTGAATCAAATCTTTTTTTTTTTTATTATTATTACCAATTCCTAGAGACAGGGGAAGTGACAGCTTTGATAAAGCAGGGAGCTAAGAGCTGCTGAGCATCTCTGCTGAGCCATGTTTAGTGTGAAACCTGTCACCCAGTTCTCCTTTAATTGGGTTTCAGTCATCAGAAGGAGATGAAAGCTTTGGGCTGGTGTTTGGATGCTCAGGTCTCTGACAAACACAACAGCAACTTTGGTTTCAGAGCAGAATACAACTCACTCAGGTCATGTTTAATCAGCCAGCATTGTGTTACAGTGACTGCTGGTGGCTGGGAAGGCCTGACCAGAAGAATTCCCCATTTCCTTCATGATGTCTAAAGATGCTTTGCTTTGTTTCCTCCTACTGCTTGTGAGATGCCAAAACACCAGCTTTTTAAATTGCACATTCAAAGAGGAAAGATTTGAAGCCTTTAGAGTAGTCTGGCTTCTGGTAGGGAGATCAGCAGCAGCTCCATTGGGATAGCTGAACTTTAATGTATTTAAATAAAATACATTTTTAAATAAAAGCATTGTGGTGATAGGCACAGGATGGGACCTTCATACCATGGCAAAGCTACTACACAATAACAGTTGAACTCTTTGCCAAAATGGCTTTGAAATCTCATCACAGGATGCTCATGTCCTATCTTGTTGGTGCTAAAATTACATGGGAAGGATGAGATACCGTGTAGATGTGCTAAAAGAGAAGGAAGGTGGTCATCTGACTTGGCAGGTCCAGGCAAGAGAAATCTGCCAGCCCCCAAAAGGCTGGTTAGGGAGCAGAATTAAGGTCATTGTGCTGTTATTTTTGCTTTGCCAAGGCTGAGGTGGCTTTAATTCTTTAGTTAACAAGAGACAGCTCTGCCCTTCCTTAACGTCTCGCTTTACTTGTGTCTTGGAGGTCTGGCTGCCAAAAGCAGATTCTCTGCAAGAGGAGTTGAGAGGGAAGCAGAAATACAGGAATATGGAAGCTGAATGCTAAATGTCAGTATTGATTAGTGTGTGCCACCTGAATGGTCAAGATTTCAGAACTCTGAGGGGAAAACATCAGCCTTCCCATTTTTTATTCACCTTGAGAATCAAATAAAGTGACAGGCCAAGCTTAGAATGACTTTTTTTTTTTTTCAATAAACACATTGGGAAAAGGTTCCTTACAGTGGGAAACTGCAAAGTTAAGCTTAGAAATTCACTTCTTCTATCAGCACTGAGCAAATATGCTGAAAATATTATATATGCAGATAAGGACACTGAAATATTGCTGGTGTGACATGTTATTTATACCCATCTCTGAAAGAAATCACTGGGAAATGATGGGTTAAAATAATGTCCTTATTGCAAAGGGGGAAAAGTGGCAAGATAAACTTCATATACAAAAATCATGAGAAAGCTTTACTGGGCAGAAAGTTGATTGTAATTGCAAATACAGGAAAAACATGGCATCAAATCAAACAAAGGTGGAACAGAAAGTAGGGGGTGACATTAAGTAAGGTGGGATGAGGGCGATTTCTGAGAAATCTTGATCTGCAGTTCCTTCCTTTTTAAAATAAAATCACTGACTTTCTGCAGTTGTATTGCTTAAATGGAAGATGTATTCAGGTTGTGACTTTGGATGAGGAAGAGGCAGGATGTGGAAGTAAGGCTTTGCTTTATACTGGACTGCAGTTTGTTCACAATGTGTGGTGAATGAAAACTAAGGAGATAAGGCCAATATTTGGCAATTAAAGACATCAGTGTTTGACTGCACTGGTATGTGGAAAGGAGTAAAGTTCCAGAAACAGTTGTCTCCTTTCACATCTGAGTACTGGCACTCAAATTTTGCTCATTTCTGCTCTGGCTGCTGGTAACAATAGCCCACTTTGTTGGGACCCTGTGGGACCCCTATGGACTGACCAGAGGGCAAGTGAGCACGTGGGAAGGTATTTTGTGTTAGGAGTGTGATTCACACCCCTCGAGCTCAGTATTAGCAAATAAAGAAGCTGAGATATTGATATCCACAGCAGTGAATATAACATCTGACAACCCTTTGTATCCTGTTTTTGTGTGGGGACAGCTTGAATTGTGGTTGAAGGCACTTTCCATCTCCATACACCCCTTCTTCCAAAACCCCTTGGCTCTTGACACCTAGCTGCAGGCTGCATTGATTTTCCTTCACTGCTATAAAGACTTTAGCACGGATATTACTCACTGGTCAGCTCTTTACAGCTAATAAGACCCTCAGATTACAAAAAACCACAAGAAATGTTGAATCTGTAGAGAAATGACACCCTGCTGAGGGTGCCTCACCATCACCCAGGACATTATCTTAAGAAAAACATTTGAGCTGTGGCTCAGGAGAGGGATTCAAGTAATATATAAAAAGAGCAGGTTTAACCAGACAATTTTATCTCCTCTCCTTTCCCCATCTTTCTTTGAATGAAGCAAAAAAGCCTTCCAGGAAAGCAAATTCCTTCCTGGCCTGTGGTGGGCAGACTTGCAGGGATTTCAGTGAAAGGTTTGGTTTCCTCAGCTGTCTCAAATGACCTGGACCATCTTCCTGAGCTGCTGGTGGATAAAAGTGCAACTGGATGCCAGGAGGGAAAGAGACTGATCAAATCAGTGCTTTTCTGATAAAGTGGGAGGAAAGTCGTTGTGAGGAGTGTTCAATTAGCATTTCTTACTGCTAGGAGCCTCTGTTTACAGGCAACCAAGGGGATGTGAAGTGTTCCTTATGCAAATCCTACTCTCCTGCTTTTCCTGCTCTCCTCTACTCTTTAAGCTGAAGGAGAAGAGATTCTTCAAGTTTGGCTGCTTCAAGGAAGATTGATGAAAATCAGCTGCAGTTCGACTTAATTGGATCCATATGCTTGGAGAGGGAGCAGGACTAGTTAGAAGTCGTTGTAATGAGTTCACAGCTGGTTGGTGAGAAAAATGAAGCTCCAGTTAGAGTTCAGATAAGCAGATCTATGCAGATAAAAGGCAGGGAGATGTTGGCTTTTACACTGAGATGTGTTTAGGCTTGAAAATTGCTTCTAGTTCCCTACCCAAGCTAGAAGCCACATCCCTTTGAGTGTGTGACTGTGTATTTATGAGGTTAAATGGAAGGAGGCTTTATTTCTTTCCTTGTTTCTGAGTGAAAGGAATCACCTGTGAGTGTTGGCAATCAGTGAAACCTGAACAAGGCCACAGAAAGCTGGGAGAACATCTCAGAGGCTTGGTGAAACCCTGCAAGGGTACTTTGGCTGTGTGAGAGGTTCATGGTTTGGCATAAACTCTGGACTGATCAGCTTTGGGTGGGATATGGCCTGGTTGCAATAGTATCTAGTTGTATTTTGCCTTTCTGCCAGTCAGTAGTATGACAGAACCACTCATAAAAATGGAATATCATTCATAATACTGATTTGATCTCTGCCCATTACCTCAAGGAGCTCTGGAAGAGTTGAGTATGTATGTAGTTTGGGGGCAGTCACTGGGAAACTTTTCCCAGCCAGAAGCTGGTATTTATGCTAAATTTTGCTGTCAGAATAGAAGGGGCTGAATTCCCTATCGCAGTGTCCATGAGTGAACTGTGGACCTGAGAAAGATACTCCACAGAGTATTTGGAGGTGTCTTTTCATGCTGGCATGACTTTATGAATCTGTTGGGAGGTGTTCATTAATGCATGTGCAGTAGTTCATTTCTAAATGCCTGACTTTGGTGTTATCATTGGCTGTTTTTTACATTTTAATATATTCACAGCATCACACACAGAATCACAGAATGTTAGGATTGGAAGGGACCTCAAAAGATCATCTTCTCCAACCATATTAATCTGGCTAATCTCAATCTTAGTTTCTTCCAGGCTTTATATTGATATATTTTTTCACAAATTTAAGGCATGAACCCCTTGTCCACTTTGGTGGTGGTTGTGTTGTAGCTGTAATGATTTGAAGGTAAGAAATTAACAAGTTATGCAAGCAGCAATACTCTGATTTTTTTAGTAAGATTAGCTGGCCTGAAGTTCTCCAGGAGTAATACATCTGTGGATGGTGAAGGTGCTGGGGCATCCAGAGTACTCTTGCATGTCTTTTTTCCCTTTATCTCTGCAACCTTTGTAGTCTCCCTTCTTATCCTAGCATTGTGTTTTGAGGGATTAACAAAACATCACGGGGAGCTGTACCCCAGTGCAGATTCCTCTCTGTGGTGGGCAGGGAGCATTTCTCCTCTTTAGGCATTAATGACTCATTTTACAGTTAGGACTTCAGCAGCTGGGTAGTAAGTGGCTTGGAGTTAAGAGCCCAAGGCAAAGTTGAGGTCATTTAGCAGTCTAACTGTTCATTATGTGACCAGTGAAGAATGATGAATGAATCATTTACACTATTATAAAACCTAGAGGGACATTGTCAACCTTTCAAGGTTCCCTAATTGACCTCTCAAATGCTCATGAGTCTTCTTCCTGGATTATCTCTGTGCTTTCCCTTTCACAAGCTTCCAGTCCTTTTTCCTCATTCAGTGGTCCACATCAGCCTCTGTGGCAGAGCTTGTTCTTGTTGAGAACCTCAGGTGGTCAAGCTTTCCTTTAAAAAAGAAAAAAAAAGAAAGAAAATGGTTTCTTTTAGTGGGTTTGGACAAACCACTTGGCATCTCTTCAGTCAGGTATAGCTTTTGGCAAGGTGTAGGAACAGATTTGTGTGCCTCAGAGGGAGGTAATTAGAGATAGAATAGTTGAGAACATGCAGCAGGAGACCCAGTAAAAAGAAGATAGAAGAACTATGCAGAGAAGTGCAGGTCCAGGTCTGCAGAAAGTCGGATCATTTCATATCATACTGCCCAGCACATCCAGTACATTGAGTTTCATGTGAGTCTGTGGGAGTGGATGGGGATCAGCAGTTTGTGATGCTTTCCACAGACTCTTGGGTTTATATCAGGAATAAGCTCACCTTTTGCAAGCTGAGGTTGTCTTCTAAACTTCACAGGCTGCAGCCAGCCTTCACTGATGGAAGGAAGCATGTTCCTGCTATTGGCAAAGACCACTCTGGGGGTCACCCTGCAGTTTTGCTCAAGACACCCTTGGAAAACACAAACGATAAACATCTCTGTTGCCTTGGTTACATTTAGAATCATAGAATGATTAGGGTTAGAAGCGACTCCCAGAGGTCATCCAGTCCAACCCCACTGCAAGAAGCAGGGACACCCCCAACTAGATCAGGTTGCTCAGGGCCTCATCCAACCTGGCCTTGAACGTCTCCAGGGATGGGGCATCCACCACCTCCCTAGGCAACCTGTTCCAGTGCTCCACCACTCTCACAGGAAAGAACTTTTTCCTAATATACAATCTAAATCTCCCTCCCTCTATTTTAAAACCATCACCCCTTGTCCTGTCACAACAGGCCCTACTGAACAGCCTCTCCCCATCTTTCTTGTAGGCCCCCTTGAGGTCCTGGCAGACCGCTAGAAGGTCTCCCTGGAGCCTCCTCTTCTCCAGGCTGAACAGCCCCAACTCTCTCAGCCTGTCCTCGTAGGAAAGGTGCTCCAGCCCCTTTATCACTTTGTGGCCTCCTCTGGACCCTCTCCAACTGGTCCATGCCCTTCTCATGTTGGGGGTTCCAGCACTGGACACAGTACTCCAGGTGAGGTCTCCCAAGGGCAGAGTAGAGGGGGAGAATCCCCTCCCTCGCCCTGCTGGCCACGCTCCTCTTGATGCAGCCCAGGATGCGGTTGGCTTCTGGGCTGCAAGAGCACATTGTCGACTCATGTTGAGCTTCTCATCCACCAGCACTCCCCAGTCCTTCTCCTCACACCATTTATTTTAATTATTGACGCAATCGCTCAAGTGTTTTGTGGGTGTTTCACTCAGGGGTTGGCATTCCTATTTTTGAGCCTCATCACAAAGGTATTTTCAGGTATTTTCAGCTACCTTTGCACTTCCATGGCCTAAATAGCTCAACTGCTCACTGTAAGTGTATAGCCCAGGTGTCATGGGTGGGTGTGTGCAGTGTCGCTATCTCTGGTGCTCACAGTGACCTGCTGGGGGTATGTCATACACTATCCTGAGTTGGAAGGGACTGTATATGATAAAGTGTTACCCAAATGAGGCACAAGAACTTGCCTATA
Source organism: Heliornis fulica (assembly GCA_013399135.1). Lineage (NCBI taxonomy): Eukaryota > Metazoa > Chordata > Aves > Gruiformes > Heliornithidae > Heliornis > Heliornis fulica. The sequence goes on along the minus strand of VXBZ01012713.1, from coordinate 57,027 downwards.
TATTGTGCTGAAAGGATTTTATGTTGTATGTATAGGAGAACACATCATGTAACATGTGCCATGTGGATTGTGCTCTGCAGAAAGTTCTAGAGCCGTTGTCAGCTTGAAGGAGCGTAGCACCTGCAGTGCTCTGAGTCCTAAGCGCCACCTGACTTACCTGGGGCTGTACACATTATTTCTGAATACAGCACATTTATTAGGGTTAACAGGAATTAGAAACATTCTGTGGGAGCAGGGAGGAGAGATACAAACGTGTTGCCAAGCTGTAGATCTGTCATTACTTCGTTCAAGGAGAAGCCGTTTCGTGGCCTCAGTGGCCTGATAGATGTGACGTGCAGAGCGGATGCTGAATGAAACAAGGACACACACGGTACAGACTTGCTAATGTTTGTTAACACCAGGGACCAGGAGTGCCCAGATTCACATTTGTGCAGGGAAATTTTCCCAACTTGTCCTTTAATTATTTTTTTAAAGGAATTTGCACCCTGAATATTAAACACCTGAAGCTCTGTAAATGTTACAGCCAGAGCGAATGCCCATATTGTTTATTTCATGCAGCACTTTTCTCGAGTTCTGCAGAAACTGATTAACATTTGCATAATACATTTAACACAAAAATCCATAATAAATTCATTAATGTACTTCTGCTGCTATCCCTGAAAATACCAGCAGTTGTGTGGCATCACACAGCTCATTAGAGGAGCAGAAGGGGAGGACAGGAGAGCACTGGATTTCCTGAACAGCTCGGAAAGGTCAGCGTGCTAAGCATCGGTACCTGAGCAGCAGCACGGAGAGCTCGGATGAGTATGGAGAGAGATGGGGCAGCTGAAATGTCCTGCTGGAAAAGGTCGGTGTGCCAGCACACAGAAAACACAAACTTTAAGAGTTGGCATCTCTGCTACAGCAGAAAAAAAGGTGACAGGCACAAAATGTGGATGAGGATGGTGCTGCACTGAGGAGGAGGTTGCTCCTAGGGTGTTTGTATTCAAACACCAAGAGTCCTGCCAAGGTGCAGGAAAGGTGGCTGGAAACAAGCCTGGATTTTCTGAACAGGTACTGCAGAATGAAGGGAGTGGTTTTAGAAGTTGGGCAGGACTGGGACAAGTCCAGAGTTGGCCATGGAGCTGATCCGGTGATCCTAGGGTTGGAGCACATCTGCAGCGGAGACAGGCTGAGGGAGTTGGGGTGGTTCAGCCTGGAGATTAGAAGGCTCCAGGGAGAACTTACAGTCTCTTCCCTGAAGGGGCTCCAGGAAAGCTGGAGAAAGTCTGGTGCCAAGGGCAGGGAGGACAGGCCCAGGAGAGTGGCCTTCAGCTGCAGGAGGGAAGAGGAGCTGGGAGGCAGAAATCCATCTTGAGGAGGAAGGGGGATGCCCTGGCACAGGGTGCCCAGAGAAGCCATGGCTTCCCCTGGATCCCTGGCAGGGTTCAAGGCCACGTTGGATGGGGCTCTGGGCACCCTGGGCTAAGGGAGGGTGGCCCATTATAAAATGCCCACCAACAGGAAATACTCTTGTCTGATGGAGCTGTGGTAAGTGGTACCTGCAGAAGGCTCTGTGCAAGATGAGCATTTCAGTGATTCCCCAGGATCAGCCTGTGGGTGAAAGCCAAGGCTCCCAGGCTGAGGAGACAGACACAACCGTTTCCGATAGACACTTCACTTTTAAGCTCCTCTAATCTTACTAATGACACAGCAAGGAAAAGCCAAGTTTCAGGAAACGATAAGAGTGCCTGTCCCTTTATAGTCTTCTGGGTTTTCTCTGTAGTCAGTTGATGGCATGAATTCATTTTCAATTGTTCTTCCTTCATTTTCTGGTATTCTTCCACCGCTTTGAATTCTGCTGTGATGTCACAGAAACTAAACAAAAATGTTGTTTAGACCTGTATGGGGAAAATAATGCTGAGGTTTGCTCACTGCAGCTTTGTGCTTTTTCTGAGATTTCTGTGGATGCACATCCATGAGTTACAGCTCTCTCCACATTAGGCTTTTAGCTTTTCATTACCAGTTATCATTTCAGCCTTTGCTGATGACTCAATTATTTTTGATTTTTTGATTAAAACAAAGCAATAGGTCACACTTTCATGTTGTCTTCCTCTTTGCCACTTCTGTTTTGGTCTGGCTTTTTGCCACAGGTCTGTGTAAAGTCATTTTCAGTAATATTCTTCAACAGTTTTATTCTTCTGATAAGGAGACTCTGGATTTTTCCTCAACTACTTGGTATGCAGAAAACTCAGCACCGTCTCTAAGAGACAGAAGACCAGGATGTGTTACCCAGATTATGGAAAAGAAATGAAGTCAGAGTTTAGCCATTTTTTTTCCCCCTTCTGTTTGTGTGATGGGGAGAAGAGAAAAATGTGCCTGTTTCGTGTCACAGTGAAGAGCAGGCAGCAGTTGCAATGATGTTAAAATACATGTGAGAAAACGAGGAGATGCACTGGGCTGAGCTGCTGATGGAGGTGGCAGCGTGCTACAGAGAAACACGTTTTCTTTTCATGACCTCTGTCAGGGGGTTTCAGGTGTGCTTGTTGATGTGTTATCTTACACATCCCAGAACCCTTCCCTTTGATCAGTCCGACCCACCACCTATCTGATGCCTGGAGGCAGAGATCTACAGAAAGAAAATGGGTTTTCCCCCTAAAGAATTTTATCAAACAGCAGAAGGGAAACTTGATGTGCCTCTGTCACTCAGCTGCCTGGCATTGAGTGATCTGATCCACAGTCCAGGCTGAGCTGGGATTGGAGCCTGGGGAGGTAAAGGGTGAGAAGGAATGTCCAAGCATCTCTTCCAGTGCACCCCAAACACTGTCAGATCACCGTACAGTCTCTCCCCAGTCTGAGTTTCCAAATTTGCCTCAATTTCCATTTGCTGTTGTTCAGTAAGACTTCAGAGGGACATAGATCCAGGTAAGTCAGAGAAATGGAATTGGTTTTGACAGCTTTCCTACCTAGACTCAAAAAACAGGAGACAGTGGGATGGAAGGTGATGCCTAGTGTAGGTGGAAGAGCTGTGATCTTTAGTGAGTGTGGGGTGGTAAGTGAAGCGTGGTATGAAGACCATCCTTGCATCTCTGTAGAGATCAGTGGTGCTGCCTGAGGTGGTTCTGTGTGTCCACAGGAGTGGTGGTGTCCATAAAGCCCAGTTGTGTTGGATACAGATGGGAGGGTCCCCAGGCGATCCCTCAAATCTGTGTTTAGCCAAGCGCAGGGTTCAGCTCCGCGAGGAAAACTGCTGGTTCCCGTGATCGACATTTCAACCCTACATATCTTAAACAGCACAGAAGCTGTGCCTGGCCTTTGTGATTTTGGCAGGACATCTCAAACGAAATAAAAACTCCCTGAAAACTATTGTGCATGTTGAACACAACATAAGATGTTGAGTCGAGATTGTGACCTTTCAGAACAAAGATGCTGCTTTTCAAACGGGGGTTCATTGTGTGCCTGGCTCTAATAAGATGAAAAACTTGAAAACCCAGTTATGTGAAGGCTTTGCAGTGAGGATGAGCTCCACAGAGATACTCTCATGTAATTTTGGTTGTCTTCCAGTGGATACATCCTTTATTTCTGTGCACCACCACCTCTGTAGCAATCAGTAGTAATTACAGAAATGTTCTCCTGTTTATGAGGAGGGGGATGTGAGAAGCTGTTGGCAGGGCAGGCTCTGCAAGAGAGCTCAGCTGTGGGACTGCTTTCCTGCTAGATCCATCATAGCTAGAGTTGATGGCCTTAAGGTTTTTTTCCCTAGGAGTCAGGGCTTGCTCATAGGTTGATCTATTCAGTGTGCAGGGAAAAGTGTGATTAGATATGTGTGAGCTTTTATGATTAATATTATTATGGCAGAGCAGCCTGAACATTTAAATACAACCCCAGGAAATTTAATTTTTTAGATATATATGATTTATATGTTTTCAGAGAACTGTTAGAATTCATACAATTGTATTTATATGCAGACATGACCTGGTATTTGTGGGTGTAAAATAGAGAGTTATTTCAAGAGACTGTGGCTGGAGCATGGTTAGAGGGATGGTGGAGGTGGCTCAGTGGAGAGGGAAACGGTGGTTTGGGGGGAGAACAGAGGGTGTGGGCTGGGGGTTCTTCCCTGGACATGCTGCAGCCGTGGCAGTGGTCAGACCATTCCCTTAATGTTCAGAAAGTGTAAATTAAGGAGGCAGGAATGTTGTAGACATTCATTAAGGTCCTTTTTCAGGTGGATGGTGGGAAGGAGTAGTGGTTGTATACTATGAAATGTGTTTTTTGGTGCTGCCTAGCAGCTCTGCTGTGGTGAGATGTGGGCACTAACTTACAGGTCCGAGTAGCTTGGGGATCAGATGTGTGATGTCTTTTGGCCTTTCTGCTTTCCCAGGAGCTCTGACATCCTCTGAGCATGATGCTGCTGTTGACACTGCTTAGAAGATAGATCTGTGTCTGCACATGGAGATTTGTGTGGTCCATTCTCTCAGGCATCCTAGAGAAAAACATACTGGACATGCTGCAGAACAGACCAGTTCACCAGCGTGTTACTCCTCCCGAGCACACCCTTTCATCCCCTCCCCGTCTCAGTTCTTTGGCTCTTCTGTTCAGCTTAATGCTCTTTACTGATGTTGCATGCTTCCAGGGGATCAAAAAGATAGTCTGAGTCCTTTAGATACGAGTGAAAGTTAGAGATGATGCCCTTCTGCTGATGTATTCAATGATAGCTTGAAAACTTGTTACTGGGCAAGGCTGCTTCTGAAGTATTTATTCCTTTAGGCGATCAGATCAAGATAACGTTGAATTTGCTGCTTGGAGCTGTTAACTCAAAGCCCTGCCAAATCCAGGAGGTTGCCCCATAGCCATTCCTCTTATTGTTTCAGTTTATCCATAAATCTCTCTTATTCTTGTAAATTCTGAATGAAGAGATGACTCCCCATCTAAAAAGATTTCAGTGCTGCTGAAGACTCCATGTACTGGCAGAAACAAAACCCCAACGATTGAGCTTTGAGCTTGAACCGAGAAACAGATAAGATCACCAGGAGATTTCCACAGCAAATGCAGAATATATTCTTCTCTAATGGATTCTTACTGCTGTCTGGCAGGTAATTGAATTGCTTGGGTGGGAAGGAAGAGGGGACTGGCCTGCTTGCTTTGTTGTTTGCTGGCTGGCTTTTATGCTCCTGCATTTTGTGAGGGTAGGAAGTGGAATGTGGTTTCTCTGCATGACCCAGGACGTCTGTCAGACATAGGGGAAGCTAATTAAAATGTCACTGTATGTACATGAGGGTGATGAGGCAGAAAGGACCATTCGCTTCCTTGGTTCCAGGGACTCATCTGTGTCTTTGCTTCTATCTACTCCCTGTGAAATCTGCTGCAGAAAGTATGTAATTCACACTCTGGGGTAGAGATGAGGCCACGGGGTGAAGCTGGACTGACTCTCTCTCTGGAGCAAAGCAGAAAATAAATTAAATCCATTCCTGCCCTGCTGCAGTCGCTGAGGCAGTCTCACTCCAGCTGGGCAGTACCGAGGATGCTGTTTCCCGCTGTCCCATCCGTGTCAGCGCTGCTGCGCCCTGTGTCACCAGACCAAGTGTGAGGAGAGGTTAGAACTGGGTTATCTGGGAGGTTTCCACAGCCTGCCTCAGTTAGGAGGGGGACAGGAGCAAGGCAGCATCCTCCTCTTTCATGTCCTTTTGTTTCCAAGTAGGAAGTATGTCCCAGTAAGCCAAGGGAATGATGGAGAGAGATAATAACACACCCTTTGGTATGTTCTTTGGAAACACTCAGATGGCAAAGAGGTGGTCCAAGGCACACAGCCTGCATCATTGAAAAACACTGAACAACAGCAAAAAGGGGGGGGTGAAAAAAGGATGATCATCAGGGAAATTGCTATAATGGTAAGATAATTAGAACGCAGAATGATTAACATTAGTCAGTGTGCTGCATTGGCAAGGGCTGTGCAAGTTGACATAATAGGCCTCTTCCATATCAAACGTGTGGTTTTTCAGCGTTCAGTTTAACACTTTCCTGTGATTTTAGTGGAGTTTGCAGCTGAAAAAGGAGTTTGGTTCTCATATAAAGCTGCGTGGTACTTTTCCTCTCCTGTGGCTACCAGAAGGATCTGGTTTTCCCTTTTGTGTCTGCTGATTCCTGAAGGATAAACGCCACCCTCACCACAGAGCCCTCTACGCTGTTTTGAGTGATAGCCAGGCGTGAACTCCTGAAGCATACTCTTCCTGTTGTGCCCAATGAAAGCTGACCTCCCTTAAAAACAATAAAAATTTTAAAAATGTAATAAAAACCTCTGAAGTGTGTCCAAAAATGGTTGTCATCTTCTCAGGGAGAAAATACAAGGATTCAGGAGTCCCAGTGCTGACATTCTCTTCTAAAAAAGACTTTTATAAATGTCTAATGGATCAAAAGCCACTGCCTGTTTGCTGTCTTTACAGTTTAACGCTTGGAGATCTCCCCACCAGCCCTCCTTTGTGTGTCCTGGTAAGTCCCTTTGCTTTGCTGAGATGAACTGGTGCATGAATGTAGATTCAGACCATGTTTAATCACTACTTTATTCTTTTGAGCTTGGAGCAAAACCTGGAGTGCAGAATCCCCTCCGTGAAACCCATGTGGTTCCCCTTCTCTCCCAGCTGTTTCAGACCAGTGAACACCTTTCTCCTTGACTTCTAGAAACTCGACTTCCTCATGGATAAGTTCATTCAACCTTTTGTCTCCCCTCATTCTTACTGACTCATTGTGCCATTTTTCCAGGACCTGCAGTGGGTTTCTCCTTTGCTGGTATCTCTTGCCTGCTCCCTGTGTTGGGACACTTGTGGCAGCCCAATTTCAGCTTTTCCCTCTATACTCTGCAGAGATCTGGCACATCCTTCATTACAGCCAATAAAATCTGACCATGCTTTGTGTCACAAAATCCCCTGACCTCAGTAGATCTTTTTCTTTTTTCCTCTCTCACCCCATAACCACGTCAGTAAAACCCATTTGTTCCTTGGAGTGCCCAGATTCCCCCTCTTCTGTAAGGACCGTCGGAAGGGAATTGCAGTCACGCGGCTGTGCAGCGAATATGCAAAGAGAGTTTCGTGGGGTTTGTGTTTTGTGGATTATTTTCTCTCTCCTCCTGACCCCACCTCAAATGAAATTCCAGCACTTCATCCGTGCCTCTGGGCTGGGCAATCAGCAGATAGGATTGAGGGCTGTCAGGGAGCGGTGGTCTGGCATACCAAGCAGCCGTGTTAGGACTGCGGAGCCGGGACTAATGGGGGAACAGGGCTGGTAACAGGAGACAGAGAAATATGGCAGAGTAAGATTCATTAGGGATCAGATTCAATAACTGTAAAATGATGAGAAGTTTATGATCAAAGGCTTACTTCAAGCATTTTAATGACACAGTCATTTAATTCATTTAAAGCAGATAGATAAGGAGTTAAGTGAAATCTACAGCAGTTGTTTCTCTGAGCTGTTTATGAACCTGTTTCAGGCTGCAGTTCGCTGTGGAAGGCACGGGATGGATGCTCGCTGTAGCACGTACTGGGCTACTGGTCTTTCCAGGCTGATTGACATATGAGGCTGGTAAAACTCGATGCAAAGACTTGTGGTTTGTCTTAGAAGTGTGCATGGTTCCTCAGCTGTTTTTAATGTGTGTGTTCCTAGCAAGAGTGCTTAATGAAGGAAAGAGAAGGATTATTTCAAAACCTTTCTGTGCCAGGATATTTAATTTCCAGTGGCAGCATCTCCTCTGGGAGCAGCATCAGTACAGGCTGTTGTGGTGACTGTTGGATGGGGCTTTGGGCAACCTGATCCAGTGCAGGGTGTCCCTGCCAGTGGCAGAAGGGTGGAACAAGATGATCTTTGAGGTCCCTCCAACCCAAAGCATTCATGACAAGCCTCAGACGGGCTCTGACACTTGAACCACATTGTCATTTGCCATAGGAATTCACATCTGAAAATAACTGGTGGAGTCACTGGGGCACAGAAAGTTGTTTCTCATCTTCTCCTTACACTGCAGGACTTGTGCCACCCTCTGTCACTTGCTCAGTGACTCTCCTTTGTTTGTTAACTTCCTGCCCAGCTTTTCTTACCAAACAGTTAAAACCAGGTGGTTGGATAGTGTTTAGTAGTGTGCATAGTGCCCTTTCAGTCCCTCTCTCGAGCTTTTAGCCACCTGGCCACTACAAATTACTTAAACCCAGTTAGAGCTGGAGTGCTGTGTGTCTGCAGACTGCACCTTCCTCCATCTCCAGAGCAGCTGCTGTCCCCTTCAAAACCCATCTCCCATCACACACACGGGTTTATAACACAGCTAACAGCTCCACACGCTTCTTCGGCGGAGGGAGTACTTTCCTCTCATTAAGCACTTAGTCTCTGTACACACACTTTACACGGCTGTGGAGAAGCAAGCAGAGGGGGCTCTTTCTCTACTCACGGCTCGAGGCTTCTCGAGCTGCTGGAAGCAAAGTAGCCGCCGCTGCTGCATTGTTTAAGGCTGGGTTACTGCACCGGCTGCGCGTGATGCAGACACGGTGGCAGAGGTGGTATCAAGCTGGTAGGAAGCAGGGAGAGTTTCCAAGGCCTCTAGGCCGTCTTGTTTTCCACTTGCACAGAAAGTTGCTGTCCCGCAGTGGTATTGATTAGTTTTAAAATAGGGAAGTGATAAATGGAGATTTCAGGTGGTTCTGGTAGATGTGACTGCAATGGATGGAGGTGTTTAAATCGAGCCTGAATTATCTCCCCCTACCCCACGCTGGTGTTCTTGCTCCTCACAGGAGGGACCTGCTGACATCTAGCAACAGCATGGTAACACCAAGGGGCTGCTCGGCTCTCTTCACTTGTGCTTTCCACGGAAACTATCTCCATCCTCTTGTTCCAGTGTCTCTCCCTTGTGCTAGCTCCCTTTGGGATCCTTTTCAGGATGCCTGTCACAGCTGCCCAGAGGTTGGGCATGTTTGAGGGAGACCAGCTAAGGCTGAGGGTTGCAGATTCCTCGCAGCGTGTCGTGGCAGCCGGACCGTAGATCAGATTTAAACACCGCTCTCTGTCTGCAAGTTCCCACTTCCTGAGAGAGAATTGGCAAATATTTTGCTTCTTTGAAAATACATAAGGTTTGTCTTCAGAATTTTAGTGCAGGCAACTGTGTTTCTCGCAACTGCACTTCCCTGTTGCTCTTCAGCATCCCTGTTCTTTTCAGCCACTGCTCTTTTCTGAGAGCTTAAGAGACTCAGCACTTGAGAGCTCACTTGGAGTAACACATAAAAATCTGGGGTTTAATACACCTTCTGCCTCTAAGTACCTTGTTCATCAAGGGTGCCTGTTGCAGGTTCTCCATTTTCACGTGACTTTCAGAGATGAGAGTCCAGCAGAAGCTGCCCAGACATACACTGGCAGTGCAGCACAGCGATTTATGCATGGTAAGAGCAGTTTCCCACTTCCAGCCCTGTGTCAGGGACACAGAAATAAGTACTAGTCTCCTGAAAACAAAGGTTGGCTGGTTGTTTTGATCCTCCCTCCACTGTGATAGCACCTGAGCAAAGCCCATCCATGACAGAAGCACAGATTAGCAATAACATTGTCGTAAGCAACAAACCCAGGTTCTCAGGCTCTCTTGTTCACTTCTTTATAAATATTTGCTCAGGTAACATCCCATGTAAATATTGACATGGTGTAGAGGTGGCAGAGAAAGCCCAGCAACAGTGAGAGGAAGATGGGGGGCTGGTTACACCAAGAGGTTTGGGGATGTGGTCAGTTTTATTGATGACTGTGTGTGGGTCTGGCAGGCAGTACGGAAGATGATGATACAAATCCCAGCTCTGTTGTGGGTATGACAGGGTGTGAGCAACTGCTGTGGAATTCATGGATAATTGCACTGAAACTTGGCCCCTTGTGCTGTGAAGGGGATGCTTGGGGACCTGGTTGTAGCAGCCCCAGTTGATGTAGGTTTGGAGAACACAGTGGATGGGGAGCAATTCAATTTTGAGAGAAAATAGTTTGGCAGTAGCAAAATTCCTTGAACAGGTCCAAACCCACCAGATCCAGGACACTCTTGGGTTCTTGTAAGCTGTCTGCACCTGAGTAGCTTTTGACCCTTCCTGGGCACAGCAGATGTAGAAGCTGAGCCCTTGGGCCCTCCTGCTTCTCCCAAGGAGCTTGCACAGACTGCCCAACCTGGTAACCCAACATCTGCTGCCCATCTCACCTGGCAGAGCAGTTCTCCTGGTTTCACGGGTTTTTTTTTGCCCAGTAGTGCTTCGTTTTGAATAGGAGACTATCTCATTTAACAGCTTTTGAGAGAGGCAAACACATTTCTGTGTGGTTTAACTTAATATACAGGCTGCAGAGCCGAAGTGAGGGAGCTGATCAGTTCTTACAGTTGAGATAGCATTCAGAAAACAAATTAGAGTGTGCGGTTGGTAAGGATCCAGGCAGAATTCATAAAATTGAATAGTGTTCTCAGGTTCAACGTGGACAAGCTCATTACTGATCCACAGAAAGCTGGCATGTATTGAGGAATTAGGGGTGTTTGGGGTTGTGTCTGTTTAGTGTAGAGAGGCAGCCCTGTGATGGTCTCCTCTAGGGCTTTTTTAATGTGGATTAGATCTGCTAGCACTGGCCAGGAGGTAGTTTAAGATTAGTGGAACAGGTTTATCTATTACAAAGGACTGGTTTGTAGCAGATTCCTGAAGCTCACTTCCTCAGCGTGATAGCTGATGGTGTTCCAGGTGTTTCCTGAGGGCAGAGCCATAGCTGTTCACCTGTCTGACCCTCTGTGTGATGGACATGAAGAGCTACAGTCATGATGTCGTTACTTCAACATGTGTGTGCTAGGACAGAAATAAGCTGAGATTACAGGGGCAAACAGTGCTTCTTCAAGCTGTTTGCTTCCCTGATCCACTTCTTGGGGTGCCTTGTTGTCTCCAAGGTGCTCCAAACTGGATGGCACAGAGGGAGCTGTGGGAGGTGGATAAGTCACTGGCAGCAGGATGTTACATGGGGATGTGAGGAGTAGTTCGTTAAAGCTTTAATGGGGGTGAACATGTGCACAGAATGGTTAATTTACAAAGAATGTGCATACATGTGGTCAAGATGGGTGGCTGTAGAGATGTGTTCCTGTTTTGTGACTTCTCTTGAGCTTTCATATCTCAATCCATCTTTATTTCTCTCTTCACCATCTCCCAGAAGGATAGTCCTTAAATTAATGTTACTCCTTGAAGTCAGGGTGGAGACTCCCCAATTTAAAGCCTAGTAACCAGGAAAGATGACAGGTGACAAACCTGTTTCTGTTCTCTGATTTATTTTTTGGGGGAGCCCTAATCAGCAAAGTAACACTGATAATTTTCTAATGAGCTGGGTTACATCTTCGTGGATCAGGCTGTGCAAGTTCACATTGTTGTTACAACTGTGGAAAAGATATTTCCTTGAGAGAGAAAATCACAATCTCAGTGGCTGTATCTTGTGTCACTCTGCTTTTCCATCACCTGAGGATTTGAGCAGCTCTGCCACTCTGAAATATTAAAATGAACATAGATTGAAAGTATATTTTTATATTTAGAGGCATTGATTCCAATATAATTTCTCTAAAATTAAAACTCCCCTTGAAAAAGATTAAACTGTCAGTGATAACATCTAGGTTCTTGTTATGTCTGAAAGGAATAAATGCTGAAGTTACAGAATTGTCTGGAGGCTTAGAAAGCAAGAGGGGGAATTAACGATATGAGACAGAATGGATAAAACTACTGGATAACACTTTTCTTTGAATTGGAGGAAGTGGAAAGAGTTGATTTAAGAGGTTTATGGCCAAAAAGAACAGCCATTTAGTCTGACCTGTTGTATAACACACAATATGGTTTTAAGAGCAATCTCTACCCAGTGTCTCGTGGTTGCTCCACAGCTTGTTTTTAATAAGATATCTAATATTGATTTAAAGATACAAAGCAATAGACAATGTATTTGTTTCCCTGGTTAGCCATCCCTATTAAAAATATATATTATTTCCAGTTCACCGACTTCACCGTGAGCTCCTGGGTTCCTGCTATGCTTTTGTTTGCTAGATTAAAGAACTGTATAGCACTGGGATCCCACCAAAGACCTCGATGAAATTGCTTCATCCTGCTCCAGAGTAAATGAAATAGGTTTATTACCATTCATTTCTCACTGTAAGACATGTTTTTCAGACCATGAATCATTCATGGAAATCTTCTCACAACTTTCCTTAATTTTCAACAACCCTTTTACACTTCCACACCTAACCTGGATGCATTATTGCTGTAGTGGTCTCACCAGTGCTGCATTGAGAGACAGTATTGTTTTTTTCTACTCCTACTCATAGGCACATAAAGATTCTTGCTGCTCCTTGGTTGTTTTCCTCTCCCCCCAGCATTAAATTGGAGGTAACCCTTCGTTATTAACCATGGGCACAAATCCTCCTCGCAGACATTGTCTTCCAGAAAGTACCTGCTGTGTTGTATACCTGAGACTATATCCCACACTTGGGGATGTCTTATGTTGCATCTGAATTCCTGTGGAATTATTGTGTGTGGCACAATCAGATTTTGAAGCTATCTTTGTGGGCTTTGTTGTTTGCTGCAGTTCTGCCTTTGTGTTATCTGTGTATTTCAGTAAGGATTTATTATTTTCTTATGTGTCGTGGAGAACGTATGCTGCATACGATTGGCCATAGAAGCAGTTCTCTTTGGAAGCAGCTGGCAATTGTCACTAGCTTTTGGGACAGTTAAAGACTGTCATAGTATGATATTGCCTGTGGCAGGGGAGTTGGAACTCGATGATCCTTGGGGTCTCTCCCAACCCAGACCAGTCCGTGGTTGCATCATGCTACTTTCAAAAGCAGACGCGACTTTGATACCGAGGCAAATATTTTACAGAGTTCCTATTCTGTTACATCAACACAGTTACCTTAATTAACTAGATTTGAAATCTCTTCGAGTCTGTTCAACAAGACCTGTTCTCCATGAAATCATGTTACTTGCTGTTTCTGATCTTTTCTTCTAAGGGAGTTGCATATCAGTCCTGTGGCGTGAGTTAAAGAAAATCAGTTTGCTGCGTTCTGGAAGCTTCGTGGAAAGAGGCACCACATAAGTTGATTTGTATGAAGCCAGCTGGATAATCTCATTTTTCGGTCTCCACAGTCTATTTACTCAGTAAACACGAAACATGCAGATCAATACTGCCAATGGGTGATTAGCAATCTGCAAACTTCCATAAGGGAATTCATCTGATTCTCGGTTTTAAGCTGGAGGAGGAGGCAGGGAAGGAGTGATGGAGTGGGCTGGAATAACGGAAACAGATATCTGCTCTCAAGTGAAATGTTAAGGATTGTTGCACTCTGTTAAGCAAGGTGATGGTGGAGATTTGTGCTCCTTTCACTGTGATTACAGAAAATAACATTTTTTTCCCCTGAAATCACTAACATCAAATGTGCTTTTCCTTTAACACCTCTCTTGATCTTTTTTTTTTTTTCCCTGCTATTGACCTGCTGGAGGGGAAAAAATGTATAAATTTATGCAGGTAAGATTCTTATCATTATTCTTGAGGCTACTTTTTCACTGGTTCATGCGGATTAATGCTGAGTTGCTCATCTCCTCTTCAGTATCATTTTCAGACAGAACCCCCCTGGTTTCAGTCAGCACATCCCAGATGCATCAAAGACCACTTGGGGGTTCTGTCTGTGAAAGCAACTCAGAATAAAATGCCTTTGGCTCCCTCGGAGAGCCTGTGTACTGCTGAAGATTGCAGCTGAAGGAGCAGTAATTGTAAGGTATTAAAACTGCATTAAAACCAAAACAGTCACTGAACTATGCAAAATGACCAGATAATGGCTGCAGAAGGCTCCAGTGCATTCTTCCTTAGCAAATGCGATCTGACCCCGGAAAGTTGGTGTGACAGCAGGAGCAGGGAGGTGATAATCCCCCTGTATTCTGCACTGGTGAGGCCTCACCTCGAGTACTGTGTTCAGTTTTGGGCCCCTCACTTCAAGAAGGATGTTGAGGTGCTGGAGCGTGTCCAGAGAAGGGCAACGAGGATGGTGAAGGGTCTGGAGAACAGGCCCTACGAGGAGGCTGAGGGAGCTGGGGAAGGGTCTGGAGAACAGGCCCTACGAGGAGGCTGAGGGAGCTGAGGAAGGGTCTGGAGAACAGGCCCTACGAGGAGGCTGAGGAGCTGGGGGTGTTTAGTTTGGAAAAGAGGAGACTGAGGGGAGACCTTATTGCTCTCTACAACTCCCTGAAAGGAGGTTGCAGTGAGGTGGGGGTTGGTCTCTTCTCCCCAGTAACAGGTGACAGAACTCGAGGTAATGGCCTCAAGTTGCGCCAGGGAAAATTTAGGTTGGACCTTAGGAAGAACTTCTGTCCTGAGGGAGTCCTCAAGCATTGGAACAGGCTGCCCAGGGAGGTGGTTGAGTCCCCATCTCTGGAGGTGTTTAAAAGATGGGTAGATGCAGTGCTTGAGGACATGGTCTAAGGGTAGACTTGGTGGCGGTAGGTTAATGGTTGGACTGGATGATCTTAGGAGTCATTTCCAGCCTTAAAAATTCTATGATTCTGTGATTCTCTGACTTCGCGCCTAAAGGCACCATCTGAAAATCTGCGCCGGTGAAGTATGGAAAGCCCATCTTTGGGGTTTGCTTAAATCAAGTTGAAAAGCTGCTTTCTCAACTGCATCTCGTGCTTCTGAGCTATATGTGCACGTTACCTAATTAAAACGTAATGGGAAAGAAGTAAATACCACGGTGCAAGAGCATGATGTGATAGCTGCTGTGTAAGGCTGAGCTGTCCTCTGCTCAGTGGTTTGTTACACGAAGGCTGGAGAGCTGGTTTCCCACTGAGAAGCACTAGAAAGCTAGAATTTCTCCTCATTCTGAATTTTCTTTCATAAAACTGTAACAGTTCATGTTGATGATGAGGAAAGTGATAGTAAAAATCAAAGCCTTAATTTCATACAGCAGGAAGCACTGTGTTTTCAGTGAGGTTTTGTGGGCTCTTAATAGTTTATAGGTTGACCTGGCAGCCATAATTCTGGGAAAACTTGGCAGTATAATTATAAATCGTTGCTCCATCACATCTCTGTGCAGAATGTGCTTGTTGCTCGCCAGTCCATTAGCATGGCAAAGTAAAGCTGGTGAAATAAAATCAAACAGGAGACAGGACAGCTGTATTTCAGACCATTAAGTTGCGCTATGATGTCCGAACAATTTTGTGCCTGCGATAGGATTTCAAGGTAGATTCAAACTGGTTTGGGCTCAACTGTGTAGCAGTCAAAGCTTGAGTAAAGATGATGTGTTGTAGGATGTGAATGGACAGAAGGCAGGTTTAGGATGTTGATGGAGTCATTTTGCTAATGGGCTGGTGATCCCAGCGTGATGATCCGAGGCATTTCCCCACCCCCTCCCCTTGTTTCACATTGTGTTTAAGAAAAAATGAACTAATTGTAGTTGAAGCTTTGCAGACAGCCAAGAAGTATTTCCCCCAGTAGCAGCCAAGGAAGTGTTGTGCTGATTCAAGTCCCCTGAGTGGGGATGTGGGGTGTGGATGCTGCAGGATGTAACATGTCACCACAGAGCTGCAGGATGCAGCTGGGCGCCTGCTCTCGCCCAGAAATGGTTTTCTCTTTTGCATGGGAGTAGAAGGGTTTAAACTGAAACTTTTCTCCTCAGACAAGGCTCAGGCACATCCCTTGTGCCAAATACAAGGTGTGGATGGCTGCTTCTCCTCTCCCCTCCGCTCCATCTCACCTGGCCAAGTCCCAGCTCGAAATCACCCTTCTCAGCCCAAGAATTTATTCCCACATGGAGACTTTCTGGGTCTCATCTGTATGATGGGTAAAGCAAAACCAAGTTACCAGCTCCTGCTTTCTCAGGCCATATGTAAGTAGTGAGGGATATTGATTTAGTTTTGATGTGATGTAGTTTATAAATATGCATGAGGATTTAGGGTTATTTAACTGTGCTTTTTAATTCTCCTTGCATTGCTGACTCTTCTAGTCAAGGGTTTCTTTGTATGCACAGCAAGCTGCTCCATGACAGCCCTCTTCTCACTGCCTGGGACCTCTCTAATGTTTGTTAATCCCAAGGCTGTAGACACTTTTAATGTTTGAGGAATAAAAGGACACAAAGTGACACCTTTCTGCAGGGGACCAAGTGAGCAGAGTCCAGTTCTCTGAGGGTCTGGGTAAGGAAACCTGCTGGGGAGGAGGAAGGAGTTGGAGGAGACCTTTGCTGTGCTCCTGGAGAAGGGGAAAAGAGCTCTTTTCATCAGGGATCCTACAACTTCCTTAAATAAAGAGAGTAACCTGATCAAATGGTGGAAAGGGAAGGAAAATCAAACATTTGCCTATTAGCCCTGAGGAGCTGGAAGCGAATGTAGCCTCTGAATCGATATTTGGACGTTTTAGATACTCTGGTCTCTTACTTGAGAAAGAGCAAAGCAAACAGAAGAGGGTTCTGCATATTCAACATATCTAAGCAAAGCTGCAGTGACTCTTCCTGGTGAATAATGTAGGTACCTACTTGGGTAATGAAGAGAGGTATGTACATTTAGATATGTTTTCTGAGATGTTGGAAGCTCCATGTTTGCTCTTTCACTTCTTCCTCTACCAAATTACCCACTACTGGAGATGTTTCCTCCAGGTTCCTGCTTGGGCGTTGAGGTGGTGGTAGGGAAGACAAGCTCTGCCCAAGGACAAGTTGTTTCAAGATGGCGTCGCTGAGAAGTGTCCTTGCTACACACTGAGGGGAACAAGAGCTAGAGAAGAACTGGCAAGTTCTTCTCTAGTTCTTGTTCCCCTCAGTGTGTAGCAGGGACACAAATATGGACAGCTCTTCTTGTCACTGACCTTCAAGGCTTGGATGTGCTCAGCCAAACTTGGATGCTTCTGCCATAGGGTCATGAAGGCAGTGGCTTTTAACATAACTTCTGATTATTCATGTTGCTTTTTATATATGATGCTGTCTAAAAAAAATACTTCTAGAGGTTTTTGCCCTTTGCTAATTAAATATCATAGAATCATAGAATTTTTAAGGCTGGAAATGACCCCTAAGATCATCCAGTCCCACCATTAACCCACCGCCACCAAGTCTACCCTTAGACCATGTCCTCAAGCACCGCATCTCCCCGTCTGTTAAACACCTCAAGAGATGGGGACTCAACCACCTCCCTGGGCAGCCTGTTCCAGTGCTTGATGACTCTCTCAGGACAGAAGTTCTTCCTAATATCTAACCTAATATTTAACCAGATATATTAGATAATATTTGCTATATGAGATATATTAACTAGAAAATCTTACTACATTGTGATTTTGCTTCCTTTTGAAAAGTTTTGAAGGAAGGACCTGTGGTGTCATCCCTCCCCCTGACTTCTCCCTCCTGTTTTCCTTCCTGAGGTTCCCAGGCTAGCACAGCTGACCTGTGCTGCTCTTCTTCCTCTGGCATCTCCCATTGGAATCCCATCTGAAATCATCTGAAGTAGGGCTTTCCAGGGAAACAGGTGTACAGCAAAGTTAAAGCTTTATAGAACATTTTTGGAAGGGAAAACTTTGAGTGGCTGAATATCTGGATGGATCAAACACCACAAAAAACCTCACATCAGATATCTTCTGTCTTTCAGGTTTCTTTGTACCATATCTGTATGTGAGCGTTCATGCAGAATAAGAAAATGGAGCAGCAAAATAGTAATTTTTTAATTTATTTTAATTTTTTTTTAAACTTTGTGTGTTTCTCTTGAAAAGCCAGGTTTGGTCTGACACGTCTCAGTCATGTTCTCAACCATAGGTGACTACATTTGTATAGGAAAGTTGATAAAATGTTTTTTTGAAATTCAGATCTGTAAGAGCCAGCATTTCTCACCATGAAGTTAAGTCTTATCTCAGAAAAAGAATTCTTATAACTCAAACTCTAAGCTCTCCAGGGCTGTTCTCAGAACCTATGTGCTTTTTATTTCCAATGACTTTTTCAGAGGTTTTTGAACCATTGCAGATCTCCTCTGCACACTACCAGAGTGTCAATAATAGCAACTTTAAATGGACTTTGTTTGCTGGAAAGACAGGATGTCTTGACTTGAAAAACTTAGTGTTGAAACCCTGGAATTCAAATCTCTGGGTGGTAACAAAGCCTCCTAGAGTGGGCTGTGATTTTCTTCCATCTCAGTGAAAGGAAGAGCAGCAATTGAAAAGGACACTGAACGTTCGAATGCATTTTTTCTTCTGGATTATCCCAACTCTGTGCCATTCCATGTTCTGCTCTCCTGACTCTTAACCTTCTTGTCACGTTTGTTTGCATCCCAGACCTCATCTGATGCCTCACTCAATGCAAATTACAGTCCTGTGTCCTCCAGGGGATAATGTATTTGAAAGTGGGTATAGAGAAATATCCCCTTTTCCGAAATGTACCTGAAGGGCTTCAGCACCGCTGGTGAGACATTTTATTCTCTTACTCTTACTGCAGCAGTGCCCAGTTACATGTTGTACCAAAAGATATGGTCTGGTGTTAGAGCAGTGTGATTAGGGTGATTAGAGCTTTTTTTGTCTGTGGTACATCCCAACTCCAACCAACTCTGTCTCATTGCTAATTTGCTGTAGATGCTGTGGTAGAAGAGGACCGTAGGGAGGAATATCAATGAGTGTGTGTAGTGTGGCAGATCAGCTCAGGAAGGGAAGGGAAAACCCCTGGAGAAGTCTCTGTGGGAGCAGCAGCTCCATGTGTTGGATGTGGTATTACTGATGGAGTGGGGATGGCAACATGGGATTACTCCTGTCATCACCCATGAGGATCAGACATCTGTTGTGCTGGTGGGAACAAGAGAGGAGGTACTGGGGGTGAAGAGGCATTGCTTGGACTAACCCAGGTTGTCTGTTATTGGTGGGACACTGGGACAGGCTGCCCAGGGAAGTTGTGGATGCCCAATCAATGGCAGGCTGAAGGCCAGGCTGGATGAGACTTTGGACAGGGAGGTTGGAACAACATTAGAAAAAAGTTCTTTGCTGTAAGAGTGGTGGAGCACTGGAACAGGTTGCCCAGGGAGGTGGTGGATGCCCCTGGATCCCTGGAGACATTCAAGGCCAGGTTGGATGAGGCCTTGAGCAACCTGATGTAGTTGAGGTTGTCCCTGCTTCTTGCAGGGGGGTTGGACTGGATGACCTCTGGGAGTCCCTTCCAACTCTAATCATTCTATGATTCTAAGATCCCTTCCTACCCAAACCCATCTGTGATTCTGTCTTCACCTTTGCTGTTCCAACAATGACTGAAACAGGCATTTAGGAGGCTGTAGAAGAAGGGTTACCTGAAGTAAGGTGTGTGGACAAGAGGTCACATCACTGGGGCAAGGAGAAAGGTCTTCCTGTTTGGTGAGGAAATAGCAGCAGGAGTTGGGCTAAGAGCTGGCGAAGAGAAGGAAGAAAAGGTTCCCAAGTGAATTTTTGCTGCCAGGTTTCAGGGCTGCAGATGGACACACAAAGATGATGGAGAGAAATGTGGGAAAGAAGGTAGGGGTCTGGCATGAGACCTGGTGGGGACAGGTCTTTGCCCAACATCTGGCACCTTCTGAGTTTTTCCCCCCCCAGCTGTTTCTGGTTTCAGGTGTGTGTGTACAGGCAGAGCTACACAGAGCAGGGGGCAGTTGTTGCTTATTTGTTAGGCTGCTTTGTCTCATCTTTCCAATCCATTTTTGTTAATACAACTCCTGTTCCCAGGGCTTTAGAGATCCCTTGGTGTAGTTATCTTCTGCGACAGCGGGAGCCGGGGCTGGTGAGCGCGCTGGCTTTGTGCTCAGGGTTCAGAGGGAATTCTCAGGGATGTGGTTTACTTTGGGTTTTACTCTAATCACTTTAACAAGCCTGAGCAAAGAAACAAAAAGAACAAAACCAAGAAACAGAATTTCCATTAAAATGGCATTTCCTGAGGTAGGATTAAGCTTTCTGAGGCTGCCTTGTACTGGGTGCACAAATGCCTCCTCTATCCTTTTGTAGGAGAGAGTTGAGTAATCACAGTTTTACTTTTTTTCTTTTAAAAAGAAGCTGTTAAAGTAAAAACAAAATAAAGGCAGACCAGGAGAAGGTGCTCACCTGTGTAGCCAGTTAATAAGCTACTGAATCAAGAGCTGTAGTTGTTGTGGACCTTGCATGTGCCTTTCAGGTGATAAATTCCAATATTGCCTTCCTGCTGTTGTTTTGTTCTCCATCTTTGAGCAAAAATTTCCAAGGGGTATTGATGCAGGACTAACAGCAGACAATTCTTGATGTAAATGCTGTGCCATTAGCTGTAAGCTGAAGATAAATGCATT
This sequence comes from Heliornis fulica, assembly GCA_013399135.1. Classification (NCBI taxonomy): domain Eukaryota; kingdom Metazoa; phylum Chordata; class Aves; order Gruiformes; family Heliornithidae; genus Heliornis; species Heliornis fulica. The sequence continues at coordinate 36,769 of VXBZ01012713.1, read as the reverse complement.
CAGAGATGGCTCGTAATGATTTGTGACTTCTGTGCTTCCACAACCCAGTGAAAGCGCCGGGGTGTTTATTAGCTGTGTGCAAAGCCCGTGTGTTCGTGTGGCTCTGTTTACTCACAAATACCACATGGGTTTGGAAAAGCAAACCAGTAAATTCCAGAAATCTGGAGCCTTGGGAAAGGCATGCATTTCTCTTGCAGCTTGAAGTGTGTAAAGGATCTGCAGTTGGGAGAATCCCAAGAGCAAACCTGCAGGTCCCTGAGAGCAGCATCAGCCCTGACACATCAGTGCAAGCATCAGAAACGTGGGTTTTGCAAGAGTTCAAGAGGTCACTTTCAGCATCTTTCTTGCAGTGAGGATCATCATCTTCTCTCTAGGACAAGAATCACTCTTTCCCACACCACCTACCTTGCTGGAGCTCCAGACCCTGGTTTTCCCCATCTAATTAGTCGAAATCATTGATCAGCTTCTGATCAGTCTCCAAAGTAGTGATACTGTCTCACATCTCTCTGCCTTCATAGGATTGAAGATGTGCAGCTTTTGGTTTAGTCCAAGATTTACATTAGGCTGTGCTTGCAGTGAACAAGTAACATCTGCTTGAGAGTTCCAAACTTCAATTTCAGACACCACATGCACATACCAAATTATCTGTTGTGTGTTCACGTTCACAGTTGAAGCTACTTTTTGCCTACAAAAGGAGGTAGCAAATGGAAGCAAGTGCATTCCCTAGCCAGTTGGATGCAATTTTCAAACAACCCCATTCTAGCACCCCTCCAATCAATGCTTTGTTTTATATCTGTATTTAGGAAACTTTCCCATCTGCCTCCTACAGATAGATGCTGTCTTTATGTCGGATGTTCTTCCAAGGTAACTACCAACCCATTATTTTTTTAAAAGCTGATACAATCTACTAAGCTCCCTAGATTGTTTCTATTTAAGTTCCCTGGTACTGAATAACATGTCCCAGTCTGGAAACCGTGGAGATTTTTCTCTGAAGAAGTCAGCATGGAAACAAATTCCTTAGCTGAAAAAGCAGCAGTGTGTATTGGTTGTGTTTGGGTGGCGCTCACTGCGTGCGAGCATCGCCCGAAGGAGAAATGGCCCTTTCCTTGAAGAGCTTCCAATCGTCAGCCTCTTCGCAGCAGGGGCAAGCACAAGCTGTTGCCTTGCAAGCAAGCAGCGATTAAACTCAGCTGTCCATATGCTCTGCCAGAATTTATTGTGCTGCTTGAAAATCACAATCTTTTAAGGTTGATAGACAGTGAGACTAGGGAAAAAACCAAACCGGCACTTAAATGCGCGTTAGCTTTCTGAACGGGTGTTGACAGCTTTGCTTTCGGATGTGTTAAACGGGAGGAGCCTGTGAGGACCTGAAATCAGTTGAAGATCCTTGATGGTGCTTGCTGAGTTTGTATCCTGACAGTCATTGCCTCCTTGGGATGTATGAACTTCTTTAATTTCATTAGTGATGTTAGATAAACGTATTCACAACAGTTGAGACTATTCCCTTTGGTACCGGTTCTACCTTCTGATTAGAAGTATCTGCAGTGGATGAATAGATCTTAAATGGAGTTGTTAAGCACTGAGTGTTTCATCAAATGTAAAGTAGTCCACATGGTTTTAAGTACTTTATTCTTACCTATGGGCCTGTGAAAGTGAGTTGAGTAGAGAGAAAAGCTTTTATAGCTCCTGGAGAGAGACATCCCTGAATTGGGACTGTGCAGTTTTCAAACAACCAGGAGGAGAGATGCCAGAATAAGTTCATCCCTTTTCAAGGTGCTGTCACCAGCAGCTTTCATTGTTCTTCTAAACAACTTCTCTTCTAAAGGAAAAGTTTCTGTTTTTTAGAGATTAAAGCAATCCTGTCTTCATTCATTCCTTCGTCACTTGACTGATTCTTCCCTAATGGGGAGATTACTTAGGAAGTCTCTGAGCTATAATTTCAACATGTAGACCAACAAGACTGACTGTTTGCCGATAATATAGTTTTTTAAAGTGACACATAGCATCAGCACAATTATTTCCTGAGGGTGGTTTGTTTTTTTTTTAAAGCTGGGAGATGGAAGTGGGAAGGAAGGCAGGAGCATCTGACTTGAGCTTGTACCTCTGTTCTTGATGGTAAATTGGCCCTGTTGCAAATTCTTTTTTTTTTTCCTAGTCTTGTCAGAAAGTTTAGTGTTAGTCAGAGTCTCACTAGTTCTGCTGTGGCTCAGTGTGTGCTTAGAACATATTGCACTAAGACAATATTTGTGTATTGCATCTGTGGTGGCTGTTTGGCATAATGATCAGGACAGAAGTGGTGGGATGGTCCTTCTCAGTGGTCTGTGAGAGGCTTTCCCTTGTGTGTACCCTGGGGTGTGTGTCTGGAAGGCTGAGGATATCAACAAATCATCTCTAAAATGTCCAATGCCTTTCTGAGAGAGCACAGAAATGGTTTTGCTGCCTTAAGCACCAGATGAGGTAGTTAGCATCTTGCTTTCCAGGAATGAATAATTCACTGTACTACTAAGCATCAACCAGACTTGGTTGCAATCAATCAAGGTATTTATTGCTTCCTCCTAAATTGAAGCTCTGTGTACATTTTTCTGACAAATCTGAATTACTGGCTCAATGTTATTTCTTGAAAGAAGAATCAATGAACGCCAGCAGTTCTCTAGTTCCAAGTTATTTACTCTTCAGCATCTCTACAATTTCCAATTTTTGAGGTATTGGGAAAAAGAAGGGGAAAGAGGGGCTGCTGCTGAGAAACTGGCAGTAATGTATCACCTTCATTCTCTGTGGCACTGGCCATGACGTGCTGGTGAGCAAACAGATCTACCAAGCTATGTGCTGAGTGAACCAGGGTGGCTTTCCAACAAAGGGACTGTCTGTAGCTTGATCACATCCCCTGAGTGTCTCTGTTTTCTGTATAAAGGCACCATGTGCTGATGTGGATTTGGTAGGATCTCATATTAAGTTAAGTTCTGAAGCCTGAAGCACGCTTTTCATGCTTCTTGGGGAAACCAGGGGTACAATACCATTTGTTGTAAGATGCTTTTTAGCACAGAAGCAGCATCTGGAGCTGCTCCTTGGCAGTTGTCCTGGGACTCCCAGCTCCTGTTCAAAGAGTGTGACCATCACTTCTGCACCACACTCTTCAAATGTCAGTGCTTGGTCTTCCTCATCAGTGGCCCTAGATCAGAAACTATTTTCCAAATGGACAAATCTGGTGTAGGTCTTCTCTCCCAGTGCCCAAAACCTCATTTTTCCAGACTTCTGTTGCAGAGTTGAAAGGACAAAGTTCTGGTAAGTAAGGCTGATTTCTTGTGGTGGAAGAGCAGTTGACAGAGAAACCTGGCAATTGACGTTTTCCAGAGCTAAAGGGATTCCAGGAGGAGTTTGTTTGCTTTCTTCAGTCCCTGGTTTCTTACCAGCATTAGGGTTTCATTTCCTTCAAAGGCTGGTGAGACTTTAATGGGGTTTTGAGGTCTACTTAGCAGTTCCCAGCCATGATTCTTTCTACAGCCAACCTAAGTCATTCCTAACCTTCAGGAATTGGAAGAGCACTCCAAACAACTGAAGCTGTGGTACCCTTTTGGCTGTCTGGTATTACATACACATCAGACAGAGCCCTTTCATCAGAAACTGGCTCAGGGCTACGCTGTTTCTGTGGAAAGCATCTGGGTTTATTTGAAAATCCATAGGATATCAGTAAGCTTCATGGAGACTTAAGTAATGCTCTGCTTGGTACAACTGTACGATCTGTTGGTGAGGAGGGACATCTCTGAAGACGTGTTCTTTACAGTTCTGCCATGGTGCTGCTAAGGAGCCTCCAACTGCATCTCTCATATCTCTGCACCCTTCACATACCACATCTTCAGGCTTTGCTGTCTGGTTTTTGGGCTCTACCTGAGAGCTTCAGGTTTCCTAGAGGTGCAGGGGAGTCTCCTTCTCTGGAGATGTCCACAACCAGCCTGGACACAGTCCTGTACAATCTGCCCTAGGTGATGCATCTTTAGCAGGGGTTGAACTAGATGATCTCCAGAGGTCCCTTCCAACCCCTCTCTGTGACTCCAGGGGTGTTTGCCCAGGACCTGGCATGCTGGGACCCCATCTCACTCTGTTTCTGTAGGCATTGCTATAATATAAAACAGCAGCACTAATATTTTAGCCCTAGGGAGAAATATGCTGGTTGGATGTGTGTTGTGTAGAATAAAGAGAAAGCTGCTGCCCCTAGCCCAAAAGTGTGAGTAGCATAGCAAATATGTTCGTGGTCTCCCAGAAATGTTAAATGAGATGGATTCTACCACAGCCTTCCCATCACAGAGGGGTTTTAAGAGATTCACTTGTCTCCTTGTAGCTTCGGACTGACATGCTTGGAAACACCAAAAACAAGACTGAGCCCTAGTGCTAAGTTTTAGAGCATGATTTTTCAAGGAGGGATGTCATAAAAGGAGAGGATAAATGGGCTGAAAAAGCAGTAAGAGCCAAAGCACTGCAGCTTCATGGCAGGGCTTTATAGAAAGGCCAGAGAGGTGCTTTAAAAGAGTAAATAACCTGCAAAATAAACAGACAAGTGCCAGGTGGGTTGAGGCTGTCCCAGCAGGATGGGAGCATCGGTCTCCAGGTTTGGATGTCTTTCCTCCACTCTGAGATCCTCCAGCTCCTGCCTGTGTGAGTGTCTGCAGCGATGTCACCACTGCCAGACCTTGGTGCTGCAGCCAGTGAGGGAGATGGGGCCAGAGCTGCCCTTCCTGGCGTGTCAGAAGTGCTGTGGTACAGGGCTGCGTGGGGAGAGGCTTTCAGAGCATCCTCTGGACGGTCAGCATAAACCCTGCTGCAAGCTTTAGGGTTGAATTTCATCCCTTGAAAGGCAAACAGGAGCGTGGGGAGTGCCCTGACCTGTCTGGGAGCGTCCTGAAGTGCAAATAGCACGAGAAGTTGGCTGGCTGGGTGTGGAAGTGGGTTTGTAAATGCCACTGTGTTGCTGGGAGAATATATCTAATAAGTTGGTGTTACAGCTGTCTTCATGTGCTCCCTCTGCTCACCATGCCCAGGCTGCTGCATGGGGTCCTGGTCCTTCAGTTCTGTCCTAAGTTTCTACTGGCTGAGGAGGCTGTCAGTGGGATTATTTCTTCTCTTGTTCCTACTGGCCTGTCTGTCAGGTCCAGGCTGTTTGTCCCAACCTCTCTGTTGAGATGGGTTCATGAAGCCATGTTGCTATGGGGCTGCAGGACAGAGCTGCCCTCCCAGATGCTCCCGTAGCTCCTGAGCATCGCAAGCCTTGGCTGGTGTGAGAACATCCATCATCTGCTCAGCATGTGGCATTTACACTGTGAAATGGTGACCCTGCCTGCCACCCAGATGGACAGGTGTGGGTAAACTGGTTTCCAACAAGGAGCACCAGTTTAGTGGCTCAGAGAACAGGTATGAAGACCAAACATACCCCATTTTTGGTCTGGAAAACACAGCAGTGAGACCCTTGGGACTAGAAGAGCGTCTCTGACCACCGGGATGGAAGATGCTCTTTTGGGAGAGCCCACAAACCTTGCCATGCTCCCTAGCACTCTCTCAGCAGCTAGAGATGCTGGAGGCTGCAGCCCTGCTGTCCTCTGGCAGGATACAGTGATGGAGCTGCTGTTCATGAGTCTGTCCAATGCATTTTTGAACCAGTTGCTGTGTGGGCTGCCAGGCTCTGGGGAGATGAGGTTCAGTGGTTCACTCCCTGCTGTGGGCAGAGGTGCTTTTACAGCATATGGATGGATGGGTGGATGGATGGATGGATGGATGGATGGATGGATGGATGGATGGATGGTGTGCAATGGAAGATGTCTGGGAATGGTATCAACTGTGGTCTCCTACCAGCACTGACCAGCAATTCTGGATGAAGTTGCTCGAGCTCTGCTCTGGTTTGCATGAAAAGACCCAACGTAAAGCATGTCTTTAATGAAAATGAAATTATAAAATTGGGATAATACCTACCTCATGCTGCTCTTGAGGGTTAATTAATGTTTACAGAATCACTTTATGTCCTGAGATTTAATTGAAGGAAAAATATTACCATACAAAATGCCTTTTTATGGAGGTGGTGCTATAGGGTTTCAGCTGGGCAGAGTGCCGTGGAAGCCCGAATTAGCACCTGCTTTACTACCTTTATGGTTGTGAGCCTTCCTCTAGTTTATATGAAAATTATCTGTCTGAAATCACAAACATAACATCAGTGTTTTCCTCTCACTTTGAAAGAATATTAATTTGCTATCTTAGGACTTGACTGACTATATAAACTGCTATAAATACAACTCACCTCTGAGAGGAATGTATAAAATGCAATATACGTTCACTTGCTTGGGACGAGGTGGTACGACGTGCTAATGACTCCACTGTTGGAGTCATACAGATGCTGCTGGCTCGTATGAGTAATAAATTAAGCTGGTACTGGGTGTCCTGCTGTAGTTTAAGGGTGTATCTGTGTGTTCATTATAATCTCCTGATAGCAAGAGACTTAAAATGCAGCTATAAAACTTAATTTCTGGAGTTTAGATTTAAGTGTGGAGGTATCAGCCAGGGAGCCAGCTCTGTTGAGTGGGGTTTTGTGTTGTTTTTTTAAATTTTTGTTTATGAGAGAGTAAAAGGAGAAGACTAAGCAACACTTGGTTTGCCTGACTTCAACTGTTGAAACAAAACATTATCACCACATCAGTGTCCCTTCTGCTCTAACCTTTTTTGCCTTTACAGAGTGGCACAGCTCGGGAGGACTTGGGAGTTGGACCAGTTACTCAACCTGCTTCTGTTGTTTCTGCCACACAGGGTGACTACGACCCCAGCAGAACCAAAATTCTTCATTTCAGCATGAACCCAGCGAGCCTGGCCAAGCAGCAGTACAAAGAGGAACAGCAGCAGCTCCAGGAGGAGTGTGAAAAGCTGCGGGAGCTGTTGCGGGCGCTTGAAGGAGGTGGCTCCATCCCTGAGAATCTGGAAGGAATTGGGATCTTTCAGTCACCACAAGAAATTGCAGGTAGGTTGCTGGATTCTGGTTGTGAAGATGTGCTTGTTCATCTATACCTCAGAAGCAGTTGGAGATGTTGTAGGCAGTATGTTTGGTGGAAGAGTTGTAAGGAAGATGAAGAAAGGTGGGTTGATGCAGGATGGAGTGAATTTGTGGTGGCAATCCTGTGGCAGTTCAGTACAGGGGGTAGGAGGTAAGGATAAATAATAATAATCATAATCATCATAATAATCATTTGCTGATGATAAATGAAATACCTATATATATACACACACATATATAACAGCCTGCATGTAGGCTGGTGCTGCCAATGGAGTAAAAGGAAATATTTCCTTCCTTTCAGTCCTGGTTTAGCCCTTGAGGTAGTACAGAGATCAGGAAATAACTTTCATAGCTGCAGGGAAGCAAGTGGTTGAAATCTTTTCAGACCTGGCTTAAAACAAATTAATATTGTTTATCAGTGTATATGTGCCCCATTAATCACAGCTACATTCAATACTCCATGAAAATAGACTACATCTTTCACCGAGCTAAATACATTTCACAGGCTCTGTGGCTCTCCTGCAGAGCAGTCTGTCTTCCCTTCACATACCTGAATGAGACTGTTTAGTACAGTAACCCCAAAGTCAACACCTCCAGACATGTTCTCAGACTCTGTAAATCAAGGTAAGGATATTGATGAAACGTGACCTATCACCTACAGCACTGTGAGGGGACCAGGCACGGTGGAGTCACGCTGCAGAGTATCTTACCACTGTAACTCTCTCACATCTACCTTGCCCTCGAAATATTTTTTGTTAGAAAAGGGAAAAATAAGAGAGAGCTGAAGGTCCATGAGGAGCTAACCTGTTGTGTTCCAGCAGCACACATGTGGGCAGTGTCCAGAGGTCGGGATCTTCCCTGGGATGAGGCTAAGAGGGCAGAGCCTTCCTCAAAGGCCATGTGTGCTGGAGGCTTGAGACACACAAAATGGCAGAGCCTTGGTTTAAAGAAAATACACAGAAGAAAACATCTTCCACTGTTATGGCACCAAAACTCTCTGAAAGCAGCTTGCAACAGGACTTTATTACTGCTGCGAAGGTGTTTGCTTGGCATCTCACGGTGTCGCCTTAACAGTCAGAGGTTGAGAAGCGTGGTGGGGTGGTTTGTGAAGCAAAGAGGTGCCTGGATGTTGGAGGTGCAGCAGCAGTTCATCACTGTTAGTGGATGCTCTAGCAAATGTAGAAGCATTAAATGCTTCCTGAACATTTAAGGGAGGCTGCCTTTGCCTGGAGGAGCTTCCAGTCTAAAACCCAAGCAGCTTGTAAGCAGTTCTTGGGGATGGTTCTTGCACTGCAGTTTGAATTGGAAATGCACTGATTTTTAAACCACAGCAGATGCTGCTGCCCAGTGCCCTTGTCTGTCGTTGTGCCCCTGAGGAGCCCAGCACATCTCACGCTGAGATCTGTGTGTCTGACGGTGCCCCTCGAGCCCAGGGAAGGGAGGATGCAAGGCAGGGGCAAAGAGGATGGAGAAGTGAGGTCAGCTCTGTGTTCCTGCCACTGGTGGATGAACCTCTGGGGTATCATCTGCAGTAATGAGACTGTTTCTTCTGGGAGAACGAGTTTCTTGCATATAGCTCCTGTGATTTGTTATTTGTAATTATTATGCTGCTGCCTTTCATGCAATTGCTTTTTGCTGTTTGAGAGGTGCTTTTGTGCTGGGATGTTACCAGGTTTGTCTTCAGCTCATAAGGGATGTGTTTTTAAAGCTCTTTTCCAACAGGAAAACAAACAGCTCGCTGGGTTTCAGGGTGCTTCCAGCCTCTTGTAGGTGAAACCTTTTTTTTATCCTGGTTACCCAGTTCTGTGCTACATCAATTCTGACTTCTGGCCACCAGCTCAAGTGGGAGAAAGCACCAGTTGCAGAGAGCCTAGCGGGGTGGGAAATACTTCAGTGTCATTTCCCACAAGCACAGGAGGGCTCTTTGCGTTCTCCAAGTGCCTGTAAGTGTATATGGAAGTGGTTCATGTAAACAAATGGGAAAACGAGCTGTGAGTGAAGGATGAAGAGCTCTGTGGACATCTGTCTCTGAGACCAGGGCATGGGCATAGTAAGCCAGGTTATATGGAAAGATCTTGGGGTTTTTCTTGTTTTTTATGTGCTTGTCTGCATCCCTGATATGTATGAGGAATATAACTAGTCCTGAACCCTCCTTTCTGCTGTGGGAGCCTTCAGCAGTGTGACTTGATGAGGAAGACTGTACATAGGATGTGCAGGAGATGCTGAGGATGTTGCGGCACTGACTGCCAGGTTGGCAGGTATCTGAGCTGGATTTAAATTAGCCAGATGAATGCCAGCTTTGGCCTCTTTGTCAGGGCAGGGCAGAGCTCTGGGTGGGTTAGGGGACAGCTCATCAGGCTGCATCCATTTTTGTAGAGAGTGTCCTGCTTGGCTCCCACAGCATCCGCAGTGTGGGTGCAGCAGCTGTTCCAGGAGTGGTTTCACAACATGGATTCTGCATGGCCAGAAAAATTCCACTGTCTCTCTCTGGATGAGAAGTGGAACATCCAGCTTTTGCTCTTTTCTTGGGGTCTCATCAGCTCTGCCCACAGAAACAGCTGCCTTACACCTTCCATTTTAAGTATCATTTCAAGGAGTGAAACGGGGAGCATGTGGCAGAAACTCCCTCCGCTTGGCACCCCTTGGGGAGGGCCGTTTATTGTGTGTAAGGAGGGAGCAGGTTTCCGTGAGGTTTGTGTGCAGAAGTGACAAGAATTAGGATTTGTCTTGCACCACTGTTGTTCAGCCACAATATCCATATGTCTGATCATCCAACTCGCTCATAGGACACGAGGCAAACTCAGCAATCTGGGCTTTTGAGGTGGGAGGTCATGTCAGAGTTGAATGGGATCAAGGGAGATGCAGAACTGAGCAGGTAGAACTGTGGGTGCAAGCTGGGAAGACAACAAAGGTCATAAGTAACTTTGCATTTTGCCTTTTGACAGGCAGGAGTAAGCAGAAGATTTTATTGTCCCACTTTGCCATATGCCCTGGATGGCTCATTGGCAGAGGTCGGGGATTTGGGTGGCCTCTAGCTGGTTGGGTTTGCTGCCCTCAGCAAGCTTATGTGATCTGCAACAATTACACTTAAGGTTCAAAGAATTATAATTACACCTGTCCAAAAAAGGCATTGAGGACAATGCTGTTGATGGTTTTGATAATAATGTATTGGCCATTATTAAATCCATTCATTGGGCTGGAGTGCAGCACGTTTTTTCTGATCATGGTTCCAACTCCTGGCTAGGTAATAAGGAAATTATTACTGTGGACGTTAAAGCTCATTAAATGTGACTCTATTAAAAATCAAGGTTATGCTGGACCTTAAATCTCTTTGAGCATAACTGCTGGAGGCTGCAGCACAACCTGGCACCTTGCCACGTAGTTCAGTGGTCCTTTCCTCTCATTTATGCTGTAATAGTCTCTATTAAAATAGGTACCAGGGCTACTGCAAAGGTTTGAACACCGTGAGCTGTAACAACACTCTGTCCTTCTTCAAAGTATAAACTTGCACGTGGGGCTGTGCAGTATTAATGGGGCAGATCTGTGGCAGCTGCATTAGGGGAACGGGCTGTAGCTTTATGGGTGTTTTGTTTCTCTCCTGGTGCTGCCCAGGTCTGGGTTGTGTAAGAGGAGAGTGCACCAAGGTCAGGCTGCCATCTGGGAGGAGGCTCCCAGCCCTCCTGTCTCTGAAACAGGGATGCAGATTGCAGCAGCTTTGGAAAGGTGGTGCAGGGCATCACTGCCCCACATGGAGTCCGTTCCAGCTTGCATTGCTCTTTCCTGTACTCTTCACACCTTGCCCCACAAACCCCCTTTATATTTCAGTCTGCGTCTTCTGCTTCATTTTCCTCCAGCTCCATAGCTTTTCCCACTTTTTCCTGTTTTTAACCAGGCCATTTTTGTTTAGATTTTCCTCTTTTGCTTCATCTGGTCCTGGTGGGCATCTTGAATTTTAATTTTCTGGCCCTGCTAGGGAAGTTCAGTCTTAGTTGCAAGCAAGCAGGTAGGTGGCAGATAATGTGGCGCTGACAGATGTGTGATGACTCGTGTGCCATAGCCAAGGATATATAGAAGTGAGGATGCATCAGATGCTGATTATTTCCATTCATGCTCTTGTCTTAAAAGGAGGATGTTGGGTGGTGTTGGATAACCCAGAGAAGATGAGCCCTGACTAAGGAAAGTCAATGCTGATTTTCCATGAGCTCTCATGATTTATTGCTGTCCCATAGGTAGAGTGGAGCGTTCAACTCTTTCCTGCAGCTTCTCCCTGTGAGGAGGAGAAGTGCTTTTAATGTTCTTTCTGTTGAGAGACAGGCTGGCACCCCTACCAGGGAAGAGGATGGGGAAATCAACTTTATTTCAACCATCTGTGGAGACTTTTAGAAGTGAACTGTTTTCCTGAACATAATCCCACCAAAAAGGAAAGCTGCTCATCCATATCAGTGATGTCAGTGTCTTTTTTTTCTCTCTCATCAGAGAAAAGTAGGCAAAGAGGATCCTTGGTGAAGGACCAGGGAATCTCACTCCAAAAGAAGTATTTGACCCTAAAAAAGATGGTGCATCTGGTGTTCAGCAGAGGCTGTCTCCAGCACCACTGCCGTGTCAGGGCCTCGTAAAAAATGTAATTAATTGAAATTAAATTGGGCGATGAATTAATATTAAAATAATCATGTTGAAGCCAAAGATGGTAAAATTTGTCACTCTCCCAGCATGCTTATGCTTCTGATGGATGTGTTTTTGAATACAGAAGGTGATAGAAAAGGAGCAGATGGAATTTTAAAGTTGCCATTCTCCATTCACAGTTAGCTGAGCTGCTGGTGCTTGGAAGCCATGGTGCTTCCTACCATCTGTGTATGGAAGATGCACACACGATGAGGGCTGCACCTGCAGGTGAAACCTGAGCCCACCTGAGGAAGGATCTTTCTGTGACCTTAGTTTCTGGTGGGTGTGCGAGTGCTAGCGCAGCATCCTCACCTCGCTGTGTGCTGATAGCACCCAGCGTCTCCCTGCTCAAACAAGGTTGGACCACATGGGTGCATAGAGGGCAGAGATGCTTCACTCATGTAATGCCTCCTCCTAAAGCAGAGGAAGGGTTTGTTAGGTGACACTTCTCTCAATGACATTTCGCATGCCAGTTCCCCGTCAGTTTGTACCAAATAATTGCTTTTTTTTCTGAAGAGACACAAAGTGAAGGGGCAGGGCATTTGCTGCCTTCAGATCCGAAGGGACTCTTGGTAAGAGCAGGATGTTAGCCTTTGTGCCCTGCCTGTATTTCAGTAGAGTAATTGCTTTCCACATATCCCAGTTTCTTCTGAAGTTTATAAGAGCTCCTCTTCGCCTCTGGTGTTTTGCTGCGTGCTGATGGAGCTCTGTCCCCTTCCACTCCAGAGATGGCCGCGTGCTCTTGATGGGGACAGAAGTCATTCCCTGCTTCTACCTGCATCCAAAATGTGGCTCAGCTTTCAAGTGCAAAACACAGGCCTTACACAAAGGAGCACACAGGACGAGCAATACGAGCAGCCATCCTTGCGAGCGGCTTCCCCTGACCCACGCAGAGCCACCTGCCTCTCCGTGCTGACCGCGGCTGAGGAGCTGGGCCTCCTTGGGGCAGTCCCTCGCCTCTCCCCTGGTTATTGTCATTATTGCCTTTCTGGTGCTAGTTTCTCTGCTGCAAGACATTTAGACTGGTCTGGGACCTGATTAGTATATTAAGACCTGAATAGTATATTAAGTATATTAAGTATAATAGTATATATAAGTATATTACTTATATTAAGTAAGCTGGCAGATTAAATAGAGCTTACTTTGATTTCCTTCCTTAGCATCTATATCCCTTTGTCTCAGCCAAGCACTACAGGCAGGGAGGTGGAGCTGCTAAATATCCCTTCCTAAAGGGCTGCAGCCAGGTTGGGACCTCCTGTACTTCTCTACTGCCAGTGTCACAGTAGTCAGTGGGCAGAGTGTATAAAACCCTGTTATGTTACAGTGATAGATATATAGTGCTGATGGATTTGGGCAGACCAGCCCCAGGGGGAACATACCTTGAAGCCTTCCAGTGTTCTGATTCTGCAGCAGCGTGGCCTTTGATGGGAAGCGCTCTGCACTACTGAAGTCCGCGCGGGCGCCTATAAAGAACCAGTTTTCCTGGCTGGAATGAAAGTGTAGTACCTCAAGAGGGCTGAAGAAACACTTCCTGCTTAAAGAAAAAAATTACCTTTATCACATATATAGCATTTGTCATCCAGATAGATTCCCAAGTCTTTTTGGAGATAACACAGATATGAAGTCATGCAGCACGGGATATATTGAAACCAGAGTGCCCTGTCTGTGGCAACATGCCATGAGTCTGTTAAACAACCACAGAGACTTGCCCCCGAGCACAGCTTCATCTGTGGGCTGAGAGCAGCTGGACACGAGCGGGCAGACAAGGGTTACTGACCAAACAACCCCCCTGAGGATGCCCAAAGCCTGCAGCTTCTTGTGAAACTCTGACGGGAGGTGCCAGTGAGACGTTGATGGGACTTTCAGACTCTGTCTGTTGCCCAGGGAGCCAGGGGTTTGCAGTAAATCCTGTAATGTAGTTCTGTTGAAGGTACTGAATGTGTAAAACTTGGTGTCAGTCAAAGGTTACTACCCAGACTGTACTGAGCCTTTGCAAAGAGTGAGAGAGCTGCTGGATTTCTTCCCGGCCCCTCTTTTCCACCTAGTTCACATGTGGGTGTTCCTGGGGGCCTCAACATTTCTGCCTTGGTGAGAGGCAGCCTGGGAACCGGTGTAATGCCTCTGTATAGCTCCAGTGACTCCTGCAAGGGCTTTTTTTAAAAGTAACTCCTATCTTTCTGCTAGGCAACGTGTAGAGGTTGATTAGAGAGTGTTTGGGAGAAGCAGAACCCTGGCTCCAGAGAAAATAAAGCCATATTAGCAAGAAAGAAATAGTAAGGTGAGTTGGGAGGGAGAGGGAAATAGAAAAGGAAATAAGAAAGTAAATGGGGTAAGGGGGATCGAATATCAGCACTGAACTATGAGAACTTCTCCAGAGGTTTCTGTAGTCCTGGGAGGAAGGAGGCTCCCGAGGGAAGGTCTCTGGTCTTAGAGACTCTGCCTTGAGTCTTGCTGTAATGGAAATGTGAGGCACTGCAGGAAAACACTGCTGTGGAGAAGGCTGCTTGTTTCCCAGGCAGATGTGTCTTCGTTATTCAGTACCGATGCAGTGATGCAGTTGCGTCTGAGAAGGGAGAGGTCTTCTTTGCTGAGGAAGATGAGAAGGTTAGAGGTAGCTCGTGCCATTACAGGCAGGCAGACAGCAATGGCACTGGTAACCTGGGACCAGATAAATCACCAGATGTGTGGAGAAACCTGGGCTGACAGGGAGTATTCTGTCTCCTGTCTTACTCTGTGTGTGGCTTTGGAGGAGAACAGGTCATAGAAACAGTACTGTTAAGCCTGCTGACTTGGCTTAAAAATACAAGGCTTGAAAGACCGACTGCTTTCTCATTCTCATTCCCAGTCCATCAGTGAAACACAGAGTGACCACAAGGAAAAATTGTTCCCACTACCAAGAGTAGACCCCAGAAGTAGCTGTGCTCCTTCCTTTATAACTGGAGGAAGTTCAGAGCCTTTGAAAGGAGAGAAGTCAGTGAGCAACAGAAAGACCCCAAACCTTCTCCTCCTGTGTTTTAACCACCCCTCACTCCTCAAACCCCTCTAAAACACCATCAGATTGGTACTGTAACTGCCACATTGCAAATAGCACCCTTCATGGCTGTAGTTCTACACCCCTCTGGTTCTTCTATAGCTCTGTGTGCTGATGGCTTCTTTACCAACCAGAGACAAGCCAGCAGGTCGTTGACCTACTTATGTCTTGCTAAACTTCAGGGTTGTGTGTTTTCCTGCTTGGGTATGTGAGCCAAGCTGTCATTATTTAGTCATTACCTTCTTGGTGGCTGTGTCACAGCCAGGATGCTCCTGCTAGATCTCCCCAGTCCAGCCCTCATCCTGGAGGGAAGGAAATGCAGGCTTACCTGCAGCTGCCCTTTGGGTCCTGCGAGGATGTGATACGAGCTGCCTCTTACAGCAGTTTGCATCACAGAGCAGCTTTTGATTAGGACCAATGTGCCATGAGGCCTCTGGATATACACAATTGAAAATGCTCTTTCATTCATCAGCAGGATTGAGAAGAAAGGCTTGTGCTGATGTGTCAAATTCAGGCCGACACGATTTCCCTGACATTAGAAAAAGCGTGGCAGAGCGCTCTGGCTGGGGAGAGCCTCAGATCTCTGCTCTGCATCTTGTCAATGTATTGCTTCTCCTGGAAATTAGAGCTTGATGCCTTTGTGAGCAGTAGAGTATCGTGGAAATCTAGTTGAGGAACTTTACGAGGTGTCGAGGTTACTGGGAAGGACTTGAAAAGCTTTGTGGGCAAGGAGAATGCCCCCTTGGTTGGGGTGTTTGTTAGGTCCAGGAAAGATGGCAGGAAAGGGAAAATACTGAACTTATTTACACTTCCCCTCTCACTACTATCTGAGGTGGTGGAATTCTTATTATGGTGGGTTCATAATGGGGAGAAAAAAAAAAAAATTACTGAATGTGCCGTTTTTCTCTGGAGTCATTTCAGTTTCCAGGTAAGCACACGTGGCTGGGAGCTGAAATGGGGCTGCTTCACGGAATAAATCAGGACTCCTTAACACTGAATCCCAGATGAGGTGAGGTGAATGTGTAGAGATTGAGAAATGCAGTGTGTGTACTCCTTTCACATTTTAAAAGGGGGAACCTACGAAATTCAGAAGGATAACTTTAGCACTGGCTGTTTTTCTGCTTTACCTGCTGTCTCTGTGGGAAGCTGTTTTCCTTGGGAAATACTGTTTTCCAGTTGCATTCCCAATTTTTCTTTTACTTACTCATTATTTAGGGGCTGTAAATGTAGCAAAATAAGGCTGTTTCAATATTCTGGAGCAGCGGCTGTATTTAAGAAGTTTATATTTGATGAGTAAGTTGATGACATTGCGTTATGTGAATTTGATGTGCAAACTTGTCACTAAAGTGTAAACATAGTGACAGCAGGACCAGCAATTCCCAGCCTAATCAAGTAAGCAGAGTAACACATTCTTTGAGCTATAGAGTAATAGAGACTGATTTGCATATTAAAATGAGGGAAGCTACACAGATCCAACAATTAAGTTGATATTTTAATTGCATAAAAGTCAGGAGATTCAAAGTTATGTTTCCTACATCAGTTCGTTTGTCACCCACATGTATTTGTAGACTTTTTGATGACTTTATTTGGTATGAAACCAGTGTGGATTAAAATACATGAAATGTTAGCCATGGAAGGGAGGAGAGCTTTGGGTTTGCAGACTAAGAGAACTGAGTATTTCTTGGTCTGTTTAAAAATACTACAAACAAATTCCAGGTAATTTCTTTTTTAGTATTCTGGTAGACACGTTGGGAGGGAGAGAGAACTGTATTCAAATGCAATGGAAAAAAAAATCCCATTGATCTCAATAGACCTTGAATTATATCCCTAACTTCTTGTTTTCTTTTTATGGAATAAGCTTTATTTAATTGCAAATTCACACAAATGCAGCAGTACTGCAAAGAATTGCATCGATATATGGATTCTGCCCTCGGTGTTTATGCTGGTTTCCCAGTACTGATCCTGCATTCAGATAAGCATGCACATACACAGCTCCCCTTATCTCCCCACGCCGATGTTCTGATATATGAATGCCTGTTCCCTGTGCACACAAAAAGCTATTCACATGCCAAGTCTGATGATTTTTTTTTTTTTTTATAATCCTTCTTTGAATTAGACCACAAAAGGAATGTGTTTGAAAAGGTTAACTAATGGATACGCTTTTCTTCCTGATGAGGAAAAGAGAAATGGTGAAGTGCTGAAAAATGGTCAAGCAGAGTTTTGATCAGGCTTTTCTAATCAAATGTATTCTAGGCAGCGAGCAAGTAGGGGAAATGTTAATCCATAGTGGATTTATTTGGAATGGAGAACATTTATTTGGAAAGCAATCAGCGTATAAAAGCAGACACTTGTAATTACTTTGCCATCTTAATCATGGCACTGGCATCAGTACCATGATGTGATAATGTTGTGATAGCCTTTTCAATGTGGTGCTGACAGAAGAGTATCGATGGGAAGGGAGAGAAGCCTCTCTCAGTAGCTTCACCCCCATCAGCCTGGTTTGACAACATCCAGGTATGCTGGGCAGCTTGTTCGTGGTTACTAGGCATGCAGTGTCCTAAACTGTCTTTTAGGTTTAAGTTCTAAACTTAAACCCTCTTGGTCACTGGGGAGAAAGGGCAGCACCTTGCAATGCCCTTGGGAATTTGACAGCTTGGAGTGCAGTGGCCAGACCACTGCTCATCTCGTGCTCCTGGGTTGATTCTGTGCCACAGAGGTGAAGGCACGGGGTTAAATCCTAGCATGGCTTAAAGCTCAGGGGAAGGTTGTGCCTGTCCATCAGGGATCTTGAGGTCTGGCAGCAGTCCATTCTTTAGGCTGAACTACAGCTACCTGCCGTGGTTATGTGGTCACAGCAGCTGATTCAGTCTTCACCTGTTGCTTTGGTGTTTCCATGTTTTCTCCGTTTAAGTGCCCGGTTATCCGGCAGTGAGTCACTCCAGCCTCCCTTAGGGAACACCATATTCATTTTTAGGCACAACCAGCCCCAGATCAGTGGGTGAGAATCAGGCAGATGAAAAGCTGGTTGAAATCAGATTCACAAATCACCTTTTCGCTTTCCAGCTGCCTGAGTGGGTTCTGCCTGCATTGAATAGCAGAGTGTTGACGTGTCCTGGTGCAGTGCTGCAGCAGAGCAGGTTAATGGGTAGGTATGCAGCTTTGTAAAGTTACCTTCTGCGATGATCAGATACCTTCATAGGTGTGCAGCAGAAGTATTTGAGTTAAAGAGATCAGAGGCTTCTACAAGGAAGGGCCGGAGGCATGAGCAGCATCCACCTTCGCTGGAGACTGTGGATGTGTCATCACAAATCTCACCACTGGTGGCATCAAAGGCGGCGCTCGGATCTGAGAGACTCAGCAAAGCAGTTCTGAATAGGCAGATAATGACGGTGGCGTGCGATTCCCCTTTTAGACTGCCATGTTGAGATGACTTCCCTGAAATGAGGCACAATTCAGGCAGAGGAAGTCTCCCTCTTGTTTTACAGAGGGGTAAAAATAAATCTGAAGTTAGAATGGTGTTAGATCGGTGTAACAGATGTGGGCTACAGGCGTTTGCATCATCCAAGTACCTCCTGGTCAGGTTGTTTCCATGATAACGTCCCTTCGTGCCGATGCATTTGCAAGTTCCCCCCAGGATGTGTTTGGACTCTCGTGGTGCCACGTGGAGTAGCAGAAATTACTCTTAATTTCTATTTCAAAGTACTTCTTTCTGTGATGGGATCCTTCACATTTTACAACCTGAAAAACCCACAGAGACAGGAGGGGAGCATTACCCCCTGGTAATGCTCCCCTCTGCTCTGCTCTTCTGGACTGCCAAAGTTTGGGGTGAAATGAAAACTTCTCTGATCCTGTGTATGGTGTCTTCATCTGCAGGCTGATGGCCTAACCCGAATGGAAGGGACACTCATGGTGCTGGGGTATGGATTTAAAGCTAATGGCAACTCCAGTTTGCTGCAAGTCCTCAGCTGCTAACCCAGTGGTTAGAAATAAATTAAGATAAAACTTGGAACTGCACATCTCCCCCATATTGCAGCATGTTACATGCTGCTGCTCTCCTCTGCTGGAGGTGGAGCGAGCCAGGCTGCTCCATAAAACCAGGGCAAACGAGCAATTAGCAAGAGGTACAGAAATAGTGTTTAGGAAGGTATAAAGTTGCTCTGAGAGCTATAAAACGTCTCTCCTTGGTTTTTTGTGCATGGTTTAGAGTGGAAACATTTGACACATAACAAAAGCCAACTAATTCTTTGTTGCTCCCCTTTAACACTCAGAATTCAGGGGAGGGCTGGCTGTCACGGGCCGGAGGAAGCGTTGCCATGAGAGTGAAGCTCTTTTTTAATTAGCAAGTTCCTTGGATGATTTACTTTCTAGTGATTTGAGCGCTGGCCGGTTTGAATGTGTCAGCAGTACTGACCGTCACGATGCAGTTTTGTCAGCCCAGGGTCTGTTTTGCTCTTCAGACATCAAGAGGTGAAGCCTGCTCCAACAAGGGGAGTCTGTGATGAGCGAAATTACAACCGCAGCCAGCCGAGCTAGCGACTTCACCATCTGCTGTCAAGTCTCTGGCTTGAATGCCAGCACTGGCAGTAGCAGGCATAATGATGATAATATTTTCCACTTCTGTAGCACCCTCTGTCCAAAGGTCTCAAGGTATGCCAGAGGTACTAATTAAAGACCTGCAGCACCCATGGGAGGTGGGCATGGGTCTCTGCGCTGGCTTTTTCTTGCTTGCAGAGTCTAAAGAGATTGTGGCACTAATCATTGGGAAGCAATTCCTTCCATCCAGCAGCTCTGGAAGAACTGAAAACCTCTGGTACCGTTGTTGGTTTGAATCAGAGCTGTATCAGAGAGGCAGGCAGCCTGGCTCATGGTAACCCACTGGAGTGTGAGGCAGGGAATGAGCTCCGTGCTCCCGGGTGAATAGCACAGGCTGGCTCACCAGAGCTGCCACAGAGTTTCTTACGGTGCGAGGCTGGGAGGGGGGTTTGTAACAAGCCTGGTCTTTAATCTGTGGCCTTCTGAGCAAACCTGACCACTTATGATCAGGCTGCAAATCCTCCCTGCAGTGCTCTGCATGGAAAAATACCCCTGAGACTCAAGTCCCCATCAGATGATCAGACGTGTCTCCCGATCAGACGTACTGTGTGGGGAATCATCACTCACTGGCTCCAAGTGCCTGTGAGTAGCAACCCACAGGCAGCCTCACACCAGCAACGTTGGACACGCTGCCTGAAATGCCTGCAGAGGGCACAGATTCACCCCAGCACATTTCCATGTTCTAAAGTGATGCTGAGAGGTCTGAGTGGGGCTTTATTTTTTTGGCTCAAAGGGAGTGGGTTATTTTTTTTGGTACAGCTTAATTTTCTTTTCTGTAACTCAGTCTTCCTTGTAGAAGACTAACAGGGAAGCTCTTTCCTAATCTGCATTTCCATAGTCTGCAGAAATGGATGAATGGCATCCTATGGACCCTTGGGAAGGAGTAAGCACATGAGAAAGGGAGAAATGTGACCACAGATCTTTAATGTGTCATCCCAGCACTGACACTCTTGGATTCAAAGCCATGTCCCCATGAAGATCCGTTTAACACGTTCTTTTAGCTGTGTGTACAGTGAAACTCTTCCTTCCACCAAGTCCAAGCTGTATGTAAAACCTGCTGGTTAAGATACACCTGCTATCCACCATCTCTAAGAGGAAAAATGCTGTTGTCAAGTATCATTATATGGTGTGTAAGTGTATTTAGGCTATTAAAGACAGTTATCCTCAGAGGTTTATACGTAACAGGTTAAAACGGGGGAGGGTGGGGGAACAAACCCTTGCTGTGTTTAATTATTACTGGGTGCTGCATGCACTTTTCTCCATTATTTACTTAATCTTAAATGCCAGATGCTAAAGGGCACCAGCATCAATTAACTGCTTAATTAGACTTGCAAAGAAATCATGTAATTTAGTTATAGGCAAATTAAAAAAAAAAAGACAGACCCGCACAGAAGAGAAGCTCAGGGCTCTCTTTGCAGTCATTTTTAAAGCTCCCTACGTACATTGTTTGCTTTCCTTGCTTGCTGGAAACTCTTGGTGGCACTCTCTGTGCCCTTGTCCCATAGGAAGGGACATGGCTGGATGCAGCATTGCCTGTTCCTTGCCACTCCAAGTGGACTTAGCCACAGGTTGCTTTCTTCCCCTCCAGACTCTTTTCACAGAGCTTTGGAGCAGATGCCCTTTGCAAGAACTTGTGTGGAGCCTGATCGAGATCCCCAGGAGAACCTGTCTGTCCATCTCCTGCTCTTCTACCCTGTCAGGCACTGCCCCCCACTTCTGCCAGGAAGACTTTTGTGGTGATCACAGTTGTGTATTTCGGTGTTTTAGCATGCAGCCAACAAAGCGCCCTGTCTTTAGCAGAAAAGAGCCCTGCTTCCCTCACTGCAAAATAATAGGAAGCGAGATGCTTTTATTCCATTACTTCCCACTCTTATGATTAAGAGTGTTCACAGGAGTGGAGTGCATTCATTTCTGTTTCATCAAGGCCTACAACTCTGTCTGAATCTTTATCTTGCAAATTGCCTTCGCAGAGTAATAATCAATGCCTTGTGCTTGTGTATACGCAAAGTTTCCTTCTTTATAGGTGCTGCCTCCTTCCCGACTTTGTTACCGCTGTTCTCACGTCAGTGGGAGCAACACTGGCATTTAAGTGCCTTTGCAGCATCCCCTGCTTTACAACTTCTGTTTCTTTCTTAGCTAGATGCTGGAAGCCTGTGATATTTTTTTTTTCCTCTCAGATGTCCCAAAACCTTTCTGAAAACAAGGTGGTGTTCAGTTCCTCGGAGCTTTGTTCTCCCCCCAGTGCCCACGCTGCCTCAACACTGCTCTTTTCTGAAAATACGACCTAGCCCTCGCAGAGTTCCTTATTTCTTCAAAGCACTGTATAAACATTATCTAATTAAGTATATATAACATGCCCTAAAGTATGGTAAGGGAAAGCTGCAGCATGGCATCGAAGTTTCCAGTCAGTTGATCCAGTGTAAAATCCGATTGAATCACTAATTATTTTTCAAAATGCTGTGCCTAATGACACGTATCAAGAGAGGAAGATCAGACTTGCAGCCAGAAGCGCTGGGAACTGCAGCCAACACAAGAGGCTCAGGCAGGTAAGTTGTCTGCTCGTCCCGGTTGGGATATGTGCACTGAGGTAATAAACAAAACAACCACAAAAAAGAGGAGCTGCAGCATTTGGATCTTTCCTGTTTTGATATATATAATCAGCTCTACGTTTCCTGTTGAAATGTTCATTAAAATTGCAGCCCCTGTGATTAGGCAGCTGCCTAATTCAAATCAATGGGGCTCCTGAAACAATTTTGGATATATTTAAATACTGCTGCAGAACTTCCTTGTTTACAATGTTGTGATTAAGTGACTTTTTTCTAAGTCATCTAAAGCATTAATAAAAATCTCTTTAGCCTTTCTCTACTTTTTTTTTTTACTTTTTTCTTTTACTAGAGTGGCTGCAAATAATGCAAACCTTGCTTTATGGCTTTATCTTTTACTTCTTAGTGCAGCGTGTCTATTTGTATTGATAACTAAATCAGAAGCCCAATTACACAAGTTCTTTATGATTCCTAGTAAACCACAATTGACTTCTTTTGTTTTGGAATCCAAATACAAACAAATAAAATTAATAGAGCAGCAGAATAAATAGCACTGAGAGTACGACAGCCATGCCTTGCTTCCGACTCGCTCGCTTTGGGAAGCAACTGTTGATAATATCTGTCAGCTACAGTACTTTGGTGTTACAACAGACATGTGGGTGTCTGGAACGAAGATTATAATGTCCAAAGGGTCAAGAAACTTCACTAGGTCTCCTCATGAAAGGGAGGTCATTTCAGTTTTGCTGGAAGGATGCTTTGAGGTGCTTTCGAGGGAATTTCAGCTCTTCTGCTTTGGCACGCTGCAGAGTGATGTTGAGGGTCTTGTATGTTTGTTTTTAATGACTTTGGGTTTTGTAATTTTTCTGGTTTTTAATAGCTCCACTTCCCTTTACTGTCTCAGAAGCCTTGGCACAGTTCTGTTGTGTTTAAGTTGCAAACGAAACAGGAAAATACCTAAATCAAAACATTGTGGGAGAGAGACTGTGTAAAGGAGCAGATGTTTACAGTCTCTGACTTCTGTGGTTGAGAAAAAGCAAACACATTTCTCTAAAAACTCAGCATGATAAAGGCATTTTACTTGCCTGTAGTTGTGCTTCACCTGCCTGTGAAGATGTCTTGGTAGTTTTCTTTTACTTTTCTGGCCCAGCCCCAGCTGTGCTGATCCTTGTTTAACCTGTCTCCGTTGTGGCCCTGCTGGGGTGCAGGGAGCAGTGGAAGAGGTGGTTCTGTCACTGCTCAGGGACAGCTCTCTCTGTGGCTTCATCCCTCACTGAGCACATCTGTTCCAGCTGGTGCTGGTAGTAGGTCAAGCATCAGGATGGCCAGATGTGAACCACTCCAGATGTTGTTGCACTGTGGTGTGGTTGAGCCCAGATGCTCTGCTGCCAGTGCTGCTGTCATCATCACATCCCTCTTCACAAAATGGGGGATGGATTCGTGGAAACTGCAGGTCAAATTTGGTCAGTTCTGACCAGTGGCTGCCAATTGTGTCATTGCTGAGTCTGTGTAAATGGATGGAGATTTTAGATGAACTCTTGACATTTGGTGCTCAAGAAGTAGGATGCAGCCTGGAGGACAGAGAAGTGGTTGCTAGTTAGATTTCATCCCATGTGTCCTCTTGGTATTCAGGACTTGAACCCTGTTAAAAGTTGGAGGTAAATGTTTTGGACGTGGACACAGGAAGGGAATGAGATGGAAGAGGACAGGAAAGACCAAAGCATTTTGTTATTTGAACAGAGAATAGATTGAGTGTGATTTGGCCACTGCACCTTAATGGGTAATCCCCACTCTGAGTCTCAGATGAGAAGAAAAAATCTGTAAGACTGGGGATAATGCAAGAGGATTTTTGCAGACTTTTCTCAGATGTAAAGTGAGCTACTGAATAGCACAGCCTTTAATGATAACGTTTTCTTCGAGTGCAGAGCTAATTCATTGATTTAGCTGGTAAATCTATTTTTTGTTACTTGCACATCCCACTCACAGAGCCCTGCTGTGTGTTTGTACCATTTTTACCTTGTCCCTCAACGTTTGTTTTTGCTAAACCCCTGGCTTTAAGTCCCAGCAGCGCTGTCCATGCCAGCAGCACGGTCTCGATGGCACTCGGTGTCATCAGCCCTGGTGGGAAGAGTTCACAGCAGCAGAGAGTGAAATCTTCTCTCACCCAAAACTGAGATGAATCTTTCTCTTGGAAGACTGCGATGCAGGAAACCAGGTTTGGCTGTTGTATGTCATTGGAGACCAAGAGTTAAGGTTACCTATATGATATGCTCTTTTCCTACACCAAAATATTCCCTTTGATGATTGAGCATCTTGGGTCTCAGTTTCATGACTGATCTTACTTCAGGTCCTGCACCAAGGCTGTGTTTGGTTCAGAGCTCTCAGGAGTTAGTGAGATGGAGGAGATCAAGCAATACCAAGAAGCAAGAGGATCTTCCAAACTTGGAGAAAGGAGGGATCTGGAGGCTGTGTAGGGGCAATGCATGTTGCAGTTGAGAAAGAAAAATAGTGATGCTCTAGGGTAGGCTATTCTTCGAGCCTGCTACAGTGGTTGTTGTCAGTGGGGCTTGCAGCAATGAGCATCTCAGCCCCTTGGGGGTCCCAAAGTGCTCCACACACTTTGTGTCTCTAGGAGATATGCACAGGGGTTGCTGCATCCAGCACTAAACTGCATCTGCAGCTAGTGTGAAATACAGAAACCACTCAGTGCCATGCAGGAGCCGTCCTCGTGGCAGGGAGTGAGAAGTGTCCTTTTAGCTCAGAAGTGGAGGAGGCCAAACACAGTTACACAGATGGCATTTGCAGGGGACGAGAGGGCTGATGCCCAGTCCTGCTTCGTGCCCTCATCCCCAAATAAAAGTGCTCAGCCAGGAAACCGCTTTGCCTCTTCTATAACGGTCCAGGTCTGAGTTTCTTATCTTCTCTGAAAAATGCAGTATCCCCGGCACAGCGTGCTCCCTGCCTTAACCTCTGCTTCATTACTGATTCAGAGAGTGAGTGCCAGCTATTGAATCAGAGGGCTGGGACCGAGCTAAAGGTCAGGACTGTGTCTACGAACATAAAAGCAGGTGTAACCTCTTCTTCTTTCCGAGAGCACTAATACGTGGACTTGTAAAAGTTGGTATCTGTGAATTCTGCAGCGCTCACATCAGGGTTATGAAGCAAACAGACAGGTAGGAAAAGAGTTTCCCAGCTGGGGAGAATCGTATCAAGGGGCTGATAAAGTTTCAGAGATAGTGGGTACCGGCATACAGCCATTGTTATTCTTCTGGGTGGAAAAAAACCCGGTGTTTCTGCCAGCTAAAGCAGACAATACCTGGGAGCGATGTGAAAAGCCAGGCTAACTCCCGTAGCTTGCTGGCCTCCAAGATAACGCTGTTACCTGTGTCCTGTATCCCACTGCAAAGATTTCCTGCTGCTGTTTTATCCAGCTCATGCTTGGTTTCCACAGCCTCTGTGCCTCCAGCAGTGTTTCAGCTAACTTTGCGCTGCTTTATATTATATTTTTTTGCTTTTTGTAGTTTGACTTGTGAGATAGAAGACGGAATGCCTTGCATCTGCCAGTCCTGCTTCAAGACATGCATGGGCCTGGATGCCTCTGCTGCATGTTAAGTTGAAGGCTTTTGCCTCTGTTATTTGGGATTTCTCAATTGATGAGACATTTTTATGCCTGTCATTAGCGAAGGGGCATTAGGTTGACAGAGCCAGTTGCTTGGTCCCCTGTATTTATTCTCCTGCATCAGTTATGCTGAGCTGAATTTTACTTATAATCCACTGGGTCACCTGTCCTCCACCAGGCTGTTTTCTCTAAGGTTTTGTTTCATTAGAACTTTATTACAGAACTAATTTCTTTCTTATAAAGCTATCAGACTCAAGGCTGAGCAACGAATTTTCCTGCTAAACAGGGAGATATCGCAGGTCTGTGCTGTGATTCAGCAGATTCAGCCCAGGCTGTCACCAGATCGCTGCTGTCGAATTAAGTAGCATCTTTGACTTTTCTTTTCCTTAGCTCCTCTATCTGTAAGATGGAGACAGTGCTAATCTCTCATTTGTGTAACTGTGCAACGTTTGTCCAGCACTTCAAAGATGCCAAGTGCAATAAAACTGCCAAGCGTCCCTTCACTAACAGGATTGATGATTTACACCCAAAATGCTCATTTTTGTGCTAAAACAAGATCACCTGAAAGATACTGCGGTTGGAACCAAACCAGGGAAGGGGGGAGGAGGAAACCATCTGTTACACAACAGCAAAACTGTTTGAGGGCATTCGCCTGGGAAGCTCTGGGTGACGAGTTTGGAATATGAAGGCTTATTTATATGGATGGAGCTAATTTTCTCTAAGTTATTCATTTTTCACTTAGGGAATTACCTAATCTTACAAAAAGACTCTAGGAGGAAAGATTCATTTATTCTTTGTCTCGTTCAGCCCCAGGCAAGCCTGAAGATGCTCTGCCTCTCCCAGTTCTGCTTGTTTTTTAACCTATTAATGGAGCTTAAAGATTTTCTTCTGGATAAAAAGGGTTAATCTTTCCCCTTCCCTCTCACCCTTCTCCTCCTCTTTTTCTAGAGAGTTCTTTTTTTGGCGTCTCTGGCTGTTTCTATCATCTTCTCCCCGTAATCTGCCACTATCTGAAGAATTCATTACATTTCAAATCAGAGGCCTTGCTGCATACATTAGCAGGTTTTAATAGACTTGCCACGACTCAAAAAGGAGGAAAAAAAAAAAAAGAGAGAAGATTTAAAACTCTTGTCTTGCCGAAAGCAGACAGATTGACTCAAAAATGACTCAGTCAATAAAAGATGAGTTTTGAAAAGGCTTCCCTCCGCTCAAAGGGAGCTCGTATTCCAGCGAATTAGGTTTTTCTAAGCCCACTGTCAGAAATTAATAATACATACAGCATGTAAAATGGATTTAGCCCTCTACAGCCTTATACAAACATATCTTTGACTTGCTAAATGTGACACGACTACCAGGATTTTCCAGCCTTTATCCCAAGAGTTTGTCATCTCTCCAGGATGGTGACCTCAGTGGAATTTTTAAGTACATCCAAAAAAATGGCTAAATGAGATTTTCATTAAGAATGTGTTTCAACTTCCCAAACCCCCTCTTGTCAGAGCATTTTATTGTTATTATTTGCAATCAAAATTATGCCAGAGGCTCCAGTTTCAACTCTCAGGCTACCAAGTCCCTTTATCAGACACTTTGAGTCTCCTTCCTTCGAAGAAGGAGGTACTGACCCTTGTGCACTGTAGCAGAAATCTGTCTTTTGGGTGTTCGTTTTCTTCTGCTGCTGCCAAAAGGATTATAGGCCATTAAAATATCTCTCAGGGGAAAAAAAAAGAAAGAAAGAAAAAAAGAAAAAGGTTTCTGTCTTATTAGATTCATCCACAAGTATTCTTTAGTGATTTGAAGTCTTCCCAGGTGATCCTGCTCACCTTGTGTAAGGTAATTCGAACATGTAGGTGTGAAATCAGCCCTTGCTCTTGGCTCAGCCCAAGTCCCTCAGCTGCTAAGGATTCAAAGCATTACTGGTTTGAACCTCCTCAGCAATTGGGCTAGAGATCCTTTGTTAAACCTGTCCTTGTGCTGCATTTGGGCAGAGCTGTAGCAATCCACAGAAAGTGGTGTCCTTAGCAGGTGGGTCCATACAGGGCTGGTTGTATTTGTCCATTGTTTTCTTGTTCTTCCAAGTCTCGCGATTTTAATTCTTATTTAAAAAAAAATCCAAACATTTCAGAGTGCTTGACTCAGTCCTGAAGTCCTTCCTGAATTCTCTCTTTCTCTCTCTGAAACTTGTTTTTACTCCATTTTTACAAATTATTTTCTATTCCTTGCATTTAACTTAACTTTGCAGTCACTGCATGTCTCCTTGCCTAGTCATGGGTCTGTTCTGTCCTCTGGCTGTATTATTCTACATGCTGGCTTGCTTGTTCTGTGCTTGCAGAAGGTATTCTGTGAATGCACAGCAGCAATGTGACGTCTGACTCTGGACTACACCTCTTAGATGATGTAGAGAAACTTTTTAAGACGTTGGTAGAGAACCAAACACACTAAAGTGCTCCATTTTTGACCATTATGCACCGTACAGATGTTTCTCGGACTTGAAATAGGCAGAGCTCATAATTTTTTTAATATGTTTATAGGTTGTGTGAAAGAACTGAGCTCAGAGTTGGTGACAATATGCATCCAGAAAGTACACTGGTAGTTCTTTCTTTCCCATCATCACAAACAGGAAGCCTGGGCAGATTTTCTCATGCACCTTTGGATGCAAATAGGAGATCTCCAAACGTGGGTGATGGTGTTTAGGAGGTTCCATCAGAGGAACAGAAAGTATCTTTCACAGACCTGAAGGTAACGAGCTGGTTCAGCACTAGCAAAAGTATTTCTATAAGAAAGATTGACTTTTATCTCCAAGGGCAGACTGTTAGGTTGGGTGGGGTGGGGCTTTTTGGTTTTTAGTGTAATTGTGACATGTAACATGACCTGTCCTCAAGGGACAGCCAGTAGCACATCACCTTCTCCAACACTGTTTCATCTAAAAGTGAGGAAATTTGGGTGACTGGATCCCTTGGTTCTTCTTGCACAGCATTGACCCTACGTACTCGTTTCTGTCCAAGAGCCACAATTAATTGTTTACTTGGAATTAAGTGGGGCTTCTCCCTTTGCCCCACTTTGCTCATGATGGTTAGCCAAGCAAACATTGGTTCCTGGGTCTATTATAAGATACATCCAGGAATTACACAGCAATCCCAGGGAGAGAACACTTGTCCATCAGACAGATGTTCGGTCCTCAGTACTTAAAAACTATTGGAAGAACTAAACATACAAGACCTAGAAACCAGCTGTATTTTTGCAGCCAGAAGTGCTTGAATCATTCTTCCTCAGGGTCTTTTATTTATAACACACAAAGCTACTTCCTGGGATAAGTCTCCAAAGTTAATGTCCTGTCATCTTGTGTCATAATCAGGAGCTTTTAGTTCTCTTCTGAAGATGTGCTCCTAATGTTGATGCAGAGATGAACAAAATCGAGGAGAACAAGCTCGACTCTTCCTCTGGTTTTGTGTATGTTTCCAAGTTCATTTTTTAATCTGTTCCTTGTTCTCTTGACTTGAAAAAGGAGTTTTCCCAATGAATATTATATGGCTTTAGCTTCCAGCTGCTGTGCTGGGACATAACCACCCAATAATCTCCTTAGGAATAATTGCCGGTGTCTTTTCAGATCATTTTTGTGAAAGGTGACAAACTGCTTGCCACAGTGAGATGTTAATAACACAGAGATGCCCTTTGTTTGAAAGCTGGTGCAGAAATTACCCCATGCAGTTGTTGGAAAGTCAGAGTTGTAATGGTAAGAAGTGAGGAACAGATCTGTTCATTTGCATATAATTCCAGGGCTGATGTGTCATCTTTTGTGTAAACCATACAATTTCCGGCGCGGTAGGGAATGTGCACTCATAATACAGAGGGACAGGAACATGGGCTCGCTCTCAGCACGGATCAGGGTTAAAGAGATGTCACCTACTAAAAAGGAGGGAGTAGAAAAGACAAAACCAGGAGCTACATGGAGAGAAACGGGCATGGGTATGTAATGAATCCAAGTTGTCAGACCAGCTCGGGGGATACTGTACATCCTGACGTCCCCTCTGAGCAAGCAGCAGAAAAAAGGGAAGAAACTGTCTCCTTTCAGGTGTGTGTTGAGCTGACCTGTCCTCACATGTGCCCTGAATCACAACTGAGATGCTTTAGATACCTTTCTTGTTGCTCTTGTAGACAGAGGCTGCTCGGCTATGCCTTTACCAATCGGATACACTAAGCTGAGATGGACATCTTTCTCTAGGACACCAAAATTAAACTTTTAAGGACTCTTTAATTTGCAGCAGAAGGCTTTCTAGCTTGTTCCCAGTGTAGGTTTCTGAGCTTTTTCATAGACACATGATTTCTTTTGTTTTAAAGATTGGCACGGGTATCTGTGTTGTTGTATCATTTGGAGTCAGAGAGGTCTTTTGTCTTGTTTTGTCTTTTCTCCTTTCTTCTCTCTCTCTAAGAAGCTGGAAAGTCTGTCTGAGTAGCCAGTCAGTCCCAGTGATGAACTTAACAATTAGAGCCTTAGTGCCCATCTTCCAAAATTTCTAATAAAATTGCATGAATATTTAATACCCAATTACTAAATATTTAAAAATTTAAAACTGAACTGGTTTGGAAGTTAGCATGGAATGAATAATTCAGAATTGGGAGAGGAGACTCTGTGCTTGGGCTGAGACAGATGTTACCTCTCCTGTCTCCCTGCCCAGAGATGATCTTGGTGGACCTCCAGCCTTGGAGCATTCTGTGGGGACCTCAAGCCTCTACCTCTTGCTCAAGAGCATTAGGACAAGGTTAAGGGAAATAACCCTCCCATAATCACTCTTCAGACTCCTGTGTTGGAAGTATGAGCTCCAGAGGGTGGAATAATGTGATTGAAAGCCTGGTTATCCAGGAGATGGCTCTGTTTCCAAACATCTTTCATGCTCCAGGGAAAAAAGATTACTTGTCTTTATGTCTGTGTCACACTCCTGCAGTTTGATTATTTGAAAGCCCCTTCTCCTCCCTTGCTGTTCTGCTGTTCCATGTTGAACCAGTGTTTCAGTCCAGCACGATCATCTTTAAAGGATTGTTTTCATAAAGTGGACACCAGAAAATGAAATAGAACATGAAAAATATGCCAATAAAACCAGGGCAAACCTCCTGTCCTGCGAGAGGAGGTCCGGGGCACTCAGAAGAGTGCACAGAGGAGATGTGTGGTGCAGGTTTTGGGCAACATTGGTGCTCAGGGACCTGCTGCAGGAGCACAGAGAGCAAAAAGAAGGGTCTGGGGAAGGTTTGACTGGTTGGCATCCAGAGTGCTTTCAGGCTAAAAGCAATATGTTTCCAGTGCCAACACTTCAAAACACTATTAAGGGCGATAAGCACAGGGAGAAGAAAAAAAGAAGATTGAATAGGAGCGAGCGGAGGCTTTTTAGAGCTTACTTTCTTTTGGAACAAAAGCCTTAAAACAAACTCCACAATCTCCTCCCCTTAAAAACCAGAAATAAGGTGGTGTGCTGCAGGGTCCTGCCTTCATCTGTTGCAGTGCAGTTGTGTTCTCGTTCCCGCTGTCTGGCTGAAGTGATGTGTGTTTTACCCCGGTGGCCCTCGGGCCTGCCTGCGTGCTGTGCACAGCGGCAGTGGGTCCATCGGCCTAGGCCGCGCGTGCAGATGAAATGGCAGGCTGACCTTTCAGCAAAGCCCCCTTCCCTAGGGAGGGGGGCACGGGTCTTTGTCTCAAGAAAGTGAGTTCTGGAGCTGGTAATGGTGTTTGGTGTGTTGGGAAGAGAGGTGGTTTGTGGGTAGGAAGGGGTTTAGTGTGACGCAGAAGCGTGTGCTTATGTATGGCCACCCTCCACATAGGGAGTCTGTGGTGTTTAGTCTTGTTTGGGATGCACAGACTGAACTCTAAAGGACCCCTCCATGATCATAGAATCATAGAATTTTAAGGCTGGAAATGACCCCTAAGATCATCCAGTCCAACCATTAACCTACCACCACCAAGTCTACCCTTAGACCATGTCCTCAAGCACCGCATCTCCCCATCTGTTAAACACCTCAAAAGATGGGGACTCAACCACCTCCCTGGGTAGACTGTTCCAATGCTTGATGACTCTTTCAGTAAAGAAGTTCTTCCTAATATCCAACCTAAATTTACCCTGGCGCAACTTGAGGCCATTACCTCGAGTTCTGTC